>CAWUFW010013353.1:0-135000 GCA_963921515.1 Calotriton arnoldi | reverse complement strand
TAGTGGCTGCAGTGAAGGTGTCATGTCAGGCCATAATACACAGTTTGGTGATCGCAGAAATCGTTAGCATGTCAATTTCCGGATGGGAAATCTTTATTGAGTTGTTGATGTGAGGGCTCGGCAGGCATAAGCAATGGAGCGAAGAGATTCGTTCTCAACTCTTTGCATGAGGATTAGGCAGAGTACACCATGCTGGAATCAGCAGAATGCTGTGTTGATTTGTCGGGCTCACAGCTGCCCGCGAGTGCTGCTTTGAATGCTGTCGATACCCACTGATGGCCCGCAGTCCAAGGCGCTGTGACGTGCTATCGCGAGGTTATGGGGGGCTTTTGTGTCAGTGAGTTGTAGATTTCACGTGAAGTGGTCGCAGCGGCTGATCTGCCCAAACGTGTGACGTCGGAAAGTGTCATTGCTACTGGCAAGAGTTAAAACAGAAGGTGTAAGCAGGCGTGGGATTTGGTCTGCGGAGAGCTCATGTTTCACATTGTCACAGTAGTGTCTATCGGCTGTGGGTTCTGCTTTCTGAAGGCCCTATAAAACCCCCACTTGAGGTGGGCACAGACCAGAGTGTTGGCTCTACTAAAGACTGGAGATTATCTCCAGGGTGGTACTTGAAAGATATCATCAGATGAACTGTTTGTGTCTACCAGGCCCAACACACAAGTCTGGATGTTGTTGAGCTGATGACAGCTGCCAGTGCCATCGAGTTGGAAAATGCACTTCAATTTGTGAAGTCCACGAGCACGTCCTTGTGTAAGGAAGAAGATGTTCTGCTGGACTTTGCATGAGGGTTGTGCTTGTCTTAAGATGGCCAATTGTAGAGTCTTGGCGAGGGCAAGACGCCTTTGCTTAGCTGCAAGCTTGCAGCCCCCCTTCCCTTCCACAAGTAATGATTTGTATTGCGCTGTAGCCAAGGTGAGCTGGTTGAGTGCTTCGAAGACCATAAACAGCACTAGACTGGGGACATAAGCTGAAGCAGAGCTTGCAAAATTGAATCGCCTGCCATGAGACACGATATTACCCTTTGACAGGTGCTATGAGTGTAGTCATGAACTCGCCAGCAGTGCAGCGTTGCAATGTACATGTGATTTCACTGGCATCTGAAGGAAACTGTGCAAGCTTTCTAGCTACAATCGGTGGATTTTGTTTACATTTAGTCCAGTAGAAAGTGCCAGAATCTAGTGTCTGTGTTTAGTGAGAAAGATGTTGCATGTTAGCACCTAGTGTGAAACGGGATATTCACGCAGGCATCCATGTTAGTCGAGCGACCTCGGAGGGGGCATAGACCGCCATGTCACAGCAGGGCCTGTTTGTGGTGGAAACTGCGTTGTCAAGGCTGATGGGGGTTGTGAATGTAGCACGAGTACTTTTCTGCATACTTGTATGACACACGCAGTGGCTGCAGATAGTCCAGTGATGACAAGACACCATTTTGGTTGGGACTGTATTGCTGCTGAGGTTAAGACAGTGGCTTCTGTGAAGAACTGCAGATAGCTCAGGATGTTCGAAGAGCAGCTGCTTTAAACACTTTTTGGTAAAAGTTGGATGGGATGGCAAAGGCCCAGAGCCGTCGCAGTAAAAAACTGGTTTGAAAGGGAAACCCAAACAAACACACTGGGACATCAATCCAATGTAATTAATCAGTGGAAGTGCTAGATTATGTGGATACGTTCTGAAATAATTTGGTTCCCAGACCAAGCATGGAAATGCTCACTGCTCTGCTTTATTGATTCAGTCTTGAGCACGCGTTTGGTGCATTGTGGCAAAGTCTTCAAAAATATGAACTTTTGCAGACCTGAGCAAACCGTCACACTGGGTTCAGACGGGGAGAGGCAGAGAATATGTCCTGATTTCCTTCTGAGCGACATGAAGAGACTAGTGGAAGAAAATGGAGTTGTTGCAGTACTGTTGGACCTGCCCATCACTTTTGATACAGTCTTCCCTCACTTCTTACTGAGACCAGGGGAACATGGCATCTAAGGAGCCATCTTCGACTAGATATCCTACTACGTCTCCGAAAGATCTGCCATCATATCACTACCACCATTTTCATCCCCTCCTTTCAACACCAACTCTGGCGAGCCTCAAGGCTAGATGCTTTCACTTCTCCTAAGGCTAAAAAAAGCAGGGACATCTACTATTCAGGACTCTATCTTTTCCTCTGAGCTGTTGGCAAGTGGATGCTACGTTAGCACGTAGTGTAGGCTACGAATCTCCAAAATGGAGACCTGCAGATAATGGAAGAACTACCAGCCTACAACCATCTGCCTCCAGGGATAGGGCAACTTTGGCTGAAGTAAGAAACCTTGGATTAATGATGGACTCCGGCCTTTCCTTAGTCCTCAAGGTGAACCTTGGCGAAGAAGTGCTTTCTACGTGATGCAAGCCCTTTAAGCATCATCCTTCATCTAGGTTTGCCTGAGAATTTCTAGGCCACCATTTTCGTTTTCATGTCCAGCTCAGCCCTCACTAATGGGGCTGTACCTAAGAGCCTCGCTCTTACTACTCCAAAGACTAACAAATTCAAAATGATGATGCAGGACCACTATTAGGTTTTCTGGAGCACATCGCCCCATCCACCCAAACAGGCTGTCCATGGCAAAACACTCTGCCTTCACAACACTCTGCATTACCCACAGGACCATCCATCTCAGAGGCCGTTTCTTCATCCGAGTAAAACTGTAAAGATACTCCCAGAACAGAAAACTCTGCTCTAGACTGGCACCTCGACTGATCTTTCCCTCCTACTGGAAGGAACGGAACCTCTCCAGTCCGAGTGGCACAAACACTGATCTCTCTCTGGAAAAGACTAGACATATCCAAGATCACTTGGGACTCAGGAAGGCAGTAATGACCTGGCTCTTTCCTGACAAATGATGAAAGTAACAAGCAGAGGAAAGCCATAAGGATGTCATGGAAGCCTTGGAATGGAAAATAGTGGCCTAGAAATGTAGCGCCTTGAGACCCTCACGTGTGAGCAGTCGCGCTTTATAAGATTCTGATTGATTGATTGAACCAAATCTCCCTTCTGCATGGTGGGCAGGAGCACAGCTTTCTCTCGTTCATTTGTTCCACTCCGCGTGCACGTGCAGCTACAGGGCATCGGCTACCTTTGTGAGGCACGGACCACACCACCTGTGTAGGCCAAACTCCATCTTTAGTGCGTCCAACAAAACACAGCGGTGCATTGTAAGCGGAAGCACCTTCTCTCTCTCACTTGTTTTCAGTCCACTACACACCAAGGCACAGCAGCACTTGAAACAATAAGAGTTGAACTCTGGACCAGGGCTGAACTGGGAACCCAGAGCAGCCCCAGCAACTTTGTCTGATGAGCCCCGGGGTGGGGGGCAAGTATGAAGCACTGCTGCTTTTGTTACTGGGGGCTGATATTGCAGCACTGCTGCAAAACCGGTCCCCTCCAGTAACAAAGCCTGCCCCCACCCCTGCAAAACCGGCCCCACCCTTCCAGCCTCTCGAGGACACACCCGATGCCTGCTACAGTCTGTCCGGCCCTGCTCCGGACATTGCTATTGTATGTGAAAAATCAGTTTTTCGATAGTCTCTCCACCCCTTTTATTCAGCATGTGCAACACCACACGAAAAAATATCTCAGATAATATATGCACAATTGATTTAGAAGCTTGCTTCCAAAGTGAAAGGTTCTGCCTAAGGCTAATCCATACACTTATGTTTTTTTACGTTTTCCAGTTTTTTTTTGGTAATGTTTTGCACACTTTTCTCTCTAGTCAGCATCTAGGAGCAGAACATATATTGATTAAATTGCGTCCTGTACTGTGAACTTCTACCCGTCCTGCATTGACACCATCTAGCACCCTTAACCTCAGGATCATCAGGAGGTATTGGATTTGGAACATTGCCAGGTCTCCCATTTTACATCTGAGCCCTGCTGAATCCTGGAGAGATGCAAGCGCACAAGTATACACGGGCTTCGCCCTACTTTAACATTAGTCTGCTGCGCAGTGGCCCCTGCACATGAGGCGAACAGATCATGAAAATGACTCACAAGCGTGTGCAGTAAACCTACTCCAACTAGTTCCAAGATGGCCGATGGAGAGCACAGAGAAGGACTGTGTGCAGCTGCCATCGCTGTGATTCTATTTCTGAATATATATTGTCTCCTCAGTCTGTTCGCTCTGGGGTTAAACAGAATACTTTGTCATTTGGTGCCCTACAGTAGTGCTGTAGTTGTCCATATAAGCAGCAGTATTTCTAGTGTCTGTTTTGCATCCATGCTTTAATCTATTTTCTTCCATTGCATGGATGTTACATGTTGGTAGTAGGGTGTAGTTTAAGATACAGGAGTCTGTGTGGAGTATATTTCCTAGCCCACTGTGATGGGCAAAGCTAGCTGGTGGTACAGGTTTCTCCTCTGGTCGATGGTTCGGAGTGAAGTAAATGCACCTCTTTTCAAGCAGACACAATATGAAAGTAGAACTAGAGTTGCAAAAATATGTATACATTAATTTTGAAATAAAACAAGCAGGTAGAAATTTCAAGAATGTATTCAGTATTGCTAGATCTGCAGCCATTCCACATTTATTTGCCCTTTCCCATTCAGAGATTTATCTAACTTTTATCTGCAGGAGTGTGGGAAATGGGGAGAATGAGAGGTGAACAAACCACGCAGGGTTCGAGCCTGGCCCGAGCTGAATGTCTGTCTCTGGCTCGGCCCTTGTCCCATGGGATTGGCAAGCCAATATAGAGCCGAGCCCAGCATCCGAGGCACTATGCTCTACCTTCCCTAACTAATATAATTGCTGTCATTGCCTTCGCCTAAGTTTGTACTTTTTTATAAGACATATTTTGACATTTTATATAGATTTATATTGAATTAAAATTTGAGATTTGTATTTATTGAATATAATGTACTAATTTAGTTCATGAAATAATTGAACACTGTCAGAGATATTTATACCGTGGCTGAATTGCATGTGAGAGCAGGAAAGGAAACCTGGGCTCAAATCCTACCTTCTCCACTTGACCAATTTGTCTAATCCTAGGTAACCCACTTTACTATACCGCACTTTGATGGAGTGTCAAATCTGAGAACATTTGAAATAATTCAGTTCAGAATTTGCACTTTATAAAGCTTATTTGTATGGATGAACAGGCAAAGTTGCTCCACTTGTAAGAAGGTTCTTAACCTGTGGCCTGCTGCTCCCCTAGGGATCTACAGTGCATGTTCATGGGGTCTGCTGACCAATACGATCCCTAGCCATTAATTTCTGTCAATAATTGTAAACATTTTGAGCTAAATAACTGTATAAAGGTGGTTCCTTCTACAAGGATAATAGTTTCATCAAGTAACAATAACACTTACTTGAGGGCTACTGTATTGCCTCCACAATATATTTGATAAATGTATTAATATCAATAAAGATATGTTTTAAAAAATCATCAGCATTTTAAAATGTTTTAAGTCAGAGGTTGAGTATTAGTCCAGGACGGAGCATGTATAAATGCACAGTCATTGTTCGTGTTCAAACACGCACCGGGCTGAACTAGATATTAACTGCTGACTAAAAACTTTTGAATTGCTTATGATTTTCTAGAAAATCATACACATTTGGACATTTAGAGAGCAGTTGCTCTAACTGCTCAGTGACCTATGCATGTATACGTGTGAAGACAGCTCAAAAGGCCCCTCCAGGCAGCATGTTCTCTACAGACTCCAGGTACCTATACTTCTTGTATTAGTAAGAGGGTGTGACCACTTTCTGTCAGAGACTCCCGACGCCTATACTTCTTGTATTAGAAAGAGGGTCTGACTGCACTTTGTCAGACTCCCAGCGCCTATACTTCTTATATAAGAAAGAGGGTCTGACTGCACTTCCGGTCAGAGACTCCCCGCGCCTATGCTTCTTGTATTAGAAAGAGGGTGTGACTGCACTTTCTGTCAGAGACTCCAGGCACCTTGGAGTAATGAATTCCACGCAGGTAGGATGTAGTTTAAGTAGATTTATTGAAGTCTGTTACAAATAGATATGTTCCTGTGAAGCAGCCCCACCAGGAGCAGCCTGCCTGCTGCTCAGCCCATTCTCCAACTATCACACTTCACCTCACAGGCACCCAACATTCCAATACGCATCATCACTCCAACATTCCATGCAGCACACAGCACATTCACACTGGCTGAGCAGGGTGAGAGATAATGGCAGAACATTAACATGAACAGGATACTACACACCTATACTTCTTGTATTAGAAAGGGGGTCGGACTGCACTTTCTGTCAGACTCCCGGTGCCTATACTTCTTGTATTAGAAAGAGGGTCTGACTGCACTTTCTGTCAGACTCTCAGTGCCTGTACTTCTTGTATTAGAAAGAGGGTCCGACTGCACTTTCTGTCCGAGACTCCTGACGCCTATACTTCTTGTATTAGAAAGAGGGTGTGACTGCACTTTCTGTCAGAGACTCCCGGCGCCTGTACTTCTTGTATTAGAAAGAGGGTCGGACTGCACTTTCTGTCAGAGACTCCTGACGCCTATACTTCTTGTATTAGAAAGAGGGTGTGACTGCACTTTATGTCAGAGACTCCCGACGCCTATACTTCTTGTATTAGAAAGAGGGTGTTGCTGTACTTTCTGTCAGAGACTCCCGTCGCATATACTTCTTGTATTAGAAAGAGGGTGTGACTGCACTTTCCATCAGACTCCTGACGCCTATACTTCTTGTATTAGAAAGAGGGTGTGACTGCACTTTCTGTCAGGGACTCCTGACGCCTATACTTCTTGTATTAGAAAGAGGGTGTGACTGCACTTTCTGTCAGAGACTCCTGACGCCTATACTTCTTGTATTAGAAAGAGGGTGTGACTGCACTTTCTGTCAGACTCCCGGCGCCTGTACTTCTTGTATTAGAAAGAGGGTCGGACTGCACTTTCTGTCAGAGACTCCCCACGCCTATACTTCTTGTATTAGAAAGAGGGTGTGACTGCACTTTTTGTCAGACTTCCGGCACCTGTCGTTCTTGTATTAGAAAGAGGGTTGGACTGCACTTTCGGTTAGAGACTCCCGGCACCTGTTGTTCTTGTATTAGAAAGAGGGTCGGACTCCACTTTCTGTTAGACTCTGTTATGTTTCGTATATAGGCCCTAATGTAGACACGTTCATATATGCCATAATGTAGAAATACTCGTATATGCCCTATTATGGTCATACTCGTATATGCCCTATTATGGTCATACTCGTATATGCCCTATTATGGTCATACTCGTACATGCCCTATTATAGTCATGGCTCCTAATATAGGCATGATCTTTCACCTACATTAGTTCCCTACCGTACACAACGAGCTCTGAGGGTTGAACATTATCTAGTCTGTGGTTAGAACACTGCAAGGTCTTTCCAGAACACAGGCCTACAATGTACTCCTAAATTATGCATGAGCATTCACCAGCTACATCTCCCGCATAATATGTATGTACAAAGTTCACCCCTGACGTCTTCCTCATGTCCAACAAAGACCAATACAAACCATACTGAGGGACGAGACACTTTAGGGTATAAATACACCACATCTTGCCACCATAAGATAGAGGGAACCGAGACTTCCATGCTGACACACTGACCAGAGACGCTGAGGCTCCTGCATGCAGTCGCTCCAGCTGACAGTGGTCTAACACAGCCCTTGCGGGGTGTCCAACTCGAGACCAGGACGGGGTCCCACACTCTCTCTATTCAGGTATGGGGATTCGACTAAATCCTAGAGGGATTCTTGGCTCTTAGGTTTTAGACCTACACATATGCTAGGTACACTCAGGTACATCTAGTTAGGCATCGTAGGAGTACGCGCACTTGCATAATGCTTTTTATATTCATGTATGTATTCATGATTATTGCACTATGGTAGAACTGTTCTATCCTTTCACTTTGATCGTACTGCTGATAATATATCTCTGCTATTGTCTGCTGGTTGCTGCAGCACATATATTTTACACTAGAATAACAACTGTTCAATAAATACTTATTGACTCGCCCAGACTGTTTATTCTGTGTAACTCTCTGAGACAATCCGAATAAGTAAGCACGAGTGACTGAGCGAAAGGTAGTACATTGTTTCCACGATTCTGAGGAATTTGGGTTGTCATGATCTAAGGTTGCCAGAAACTAATCTCTCCCCGATAAGAGGAGATTCTAGTGGCACTGTGAGCTAGCTAATGCAAATCCGGCTAACATAGGCGGTGGGGGTGCACAGAGCCAGTCTACCACCAATCCCACGGTTTATGTTATCCAAACGCGCAGGTCCTGCAGGGGTACTATAGGAACTACTCGACAACTCCAGGCGCCTGTACTTCTTGTATTAGAAAGAGGGTCTGACTGCACTTTCTCTCAGACTCCAGACACCTATACTTCTTGTATTAGAAAGAGGGTCGGACTGCACTTTCTGTCAGAGACTCCCGGCGCCTATACGTCTTGTATTAAAAAGAGGGGTCGGACTGCACTTTTTGTCAGAGCTGTGATACTTCCACACACAGAGTACCACTTCCCAGTAGGCAGTATGTACTTGCTGTAATGAGCACCTGGCCTTCAAGCCTTTAGGCAATCACTGTCTTTGTCACCTTTTGACAAAGAGACCCTGCATCGTATCCAGCTTTGTCCCGACCAAGCTCGATTGCTGCCCTGTGTCTGTCCAAGTCCAGCGTCAATCCAGTTATTATTTCTGTCGCTCCACTTCTGCTGAATGCTCTGATTTCACAGGACTACTTTTAATTTGTTAATACGACCAGGGACTTATATTGGCTTGTATTAGCTCTCACATTTAACTGTGCAGATGAAAACAAATGAGCTGAGTTCATAAAGTGTGCACTCGTTTGTGTATTTCTTGTGTATTATCGTTGACGTTCAAATTGTAGAAATGGCTTTGGTGGCCCTGGCTTCCGGTTGTGACTCAGTGGGGTCCGCAGAAGTCAAAAGGTGAAGAACCACTGATATAGGCCAGATATACAATGAAGCGCCATCATCAAATGCACTAAAGGAAAAGACAAACATTCAAGAATATTCTTTTTTTAATTGAAAGTGTCTATGATATTATTTCTTGATGTTTGCTGTGTCAAGTACATGCCAAATCTGTTGATGACCCGGCTTATGGTTTGGCTCGTAGAGCTGAGCCCCTGGTTCTGCTCTGGCTCGACTCTCCCTGTGAATTTGCTGGTTTGCCCACCTTTAGGTGGCATTCTGACATCTCCAGTATTTCCCATTTCGTCTGGAATCACCGTATCAAGGCTTATCGAGAATTATGCATGATGGAGACCTTGGACCTTAAGCCCCTGCATGGACGCAGACTCCGTCACTAGAGTCAGTGGCTGCCACAAAGAAAATAGCCCTGTGGGCAATGCAACAGAAGAATCAGGGCAAACAGATTTGTGCTTTTGTCTGCTACTCCCTACCCCGCTTCTCTCCTGCCTTGCTGTTAAGGTCTCCATGCCATCATCCCATACCACTGCTCCGTTGTCTTCTCATTCCCTTGTCTCTCGGCTCCCTTGTCTCTTGGCTCACTGCTGTTCCCTGTATCCAAGAAGCCTTCTCCTCAGTATCCCATGGATCCATCATCGCCCTTTCCACCTCCGTAGCTCCTCCATGGCATCCCCAGTGACTACCCACCCGCAGTCCTCTCCCCCATTGTTTCATTCCACTCCCGCTGACCCCCCTTGTCCCACCTTCTCCCCAACCTCATGTAGATTTCAGTCTCCCCAAAACTCCTTTCTTGTCTTCTCCCCAGGGTCTCCCTTCACCACGTCGCTGCTCCCTGATCACCACTAAAATGTAGCCCTTCCATTTGTTTTTATACTCCAGAGTGATTATGGCGCTCTATGGGCCGTTCTGCAACGTCTTAGTATTAACCATGCATTATTAGCTTCATGCTCTCCCAGAGAACCCAGAAACAGACGATAAACACCGAAAAACCAACAGTTCGGAGAGTAATAAACAGAATAAACCCCTCACAGCCACGTCACTCTGAGAAGCATTATGCTAATATCAGATTTGTATATAGACACAGACTCCACTATCTGAGGGGGCCTTAGCCAAAAAATATACATTTACTCACCCACAGATTACCCATTCTGAAAGACAGAACTACAAATATACAGATACATTTGTGCATAAATACCAAGTGTTCATGCTGGTGAATCATTACTTTCTTTTACATAATTTACCGTTATCCCTAATAAGTTTTCAGTCCCATTTCTTGTAGAGTAAAAAAAGTTAGTTTTGCTGTCGCCATTAAAGCGTTGTAGGAATCATCTTTGTTTGCAACAGAGGGGCGCGACTTTTTTATGCTTTACTTTTACCACTTTAACCCTGTTTCTGTAAACTCATTTTTTAGGGGTGAGTCTGAGAGAAGTTGAGGGCTTAGAAGGATTTTCTGTGTGTGGCTGCTCTATGACTATTGAGCTACTACTAGTCGGCAGCAGAAGCTAATTTTCCGAATATCGCTGTTGTGACTAGCTTTAGTTCTGATTCCACCAAGCCTTAACTTACCTGGGTTTAACTGTGTTTTTGAAATATTTCGGAAGGTTTGGACAAAGCAATTCGGCAATCTGTATTTAAGTAGTGCCCAGTAAATGAAAGATGGATATGAGACCGATTTTAATCATTATAAAGGAATATTTTCTTACTTAAAATGGTCACTCGTTAGTAAAGCTGAACTTTTCCAAACGATGATGCGTGCATTCTTCTCTTGTTTTGTGCAAGTCAATCTCTTATTAAGATTAATTAAGGTACACACCCCTGCTAATTCCCATATCACCATACATATCCACCTCCCAATTACACCCATCACTCTTTTTTTCCCTTATTCCTCCTGCTTTTCTTACCCCATTATTGTTTTTCTGAATTGTCCATTCACTTTATCTCTTTGCTGGTTTCTTATTTTCAGAATCTTTCTCAACATTCTTTGTTTCACAGAGACATTTTGTGCCATGTCCCTCTTTTTATTTGCCAGAGGTTTTTGAGAACTTGTTATTTACCTGTGTGTTTTTTTTTATTTAAGAAGGGTTTCTCTTGATAGGCAGCCTTATTTATTTTTAGGACTCGCCTGAGCCAGCGCATGCGCTGCTCTGGCGAGACTTTGTGAGTGGGCATTCAAAAATCCGACCACACGCTTTCTGTGTGGCCTCGAGCGTGCGGTTACGCGCACAGTTACGAGCAGAGGCGCCATCTGGCTTACCTCTCTCGTCATGCGCTCAGCGCATCGCTCCCGGGCACACAGAAAGCTGTGGACGCTGCAGCTGCTTTCACTTTTGCCGCCGCGCGCCCACTCGCTCCGCCCTCTCCGTCTCCTTTTTGAAGACCGCTTGTTTACTGAGCATCAAATCTCATGTGAACAATGCTGTCAAAACGCTTTAGTGGCAATTCCGTTTTTTTATTTATTTAGGGCAATGTGAGCTGGTGCCATTTAAACATGAATGCTGTTTATTTTTTACCGAGCAACAAACCTCACGTGAACGGTGCGGTCTCAAAAGGCATCGGCGCTAATCCTGTTTTTGGACAATGTGAGGCACTTTAAAGTTAATGCTCTGTTCCATGGAATTGTTAGTATATTATAATTAATTTAGCGTAAAAGCGCTGTTGTTTTCGTTGCTTGTAAATGTGTACTTTTGGATCCTTAATTAAATATTTTTAAGCACAGTAAAAATACATGCAGTTTTTTTTTCCTTTCGGTTAACTACTGATTATCTCTCCCCAACTCCACGCCCACCTGCACACAAACCATATATAATCACCACTCGCTTTTTTTAAACAAACTCTTCTACCCCTCTTCTCCTCTACCCCTCTACTTCCCCTCTACCCCTCTACTACCCCTCTACCCCTCTACTACCCCTCTACTACCCCTCTACTACCCCTCTGCTACCCCTCTGCTACCCCTCTGCTACCCCTCTGCCACCCCTCTACTACCCCTCTACTACCCCTCTTCTACCCCTCTACCCCACTACCCCCTCTACCCCTCTACCCCTCTTCTACCCCTCTTCTACCCCTCTACTACCCCTCTACTCCTCTTCTACCCCTTCTACCCCTCTACCCCCCTTCTACCCCACTACCCCTCTACTACCCCTCTTCTACCCCTCTTCTACCCCTCTACCCCTCTACCCCTCTTCTACCCCTCTACCCCTCTACTACCCCTCTCCCACTCTACTACCCCTCTTCTACCCCTCAACCCCTCTTCTACCCCTCTACCCCTCTTCTACCCCTCTTCTACCCCTCTTCTACCCCTCTTCTACCCCTCTTCTACCCCTCTACCACCCCTCTACCACCCCTCTACCACCCCTCTACCACCCCTCTTCTACCCCTCTACCACCCCTCTACCACCCCTCTTCTACCCCTCTTCTACCCCTCTACCCCTCTACTACCCCTCTACCACCCCTACCCCTCTACCCCTCTACTACCCCTCTACCCCTCTTCTACCCCTCTACCCCACCCCTCTACCCCTCTTCCCCCTCTTCTACCCCTCTTCTACCCCTCTACTACCCCTCTTCTACCCCTCTTCTACCCCTCTTCTACCCCTCTTCTACCCCTCTTCTACCCCTCTTCTACCCCTCTACCCCTCTTCTACCCCTCTACTACCCCCCTACCCCTCTACTACCCCTCTAGCCCTCTTCTACCCCTCAACCCCTCTTCTACCCCTCAACCCCTCTTCTACCCCTCTACCCCTCTTCTACCCCTCTACCCCTCTTCTAACCCTCTTCTAACCCTCTTCTAACCCTCTTCTACCCCTCTTCTACCCCTCTTCTACCCCTCTTCTACCCCTCTACCACCCCTCTACCCCTCTTCCACCCCTCTACTACCCCTCTACCACCCCTCTACTACCCCTCTACCACCCCTCTACCCCTCTACCCCTCTACTACCCCTCAACCCCTCTACTACCCCTCAACCCCTCTTCTACCCCTCCACCCCTCTTCTACCACTCTACCCCTCTTCTTCCACTCTACCCCTCTTCTAACCCTCTTCTAACCCTCTTCTACCCCTCTACTACCTCTCTACCCCTCTACCACCCCTCTACCCCTCTACCACCCCTCTACCCCTCTACCACCCCTCTACCACCCCTCTACCCCTCTACTCCTCTACTACCCCTCTTCTACTCCTCTACTACCCCTCTTCTACCCCTCTACTACCCCTCTTCTACCCCTCTTCTACACCTCTACCACCCCTCTACCCCTCTTCTACCCCTCTACCCCTCTTCTACCCCTCTACCCCTCTTCTACCCCTCTACTACCCCTCTACCCCTCTACTACCCCTCTACCCCTCTTCTACCCCTCTACCCCTCTTCTACCCCGCTACCACACCTCTACCCTTCTACCCCTTTACTACCCCTCTACTACCCCTCTACCCCTCTTCTACCCCCCTACCACCCCCTACCCCTCTTCTAACCCGCTACTACCCCTCTACCTCTCTTCTACCCCTCTTCTACCCCTCTTCTACCCCTCTTCTACCCCTTTACCCCTCTTCTACCCCTTTACCCCTCTTCTACCCCTCTTCCCCTCTTCTACCCCTCTTCCCCTCTTCTACCCCTCTTCCCCTCTTCTACCCCTCTTCCCCTCTTCTACCCCTCTACTTCCCACTACCCCTCTACTACCCCTCTACCACCCCTCTACCCCTCTACTACCCCTCTACTACCCCACTACCCCTCTTCTACCCCAGTACCCCTCTTCTACCCTTCTACCCCTCTTCTACCCTTCTACCCCTCTACTACCCCTCTACCCCTCTACTACCCCTCCTCTACCCCTCTACCACCCCTCTACCCCTCTACCACCCCTCTACCCCTCTACCACCCCACTACCCCTCTTCTACCCCTCTTCTACCCCACTACCCCTCTTCTACCCTTCTACCCCTCTACTACCCCTCTACCCCTCTACTACCCCTCTACCCCTCTACTACCCCTCAACCCCTCTACCCCTCTTCTACCCCTCTTCTACCCCTCTTCTACCCCTCTTCTACCCCTCTACCACCCCTCTACCACCCCTCTACCCCTCTACCACCCCTCTACCCCTCTACTACCCCTCAACCCCTCTACCCCTCTTCTACCCCTCTTCTACCCCTCTACTACCCCTCTACTACCCCTCAACCCCTCTTCTACCCCTCAACCCCTCTTCTACCCCTCAACCCCTCTTCTACCCCTCAACCCCTCTTCTACCCCTCAACCCCTCTTCTACCCCTCAACCCCTCTTCTACCCCTCTACCCCTCTTCTACCCCACTACCCCTCTTCTACCCCTCTTCTACCCCTCTACTACCCCTCAACCCCTCTTCTACCCCTCTACCCCTCTTCTACCCCTCAACCCCTCTTCTACCCCTCAACCCCTCTTCTACCCCTCAACCCCTCTTCTACCCCTCTACCCCTCTTCTACCCCTCTACCCCTCTTCTACCCCTCTACCCCTCTTCTACCCCTCTTCTACCCTTCCTCTACCCCTCTTCTACCCTTCCTCTACCCCTCTTCTTTTATAAGTGTTTAGTTATGCAGCACAATATCCTTGGTACAACAACATCAACTGTTGCATGGCTAAGCACTTATAAGGTCCCAAAAGCGATGCCAATGCTTGTTATATAGTGCTTTGAGTTACCTTCAGTTACTGTCCAGTGCCAGATATCTGCCAGCCTACAGAAATGTTAAGAAATAAGGGAGCTTAGAGTCCATTCAATAAGGGGGGAGCCCATAACCAACTTTCTTTGATTACAATATCTTATTTGTCAGTCTACTTAGAAAGCAAGCCAAAAAAATTTTAGGCTTGCAGAGTTTCCTGAATAATGAGTTTGGTTCAAATCTCAATGAAAGGCTAAGGGCATAGCATAGTCTGGTGCTGTGTACTCTCTAGGATTTTCCTCAGTGTTTCATTCTCTTGAATGATCAGTGTGGAGCGAGTTTGTGATATGCTCAGCTTTTGCCCTAGTAGGACCAATGTACAGTACAGAGAACCATGAATGTGATCCTTGCTTCTGTTTCAAGCCAGAGGAGAGCTTTCTAGGATGGGTTTGATGTGGTCACGTTTGTGGAGATTTAAGCATAGTCTGGGTGCTTGAATTTGTAGCCTTTGTAGTCTGTCAGTGAGTTTCTTGTAGAGACCAGTGTAAGTGATGTTGCAGTAGTCAAGGGATGACATGATTATAGCTCCAGTCACCCTTAATGGATGATTGGTTTGGAGAAGTGGAAGGATTTTATGGTGTACAGAGAGCTGTATATTGATGCCTTTGACCAATGCATTAACGTGGAGGATGAGTCCAAAAGTGTCCCTAGGCTTCTAGAATTTTGGGCAGTTGACGCAGGGATTCCTAGGCTTTAGTGTCAGTCAAATGGATGGAAAGTGGCGTTTGCTCAGGTCCGGGAGCGAAGGTTTGGTGCTGTTCATGCAGAGGACGGTAGTCATCCTATAGAGTACAAGGTCCAAGCACTAGGAGATGTTGGTAGGATTATTTGGGTGATTGTCTAGGCACAAATGACGTACGCTTACCTTTGGAAGTACTTGGGGTACAAGCATAGATATTAAACACTAGGCAATAGAAGGATGATTCTTTGAGAATGCCTTTGGGCAGCCAGCGTATGGACCTTTCAACTGACCAAGCTCTGATTTTTTTGGCTGCTCTTAGAAAGGACCCATGACTGAGCAAATCCAGGTATGGCTGCACACTGTTCCAGCCTTTCCACCAATAGTACGTAGTCGACAATGTTGTAGGCTGCAAGTAGTTTCTCATCTTTGCTCATGGAAACAGAGAGCTGATACTTTATTTTGTTTAGGTACCAGTCCGTGCCCTTGGTGGGTGGTTTACTGGAGTGTACTCTTGGAGTTGTTTTGTCTCTTCCCTTTCCATTATCTTGCTGGCAATGGGAAGGTTGGAAATTAGAAGTAGTTCAATAAAATCTTTGGATCAACTCATTTTTGAGTAACGCAAGACTGAGCAGTGTATATATGTATAATATTTCTAGAGTGCGACTATTACTCCAAGGCGTGTGCTGGTGCTAATGCAGAAGAAAGGGGTTAACCGAGGAGAATGAGGATAAGAATTTAGGGAAGAGCCACGTTTAGAGTTTTTTCTGGAATAGGGGGGGTAGCCTCGATGCGTCTGAGTTCCAAAGAAAGTTTATTCCACAGAGAGGGGCCCAGGACAGAGAAAGACCTGACCTTGCCTTCTTAAACCGCAGAACTTTGGCAAGACATAGGTTTGCAGAGCGCAGGTTTTTTTGGGGCATATAGAACTTAATTCTAGTGCACAAGTAACACGGGCCAGTTCCGTATAAGGTTTTCTGCGTATGAAGCAAGATCTTAAAGCTCGGGAGCCATTGAAGATTGAGAAGAAGCCGTGATACACGGGAATGGTCCATGCTTTTATCTTGGAGATCAGGTTTAATAGCCAGGCGGTATCCAGGAATTTGAATGGGGATAAGGCGGATTGCCTCAGTGGTAGAAGACTGGTGGGAAAAGATATCCAGTATGTTTCAGACTGAGACACAGATTTTGACATTTGTGGATGAGAATGAGTAAAGTAAGTGTTTGCACTGTTCATTAGATGTGCATGGGTTGCCTGTCATGGCATCTGGGTGAGATTGCTAGTGGTAAATGTTGAATATTTTACTAGTTTGTTTGGATGTCTTGTTGGTGCATTTGGTAAATTAAATCTTTTTTGGATCTCTTAGTTGTTCTGTGGTAATCTCACTGGTATATGTTATAGTGGGATTTATCTCTTTCAGTCTTGCTCTATTGAGGATCCACGTTGGGGGTAACACATTTCAGTTAAGATGGTTCCCTCTAAATGACTTTTTGATGCTTGACTTGGGTTATGTAAGTTTGGTTTCAGCTAGGATGCCGTGGGCAGAACATATGTTATGATAGAGGTGGCTCAACGTGCTTTCCATGTCTGTAGAGTGGCTTGATCTTTCTAGCACTGTAAGTAACTCAAAGGTATCTATGATGATGTTTCCCATGTGCCTTTGAGGGATGGTAAGGTAGGGTAATTGCTGAGAGTGATAGATATGTAACATAGGTCAGACAGGTTGATGGAGAGGAAGGAGTGAATTGGCCATGACAATGGTTGGACCGCTAGGTTCAGTGTTTCTGAACATGATTATGAACATGTGCCCAACAGTATTCTCCAGGGGACTTACGTGTTTGAAGTCTAGAGCCTGCATATTTTAGAAGGTCCACACCAGATTTTGAGTGAGCTTTTTAACTCCTAGTTTGAAGTCACCCATTATCAAGGTCTTGTTTACTTTAATCTGTAAGCTGATTGCCATTTTGAGAAATTCCTGTGGGAGGTTGAAAGTATTGGGGGTAGCTAACCACTGCTGGCATACATTGGGGATATTGGTAAAGGTCAAGTAGTTAGTCACCCTTTTCTTGCCCTCTCCGATATTCAGGATTATTTTGTGACTCGGAGGTAGAAAGTGAATGTTGTCAAGAGTGTTAACGATTTGCCAAATAAGCGACAATTGAAATCAGAAAGAAGGTCATGGCCATGCTTCAAGGCAAAGCAGGTCTTCATGAGGCCAACCTTTATGAAAAGGCTTGGTCATGAGGTTTTGGATTAGATCAATCATTTGAGTGTGGTAGGAGATGGCCCAGTGCTTTAAATGGTTTGGACTGGAAGGTGTGCTAGGAGGTAGTGTTTTTAGGTTTATATTTAGCGAGAGAGTGGGTTTTCTCTCGAGACGGTTGCACTAGTGAATGACCATGAGGGAAGACTATGCTGGAGAGTGGTCAAGGAAGTTGGTGTTATTTATTTGTGCATGGCGGTGACAAGGGTATTGAGATGTTGCCATTGTTTTAGTGATAGTGTTCCTAAAATATGGCTGAGTGAGTAGGTTTTTGGAGTTACATAAGTGTACAGTTTGGTCATTTTGAGACACTGATAGATCTTACCAAATGTGTAGGTTCCTATCTTTGACCAGAATCGTGTTTCTGTTGTTATGTATAATCAATTTGAACTTACGTCAGTGAGCCATAGTGGATGGCGGCATCGAGTTGGGCAGCACTTTGGATTTCCGAGTTCTGGCTTTGTCTGGGCATCGTCCGTAATGTAATCTGCCAAGCTTCTGTCTTGTATATGAAGAAGAGAATGTCTATCTTTGTAACTATTGTCTTCGGGCTGGTGTGGTCCTCTGCTAAGTGTCTCAATGTAGTGTTTTTAGTCTCCTGCACTTTCTTTTTTTTCTTTTTTCTTTTTCTTTTTCATCCTCATTCACCTCCGGGTCTAATGACCTGCACCTTTGCCTTTCAATGAGGAAGAGAGACCAAACCCCCGGAGGGGAGGCAATGAGATTAGGCATTTTCCTCCTGCTGGTACATCTCTCTCAGATCGTCCGATATTACGGCAGCTGCATTGGATTAGTCCGATATGAGGTAGGGGGGCCCTTGCAGCAAAAACAGAGAGTTATGTGGGTGTAATCATTGGACAGGAATTTCCGTCATTTATCCCCTACATAAACCTTACTTTCAAATACCCCCTGCCCACTTCCGCAGCATAACCCAAAATCCTTTCTTCTTGGACCCCTTTCCCAATAAGTCCATTTTAGACATATAGAACATAGACTCTAGCCACTCTAAATGTTGAGGCGGAGTTTCTCTAATCCAGTTACGACAGATTTCTCTTCTAGCCAGTAGAATTGCATAAAACAACAAATCTCTAGCAATTCCTACCACTCCTTCCATTACGCCAAAAATGATTAGTGAAAGGCTTACCTTTATTTGTACCCCCAAAATACCTGAGAGTGTCAATTCTACTTCCTCCCAAAATCTCTTAATCTCTGTGCATTGATAAAACATGTGGACAGCTGTCGCCTCTTCCAAGCCACACTTTGCACATGACGACGGTCTTCCTTTCCCCATCTTTGACAGCTTCTCAGGTGTTATATATGCTCTATGGAGTGAAAAGAGGTGGTTTCTTTTAAAAAAAAAGAAAAAAAAAGCAGGCTTGACAATGGGATATAATGTGCGCATAAATACTTCCACATGTATTGTAAATCGCCCCTCGGCAAGCATCTTCCCCATACATTTTCTGCCAGGGTGAAGTCTCCATCCATGGTGTCTTGTAATTCCCAGTACCAGAAGGAGACTTCTTTCTTTCCTGGAGCTTTACTAGTATGTTGCTCATCCAAGTCATTTCCAATACCCAAAGCCAGTTTTCACCTCTCTTCCCAACTCTTCAGTTGCATATATTTAAAACGTGAGATTTTGTCCTCCAAGAGGTCTTTTAACTCATTCCCTGCTATTAGCTGTCCGCCTTTAGTGATCTCTCCCCAGACGAGTACCCCAGCATTTCTTATTGGTAGCGCCAGTTTATCTTTAAGACATTCCGGTGTCCCTGGGGATTCCCAGATTGGGGCTGAGAAGGAATAGTACTCTAGTTTAGAACGTCGTCTTATCGTATACCACATTCTAGCAAGTGCTTGTGGCACTTTTAGTTGATTTTTTTTTAAATGTCTCCTGCACTTTCGATGCTGTCATTTTTGGGTTTAAGATGTAGAAGCTGTTTAGACCCTCTTGTACAAGCAGGGGGCTTGGGACTGTGCTGTCTGAGATTTGGTTATTCATGGTGCTTTAGTGCTTGGTTTCTCTTTTCTGGGTGAAGAAGGGGATTGGTTAAAGGAGTTATTAGAAGCAAAAATGTTGAACCCTATGGAGTGTGAGCCAGCAGGACTTGTCCTGTTGTCTTCTTGAATGGACACAGCAGTGCAATTCATTGATTCATTGATTACCAAAGTTACCTATGAATCTCCACACTAGATATCCATACTGAGTACACACATGCATCTCATTGAAAATAGTTACTTTTCTGAAAGAAGCCGCAAATAAATGGTCTTTTGATGCAGATGCGAATGGCCTTCGATGCCTCAATAGAAAGACTGGCTCATTTTCTGTCCAGACTCGATCCTGACCCTTGCTCTGGCCTAGTGGTGGGTAAGCCACATAAATAAGTCTTAGTGCGAATGAAGCCTTACCCATGGCTGGGTCCTAAAAGGCAAAGTACGAGCTGAGTCATTTGAAAGGCCAACCTTGTAAATAATAAATCAAACAACCTAAAGAATATTACTCTTTGAAGCTCAAAAAAATCATTATTTTTTTTTAATATGTGTTTCAGCCTAATACATTAGATCGCAATACTGCCTGAGTGACATTTAATTAAATTGACACAATTTCTAAATATAAACTTAGAAAGAATTACAGAATAATTCCCTAACTATGTTACTATGGGTGAGCTAAGAGACAGTTATTATGTTGCTATGCAGTTTATATAAATAGTCTATCATTATGTGGAAACCTACATTATAGGTTTGAAAGCACATATGGAGGGGATTTGTTTTAGTAGAGCCCTTTCTCTGAGCCGAATCATTTCCCGGTATTTCTAAAGCTCTGCAGTTAATGAAATGGAGACACATTAAAGTAAAGTGGTTGCCGAGAATCATTCAAATTGGGGTAGTTGGGAAGTCCAGGTCAAAGCCCACGTTCCTTGGTCACATAGAGTGCCATTAAGGCACAGAGATAATCTCTTCCGGTCTCTAGTTATGCAGGAACAAACAGTGGTTTCTGCCTGAGTATGGTTCAGTTGGTAAGTTCATTTAATTTGTTGGTACAATCCAGTAAACTACATCTATGAAAAAACATCTGTCTTGTTCCCCATAATGTAAAGCTAAAATATATTCAAGTAGAATACTTTTTATGTTAATCACTGGCCCCACCATTGAGTTAGCAAACCATGTGCCAGAGGTACTGAACACTGGTCGCAAAGTACTGGTCTCTATTTGTGACCAGTGTTTTGCGACCAGTATGGAATTTTGCTAACCGGACTATGTACTAATAGGTTGGTTCGCAAAATTACAGAATGTTACTGGGTCACAGTCAGACCTACCTCATCAATATTCATGAGGTAGGTCGCAAATTACCACTCACTAAGATTAGTTGCTATCACAGGGGTGGTGACCTGATGTGGTCAGCAGACCGCCACGTCTGTGATCGCATTTCAGTAAAGTACTTTTTTTTTAATGCAGCACATTTTCCTTAAAGGAAAAAAGTCTGCAGTTAAGAAAACATTTTTTACTTAAAAAAATTATTTAAGCGTTGACAGTGGTTCCGTGGACTACGGCCCAATCTCAAACTTTTTTACATTCACCGAGGAGGGGTCCCACAGGGTTACAAATTGGTTACCACCTACTTTGAGGTGTCTGTAAAATTTCAATGTTTTGCTGCTCTATTTCATTCCGCCTATGCCTTTCTGCATCCTTTCTTTCTACTTTATTTTCCACCTTCTTATTTTCTTTCTACATTCCCTCTCGTTACACCTTCTCTTTCTTTATTCCCACGTTCTCTCTTTCTTTTTTCTTTCTGTTTTGTGCTAGGTACAGGCAAGTCCTTCCCTGTTCATCAGACCCATGAGTCCAATACCAAAATACCCTTTCCAGAGGCTCAATGCACTGCCTTGCCCTATGACTCCACTGGTTACTCTCATCGCCTGTAGCACTTGGTCTGGACCCTGTTGGTTCTGCACATATTGTATTTTTGAGCCATCTTTGGAGACTGTGTCCAATATGCAAACTTTTTTTTTCTTGAGTAAGTATGTTTTACTCCTGGAAGCTCAAGTGTGAGTGGTGTCTAAGTCATGTGGAAAACATGACTAATCGCAGAAAAAGCTTTTGGAGTCAGGCCCACTATACTTTTTTGACTCAGGTGTGCTCCCATCAGTGCTCCCGTGCACCACTTCACATGTTACTTAGGGCTCAAACAGCTATGAGTAGGGTCTAGTGCATTTGACATATGTATTTGTTGTTAGGTCTGACTTCATACACAGCTGTTGTCTGCTCTTATGTAATCAACAGAAAAAGAGCTTTAATATGTACTACTGTGTGAAGGGATTTTGCGTAACTGACATGTTGATTACCTTGAGTACAGGAATTGATTGAGCAGAAAATCTGTGCTTGCTCAGAAGAGTGCTTGTTGCACTCTTATTGGCTCCCCTGGGGTTTTCTTCACCTAACTCGGCTGCTCCCAGTGGCAGCTCGTATACAGGAGTATCTGATAGAGACTTCTAGCCGCAGATTCCTTACCGTAGAATTATCCCCAGGCATCAGATTGGATCCAGAAATTATTTGTGAGCAGTATCCCTGCTTGCCGGTAAGTGGCGTACTTCAACTCTGCGTGGCATTGTCCACGCCAAAAATAACATGCGTGGTGCCTAATAAGACACCACCCTGGCACGCTGACGTCAGTTCTTTTCTTACAGCGCCAGTCAGTGCAGATCTAGAGAAGAGCTACCCCCAGTCACTTTTTGACTGACCTTTTTCGACCTTTTGTCGAAGACTTTTTAAGACATTGTTTCCTGGTGTTGCAGGATGTGCGCAAGGAAGAGTGGTTTTAAGCCCTGTGGAGCCTGTCACCAGCAGATGTCCGTGACAGAGCCACACCTTGTCTGCCTCTGGTGTCTCAAGCGCAACCACAACGCCAAGACCTTGAGGGATCGGTCTCTCAAGCTCCTTGCTGCTTGACGTGCGATGCCGCAACAGTCTCGATCCTGCTCGAGAGTAAGGTCCCGGGATTGGTCGCGGAGCCATCGATCTTCGTCGAAGTCGTCTAGGTGTTCGGGTAAGTCCCACAAGAAAAGGAAAAGCATGAAGTCGAAGAGATCTTCAACTTCGCCCCATCCGTCAAAGTCATCTGACGAGACGAGGGAACGTCTGCTTTCAAGGCTTGGCTCCATGGTTGAGCCTAAGCCTCGGCTGTCTCCAGCCTCTCCAAGTTTTCGGGCGTCAAAGCTACCCCCACGGAACTCCATGAACGTTATTGAGGCCATGCACTTCCTATTTGGGTGGCCAACCCCGCTGGTGGGCCATTGTATTCTGCAGGATTGGCAGGAGCCCCTACTGGTTTTTCACTGGCAGTCTCGCCTCCGGCACTACTCGGGCCTCTTGGATCAATGGACGGATCTGGACTGACACTGGCCAAGCCATTTTGACCTTCCCCAGCACTGGTCCCTTTGCCAACGTTCCCAACACCGCCGTCCCCAATCATATCCCCGACTTGGACACAGAACTGTAAGGGCGTCAATCAATGCCGACTCTGGTGCTGACTAGAGCCATTCCCTCCAGGCCGGCGCCTGAGCCCTATTCCTATGGGCTAGGACTTGGGGAAGATTGGGAGGAGCCACTGGACCCGTATGAATATCAGCCCCTAGACCCCAATGAGGACAACTGGTGCGAGGATTTTGCGGATGCCAGTGAACTGGACACCTCTCTAGATACTGGCTTAGTCTCTCCTCCTACCGTAGCTACAGAGGAGGGAGCCTCATTTGCAGTGGTGGTGAAAAGGGCGGCCGAGGTCCTGGACCTTACTGCTACCCTCTGTGGCTGTCAAGACGAACGTCTTGATGGAGGTGCTTCAACCAGGAGTCACCCATCCGAACTTCTTCTCCCATTTTAATGAAGCCCTCACAGATGGCCTACTCGAACCTGGTCCAAGCCCTGCACAGGGATACCTGTGATTAGGACACTAACCTGCTGCCTTCAGCCTGCCCCAGGGGACCTAAACTTTCCCACCCTACACCCTACCCTGGAGAGCTTAATGGTCCAAGCCGCCACATACACATTAAGTTCTGGTGCATTCCCTACCATGCCACCGGACAGAGAATTCAAGAGACTGGATAACTTAAGCAAGAGGATGTTTTCTTCCGCCGGCCTAGCACTGTGGTCAGTTAACCACGTGTGCCTTTTGGGTCGATAGCGCCACTCCCTCTGGGACTCGGTTGCGCAGGTGCTGCCTATGGTCTCAGAGGAGGCCCGAGCCATACTCTCTCAAGCTATTGCTGACGGGATGGACGCAGCTAAGTTCGCCATTCGCTGTGAACTGGATACGACCGACTCACTGAGCAGAGCGGTTTCATCATTGATGGCCCTTAGGTGCCACGCGTGGTTAAGAACCACTGGCTTTTCGGGGGATGTCCCATCCTCGCTCATGGATATGCCCTTGATGGCTTCCATCTGTTCGGAGACGAGGCGGATTCCGCGCTAGAGCGCTAGAGCGCTTTAAGGGCAGCATAGCTACGGCAAGGACCTAGGGCCTTTCCATGCCCCCTTGCTAATCCCTGTCCGCCTTTCGCTTCTTTTGTGGTCATGGAAGAGGCTTCTAGCCGCATCTCTACCCGCCCAGCCACCATGGCATCCCAGCCCCTGCATGGCCAAGGACGTGGCACCCACAGACCTCGTAGGTCAATTAGCCAGAGGTCAGAGCAGTCCACCACTCCCCTGGCAGTTGCAGCTTTAAAGCCTCTTTAGTTTGCCCTCCGAACATCCTGGACACCCACTGGGAGGCAGGATACCCTATCACCTGCACCACTGGAGATTGATAACATCTGACCGCTGGGTTCTCCAGATTGCCCCTTCACCCATGCCACCTAAGTACAACAGACTGACGGAGGACCACATCTCCTTACTCTGCCAGGAAGTGGCGACTCGTTTGGCCAAGGAAGCCATTGAGTGGGTGCCAGCATCAGAAGTATGTTGTGGTTACTATTCCTGCTACATTCTGGTACCGAAAGGGACGGAGGCCTTTGTCCTATCCTAGACCTGTGCCCTCTCAATTTCTTCCTGAAAAAGGATAAATTCAAATTGCTCACGCTCGCTCAAGTCCTATCTGCCCTAGGTCTGAGAGACTAGATAGTAGCATTGGATTTGCAGAACGCATACTTCCACATCCTCGTCCTGCCTGTCCACAGAAGTTATCTGCGGTTCACAGTAGGCCACAAGCACTTTCAGTTCACCGTGCTCCCCTTTGGTCTTACCAGCACCCCTCGGGTGTTCACCAAGGTGATGGCAGTGGTTGCACTCCTCTGCAGAGAACAGGGGTGCCAGTCTTCCCCTATCTCGACGATTGGCTGTTGAAGGGAACTCGCCCCAGACAGTCGTCTCCCACCTCCAGACTACTGTGGACCTCCTGCTCAAACGCTCCCTTTCATCAGGACTGTTCTGGACAAAGTGCAGTTTTGGGCCTATACTCTCAAATGGCGAGTTGAGGATATTCAGGCTATGATACGATATGTTTCAGACTCTATCCTGGATTACGGTGAGACTGAATCTGAGGCTGCGGGACCTCATGGTCTCCCGCATCCTGCTGGTGACACATGCCCGCTGGCATATCCTGGCTCTACAGTGGAACCTGAAGTTCCAGTGGGTGCAGTATCAAGGGAATCTCTATGACATGGTCCAGATCTCAGACGGGAACTGCACGAAACCTGCAGTGGTGGCTGACGAACTGCGATTGGGTCAGAGGCAGACCCCTCTCACTTCCCCAACCAGATCTCATAGTAGTGACATATTCATCACTACTGGGATGGGGCAGCCATCTGGGAGAGGTGGAGATCAGAGGACTCTGGTCTCTGGCGGAATCTGGACTCCACGTCAACCTGTTGAAGCTGCAACCAATCCGACTGTCATTAAAAGCCTTTCTACCCTCTATCAAAGGAAGGCTAGAGCAGGTGCTCACGGACAACACCACCACCATGTGGGACTGCAACAAACAGGGTGTGGTGGGGTCGCGGACCGCCTATCAAGAGGCCCTGTGTCTGTGGACTTGGCTGGAAATTCAGGCATTTCCCTGGTGTTTCAACATCTGGCGGAATTTCTGAATGCCAGAGTGGAGGAACTCAGCTGAAGATGCCTAGCGGATCACTAATGGCGCCTCCATCCGGAGGTGGTGCAGTCTCTTTCAGCAGTGGGGAGAACCTTGGTTAGATCTGTTCACCACCACCGAGAACGCGCAATGTCACCACTTCTGCACTCTAGAGTTTCCAAGGCGGCTCTCGCTCTGAGACGCTTTTCGTCTCGAGTGGAGCTCTGGCCTCCTGTACACCTTTTCACCCAAACCACTCCTGCCCAGTGTTCTTAAGAAGTTCAGGAATGACCTGGCCCAAGTCATCCTTGTGGCTCCCAACTGGGCTCAGAGAGTCTGGTATCCCAAGCTTTTGAGCATGGCTATCAGTCCTCCGATCAGGCTGCCCTTTTGGGAGGCTCTTCTGTCGCAGCAGCAGGGGAGGGTTCTACACCCCGACTTTATGCGTGGAGATTGAGTGACGTCTGTTGACCACTTGTGACCTTCTGCCTGATGTTATCTTGGCAGCTAGGCGTCCCTCCCTCAAGACGGTATATCCCTGCTGTTGGTGCAGCTGTGTGTCATGGTGCACAGCTAAAAAGGTTGACCTCTTATCTGCCATCCTTCTCAAATCTTGTTGTTTATCCTTACCCAGCAGGGCTCTGTATTAGACACCTTAAAGGTTTACTTAACTGCCATCTCTGCTTTCCTACGGCTGTCAGATCAACCTTCCCTCTTCAAGTTCCCTATTGTAAATAGGCTCCTTAAAGGTCTCCAGCACATTTCTATCAACTCCATTCGTAATGCCTTAATGGACCTTAATTTGGTTCTTACTTCTGATATGCTCTCCCTTTGAGCTGCTTCATACCTGCCATCTTAGGCTTCTGACTTCAGACGGCCTTTCTGATGGATATTACATCTACCTGGAGTATCAGTGAACTGCAGGCACTGCCATCTCAGTCTCCATGTGTCGTTCTTCCCAGATAAACTGGTCCTTCGGACTCAAGTGTCCTTTTTGCCAAAGGTAGTCACCCCTTTCCACGTAGGCCAGTCCATCACTTAGCTTCTTTTTTCGCTCCACCTCATCCCTCTAAAGAAGAGAGACTCCACTGGCCGGACCCACAATATTCTACTTTGACCGCACTAAACTGTTCCTTGTGGATAATCTACTATTTGTGGGACATGTCTGGGCCATGAAAGGGGGAAGGCAGGGAAGAAATTAACCATCTCCTGATGAATCGTACTCTGCATGGCTATGCATTGTCCAAGAAGCAACCCCCGGAGGGCTTGCATGCTCATTCCACCAGAGCAAAGGCTGCGACCACTGCCTTAGCATGCAAAGTTCCGGTCCTGGACATCTGCCTGGCAGCAACATGGGCCTCACTTCTGTGTTCACCAAACACTACTGCCTGCACAGTCCGATTCTTTGGGATGGGCCCTTTAGCCATTGGGTCCTGCAGGACTTTCTGGTTTAAACCATGTTTGCAGACCCTCCTCCGGGAAGCTATTGCTTGGGTATCTATTCTAAGATAAGGAATCCTGAGCTAGAAGTCTCTATCTTGGGTAACGCCTTATCTGGTAAAGACTTTATCTAGCTGCAGATTCCTTATCGACCCACCCATCCTCTCTGCTCTGCGAATGGAGTTAAGGGCTACTCCCCTTTTTGGGGCCCTACCTCCACACACCAGTGGTCCATGTTCTTCGTGGCTTCACGCTTCTGGTGTGAAAAGTCGCAAAAAAACTGACATCAGCACACTGGGGTGGTGCCTATATACGCACCACACACGTCATTTCCAGCGCTGACAATGCCATGCGGAGCTGAACTGCAGCACCTATCTGCGTGCAGGGGTACTGCTCATGAAAGATTTCCAGATCCAGTCTGACGCCTGGGGATAAGTATAAGGTAAGGAATCTGCAGCTAGATGGTGTCTCCCAGATAAGGTGTTATTGAAGGGCAAGTATCTTGTTTGTTTGGTATCCACTCCCCTGTATTTGTGGTCTCATGATTGCAGTACAGACGCTCCCCTTCCCTGTGTCCACCTCCTTGTGACCTTCATAGAAAACAGCAACAATTTACTTTGCAGCCCTGTATGAGATTGGCTAAATGTAACTCAAGGCTAATCACGCTACCCTTTCCCTACTCGTCACAGGGGGGGCAGAGGTCAGCAAGCTTTACCACCTCCAACCTATCATCTGACTAGATGGGTAAGGGTGGAGTTAGGATAGTATCTCTGCAAGGGCTGAGTTGCTCCTCCCAAACTCCTCCTTTATGGGGAGGATATAGGGTGAGCACATCTGTCCAAGAGCTCTCCTATGCGTGTTTCATTGTCGTGAGCTTTGAGTTACCAGCTCAGAAATCTTCATGGTTCTCTTACATCGTTCACATGTAAAATCAGCAAATGTAACCACCTGCCTTGTGGGCCATGACCCCTAAGGGGATATAACCACCTGCAGAGAAAATAAAATGTCTTGAAAGTCTTTTTGATGAACACAGATGCCTCCAGTTGTACAATTGCTATGTGAAGCCCCCTGTACTCCAATCGAGGCCTCCTCTCTTCTCAAGCCAATCTTGTCACACAATAAGGTACTGGGGGAGCGCCTTTGTTCTGTGCCTGCTGGGGTGAATTATTTTTTTTTTCTGTTGAGATTCTGTTTCAGTCCATTACTGCTGCGCCCCCTAGCCGGAAGTTACCATATGAGCATGCACAAAATTAATGGACAAAAATAAAGCCTGGGCATTTATGTTCCCCAGATGCATTTAGCACTCTCATTATTATTACTGGCACTCGGACAAACCGCTGGTGGGTGGAAAATGTTATACATCACCCTAGATATTATTCAGGCTGGGAAATGCCCAGGTGGGATGAAAAAGTGATCCCTCCCTGGGTTTTCTTTTTGGGTGAGTTTAACTTAGTAAGCCAGAGATATGAGGGTGGGGTTGATGTAAAAATTAAACCGCCAATATGTTGGCATATTTTCTGCTGTTCACATCACTTCCAACGGTTGCAGCTGCTATTCAGTTTCTTTTATTACAGTTCCAATTCATATTGTGTACAATAAAATAGGATTTCGATTTTAAAATTAAATCTTTAAAACGCATCCATAGTTTCCTAGTATTCTTGAGTGCGCCTTTCTAATGTGAAAGAGAGTTTGCGTTCCACTATATGTCCCTGGGATATTTTATATAACTGATTAGTACCTGAAACGCATCTCACTCAAGTAATGCTCACCGGGTTGTCGGGCGGTTGCATTCCAGCTGGCTCTCTTTCTTAGGCTGGCACACTGGCGAAGTCCTTAGTGCCAGGGAATCTAGAAAGTATATTTTCCAGGCTGTATTCTAGAGAATCTTGTGAACGTTTTAACAGTAGAAATGGGAAGGAATTGGCGTGCCTATGCATTGACTGCCAGTTGACCATGAAACCGTGTTTGTGGGGAGGGGCTAAGGCAATGAGAAACGGTATGAAAGATAATTGATGTTTAGTCAGAGTATCTGCCAGAAAATAAATACAGGCAATACAGGAAGCTGCTTACAAGGCAGTTCAGTGGGTGGACCACCTGCTAGAATGGTCTGTGTAGAACCGACAGGGAGTGCCCAAGATATTGCATGATCAGCCAGAGAACAAAAGAAATGAGTAAATCCCCCGCCCCCGTGCTGATGAAATATGCAGAATTTCAAGGTATTGAAACTCTTTTGATAACTGGTCAGGCCAGTGCAAACCTTTTGTTTTCTAAGTGCTTGGGTTCAGATTAAGCGTTTTCTGTCTGAAACCCTGCCATCTAGAAACGTATCTCCTTCCCTTTCATCGGTCCCACCCTCCTCTTGCCCCTCCCCCATATTCCTCTTTCCCCTCCCCAGGACCCTGGGCCTTTGTTAACATAACTTTTTTCATCCCTGAACCCTTTTTTCTGTCTTACCAATGCCAACGAGGTGGTTAAAGTTCAAAGGTGCGTTCACCACTGAAAGTTCAAGCCAGGCTCGAGCAAGAAGTTTGGGTCAGCTCGAGGTCCTCTTGGAACTTGGAGCCCAAAGAAGCTAAGCTTTCATAGGAGGCGATGTGGCCTAATGGCTACAGCTTCCTGCCGTGCAACATGGGGATCCAGGTTCGAATCTTTGCCTCGGCTCATCATCCTGTGAAGGCCAGAAATATCCCTCTATCAAAGAAAGGTGTACAGTAGTCTGTGTGTTCTCGAGCGCTTTTATGTCCTTGGGAAAGGTTCGTGTTATGTAAAACCATCAAAAGTAAATGTGGGTTCTGTCCACATCCCACACTCTGCTGCCATCCTCCAAAAATGAATGACAAAGCTTTAAACTTTAATGTCAGAAAAATGTGTCCATCTATTGGATGAATTGCATAGTATGAAAATGGAAACTCTGGCATCAGTCTCGGCTTCCCTGCTTGACGAAACTATGTAATTCCTAGCCTACATTATTTCACCGAGCCTCCTTTGTTCATTATCCCATATGAGGCACCTTCAGATACATGAGTTCAGGATGTGCGCTGTACAAAAACCTCTTATGTTTGATTCAACTGCCTATAATGTTGCTCCATCTATAATAAGAATCTAGGCCGGGCACACATGACAACTGAATTGCCTCTTAGTTCACTAATTGCGTGGTCATCAAGGTGGTGAAGGGATGTTTCTCAGTGTATGTTTAAAAACTCACTTTTAATAAATACTTCTCAAAGCAGAGTTATCATCTGATGTACTAATATGAAACGCTTCCTTGTGTTAAAGAAATATAATTTGTTTAAAATTCGAGGAGACTTTATCTTTTTTCCCCCAAACTTTTTATTGTGGTTTTTCCTTATTCGTTACATTACCGTGTATAACAACATTGCAGTAATACAGTTAACATGAAGGTATCATGAGTGCTATAGACATTATATAACGATGAGTAGTACAAGCTTAGGGCAAACATCGACTATTCCCTGCGGTCGACTAACTTGTGGGAGGATACTATGGAGCAGTAACACCATGTATGATGTAGTTCCCGGCATATGGAAGTATTGGCGTTATGCTGTACATCGGGGGTTGGGGATGAGTTGTGGCCCTTAAGCTAGGCAAAGGAGGATGCAAACCTCTGAGTGAAAACTGGGGGTAAGGAGATTCATGGGAAAAAGTGGAATTGTGGGAGAAGGGGGCCAACTAATTAACAGCACAAACACGAGCCGAGAGGGAGTTTCAGGGGAATCCTGCATGGGTAAACGGTTCATCGGGTGCGGTGACGTCTATAGTTTCTGCCCGGGGCACCACGCCTGCTCCTACTCCCCTACAATGAAGGGATGGTTTTGTATGCCTAAGGGCGGCCTCTATTTTTTTTAAAAGTTTTGAGCCCCTTTGCTACTTGCCCTCATTAAGTGCTCTGTGCCAGGCGTATTAATGGGTCTCTTGGCTGCTTCGACACGTTTCTCCAGAGTCTTCCTCCCCTGGGGCATGGCCACTTTGAGATTTCCATGATTCACTCATTTTTCACCACTGGTGTCCAGCACATAAGGCACGGAATTCTTTTTTGAATGAACGCGGGGGGATATACTGGATACAGGATAATCATTCCTTTCCTTTGAGAAATGCATGCCTATCTGCCCTTACGGTACTGCCAAACAAAGAGCACATGCTGCAGCCTTTCTACTAAAATTCACTTCCCGGTTGACTGTACGGTTCAGCCCTGCATGTCACAGAACTACGGGCAATTAGACTTTGTTTTTAATTCATTGGGTGCACTACTGCTATATTTGTGCCCGCCAATGACGTTACAGCTTGTATATATTGTTTTAATAGTTACCTATGTTCTTCCATTGCCCTGAAGAGGGCTGCATTTAAAGCAGCCAAAACCCGTCAACAGCACCCATTGGAGGTGACTTCTAAATCAGAATTTTAGAAAGCATTATTTAAGGGACACACAAAAGAAACGGAGGGTAAGCCAATCCGCCGTGTGCTAATTGTCCAAAGGACTACCTCCTAGTGTGGACTGTGCACTCAATCAGGGAAACAGACACATTTGCCCTAAACAATTGGAAGACTGGAAAAAAGAAAAAGAAGTGTTTAGTTGTTGCACTTTTTGTGACTTCATGGATTTGTTTGTCTATATGTAGTAACAGGACGATTCAATGCCCTTGGTCTACTTTTTTTGCTGCATTATGTATGCGTATTGTTATATATTGCCATAAAAATGGATATTTCTGTTTATCCCAGGTTCAAGTATAGAGAGCGAAGGTTATGAAGCTTGTTCATAAGTCAATGAATAAATCATAGTCTGTGATGAATAGACATACATGCCGGTGACTAATTTGAGTATTCACTGTGTTGAGTTTCCGTTGGACAATTTGTCCCCACAATATTCTGTTGCTTGTTTATGCCCAGTTATAGTGGGGTTATTTGGGCGAACCCCTAGTGTATGATACCATTATGCTTCTAGGAGGGCGGCAGTGCAGACTTGCGCTGTGTTGTACTATGGAGGAACGGGGAGAGCCAGGCAGCAAACAATAGGGAGGGTGTTTAATGGAATTGCGAGCCCTGTGCGGATGGGGTCTCTTCAAGCACCAGTTCCTTGAGGAGACTTTATGATATTTTTGTGCATAATGTTACTTGCACGATTTACATGCACATAGCTTGAAGGCTCGGCTCGTGGACAGGCTCTTGGAGCCGGAGCCGACCATTGGATCCGTCCTCGCCCAGCTCTCCCTGTGAATTTGTTGGCCCGCCCACCTCTAGGTAAAACTAGCCTGCTGAAGGTTCTTCAGAGGCTGCACACGTGTGCCCTCCAGTCATTGGCCACCTGCCCACAACCACTAGAATTTCATTTCGCAAATCGAGATTTCTTAGTGTCCCCATTATTTTTGATAAACTAAAAACAATTGCTAACATTAAAGGAACGTAAGAGTTGTTCTGCAGCTGATAAGGGACGAAAAAGATTTGTAACAGTTTTAGAAAACACTGAGTGAGACGGTGGAGGCTCCCCAAGCTGCCATTGTGCAGGTCTACCTGAGGCCCATGTGAGGGATGGGAAGGCCATCTCACCTGCTCCAGTGTCCCTGAAGGTGGATTGGCGATGCTGGGCACTGAGGCAGGGATAGATGTGACTGCCACCTGCAGGTCTCATGTTGGCACCCTGGTCAGTGGATTGAAGTATCTGCTGCTGAGTCTGGTGTGTAACTGTTCCACAGATTCATTTCCTGAGAGTGCTGTGCCTGTGTTAGTGCAGGGTAAGAGGTGTTTCTGCGTGAGTGCAGGGTAGGCAGTGTTACTTTATGAGTGCAGGGTGAGCAGTGTGTGCTGATGTGAGGACAGTAGGAGTGTGTCCGTGTGGTTGCAGGGTGAGAGGTGTGCCTGTGTGAGTGCAGAGAGTTTATGCCCATATGAGAAGAGATGTGGTCACACTCTTTGTGCTCACTGGGCTCATACGGTTTGTGCTCACTGAGGTGAGAGGAGTACATGTGTGAGTACAGGAACAAAGGTGTGCCCTTTAAGTGCGGGGGATTGGTCATGCACATGAGTGCGGGGGGGTGGGCATGTGAGAGTGAAATACGAGAAGTGTGCCCATGCGAGTACAAGGTATTTCCTTGTTAGTGCAGGGTGAGTGGTATGCTTGTGTGAGTGCACAGTGAGTGCTGTTCCCTTGTCATTGCAGGGAGACCAGTGTGCCCTTGTGAATGCTAGGTGAGCGGCATTCTTGTCTGAGTGCAGTCTAAGCCATGTCTGTGTGAGTGCAGTGGGAGAAGTGTGCCGATGTGAGTGCAGGGGAGGAGTGTTCCTATGTGAAGTGTGTCTGGGTGTGTTCTAGATTAGCAGTGTGCCCTTGTGAGTACAGGGTGAATTTATTTATTTGAAGAGTTTTATAAAGCGCGAACATGACCCAAAAAAGGGTATCAGAGCGCTGTACAAAGGAGGGTACAAGGCAAGCGTTTTAAAACAAGGGTGCGGTACAAAATAGAACACACAAAGTTACTAAAAAGTTACGGCAAGTGATACATCAAAAAGGACCTGTGAGGAGAGAACATAAATTAAGAGCAATCGGAAAAAGAAAGATTGTTCAGCTGGCGAAGGGAGTAGATTGAAGATGGCATCAGAGCTATTGTAGTATATGGTCGTTCAGTATTAGCCACTTGACATGTTTTTTGAAAGAGGTAGTCGAAGGGTTGGATCTGATCTCAGGAGGAAGAGCATTCCAGATTCTAGGAGCAAGACCCGAGAAGGCACGGTTGTAAGTTCTTTTCTTATTGAATTTGGGTGGTTTCAAAAGTAGAGTATTAGAGCTTCTTAAGTTCCGACTCGAGCCAGATAGCTCAAGTTTTTTTGCTAGGTAGACAGGGCTGTTGTAGTGAATCGATTTGTGCGTCAGGCAAGCAATCTAGAAGCGAATCCTTGCTTCAATGGATAGCCAGTTAAGCTGAATTAAGTCCGGGGTGATATGGTCATGTTTTCTGGAACCCGTGATGAGTCTGGCCGAAGCGTTAAGGGTGGCTTTAAGCGGAGCCAGACTCGCTTTAGGAAGGCCTGCAAGGGTCACCAACCCATATTCCAAGCGTGAGATAACTTGTGATTTGATAGCTGTCTGGATGTCCTCCGCAGGCAAGAATGGCTTGACTTTCCTTAGGGTGTTGAGCTGATGATTGGCACCCCTAATAGTGGAACTAAAGTGAGCTTGCATGTTTAGGTGTTTGTCCAGGGTGATGCCTAAAGATCTAGCAGAGTCAACAACATGCGGGGTGCAGTTCAGTGCAGAGAGTTGTTTTATCCAATCTTGGGTAGGAGCCGAGTGGTTGCGGGGGGAGATCAGAAGGAATTCTGTTTTCAGGGAGTTTAGTAACAGATGATTATGTGTTAGCCACTGTTGTGTTTTCCAAAGCGCATCATTAAGAGTTTTTATATCTTCAGGAGAGGAGATCTTCAGATAAAGTTGCGTATCGTCAGCATACATATGGTATTGAATGTTGGATTCATTCAGAATATTGGAAAGAGGTTCCATAAAAAGGTTGAAGAGTGTGGGAGAGAGTGCAGAACCTTGAGGTACTCCAATCGTGACCGGAGTACTGGCCGCAAGTGATTGGTTAACTTTGATTCTTTGGGTACGGTTATGTAAGAAAGAAGCAAACCAATTTAAGACCGGGCCCGATAGTCCCATCCTGTGTTGAAGAATAGTAATCAGGTTTTCATGTTTAATAGTGTCAAATGCAGACGACAAGTCAAGCAGGATCAGAAGACAGGGACATTTTGATCAAGGGATCTCAAGGCATCATCAACTGTGTGTTAGAGCTGATTCAGTGCTGTGCCCTGCTCTGAAACCAGACTGGTAAAGGTTTAGGAGTTGACATTTTTCAATGTGGTTGCAGAGATGTGTATGGACGCATTTCTCGAGTAATTTCGCTAAAGTCATGATGCTAGTGATCGGACAGAAGTTAGAGGGATCTGCTAAGTCTACATTAGGCTTCTTAGGGATGGGGGTGACTTGCCCCATCTTGAGGCAGTCAGGAATCCTCCCCTGTACGAGAGATTCTTGAATAATCCGGGTCCAGAGTGGGAGAATGGCTGAATTGAGATCTATGAGAAGTTTAGTTGGAAGGGGATCGTTGAAGTGGTTAGAGGGTTTTAGAGACGCCAAGGCGAGTGCCAGCTCCGCATCATCCGGGAGCAGGAAGGAGTTCCAAGAAGCGTTGTTTTTAGGAGAGCCTACAATGGGGAGTGACAAAGCAATCTCTGCCTTAGGTACAGCCACTGCAGAGGAACTCAAGGACCGCTGGTTAATTGCGGCAAGTTGCAGTTCAAGGTCAATTTTTCTTGTCTTCTCCGAGAAGTGGGCAGAGAAATCTTCCCCACTGGGGTAGGAGGTACTGGGTGTCGAAGTGTGATTTAAGGTCTGAGTGGCTTGCTGTTTGATTTCAAACAGTTTCTTGGGTCGATTTTTAGCGTTGTCCAGCTGGACTCTGAAGTGATCTGATTTGGCACTGCGAATGTGTTTGTTGTAAGCGCTTCTCATCCTCCTTAACTGCTTGAGGCGTGTGGTGGAAGGAGAGTTTCTCCAAAGTCTGTCCGACAGCCTAAGTTTGCGACGTTCCTCATTTAAGGAATCATTAAACCAAGGTTTGGATTGTTTGGTTGGAATCCTTTTGAGTTGCAAGGGAGCGATGGAGTCAACTATACTTGACATGGAATTGATGTAGTGATCCGTGAGGTCGTCCACGTTATACATGTTAGGGGGTGGCTGAAGCAGGTTCTTGCTAATGGAGGTTAGATTATTGAGGTTGATGTCTCAGATTGCGAACCAGCTGTTTGGATTTAAGCGGTTGACCTTGTCTGAACAGGACTTTTTCCAAAATGTGAAAGGAGATTTGGTGGTGATCCGACCAATCACAAGGTATAATGTCATCAAGAAGAATAATGTTGTCTCTAGCTATGATAAGGTCTAGGGTGGCGCCTTTATTGTGGGTTGGACCATTGCTGGCCTGGATGAGGTTGAGGTCGGAAAGGAAAGCCTTAAAAGAGCAAACTAGGGGATCATTTGTGTCATTCCAGTGAACGTTAAAATCCTCAAGGAAGATATGGCTAGCGTGAAGGTCAGCGCACGAGGAAATGGACTCCATAATTTGCTCTAAGAAGAGCAGATTGTCACCAGGTGGATGATAAATCGTGTAGAGCACACAAACAATCTTGCCATTGTTCCAGATTTCTGTGACTAGGTGCTCACATGAGGACATCAGCACCCTTGGAGCCTGTTTCAATGTGAGGCTGGAGCGATGGATGCAGGCAATGCCCCCTCTCATTTTATCCAGTCTATCACATCTGATGATGTCATAATCAGGAGGGATTAAGATGTCAAGTATAGGGGAGGAGGAGTCATTGAGCCAAGTTTCGGTAAAGAACATGATGTCCAACTGTTGAGAGATAATAAATTCAGAGATATCAGCAGCATGTTTCACAGCTGATCTGCAGTTGAGAAGCATCGATTTGATGTGAGAGAAGGTAGTGACCGCTTCTGGGCGAGCCTTGGTGATCTGTAGAAGGTTATCACTATTCATACATCTAGTGTTAACACTAGGTTCTCTACCAGGGTCTGCGGAGATAGTTGGTATGTTGACTGGTGCATCCGAGTAGCCTAGCCCAGAACCATTGTACGAAAGAAGAAGAGCGTGCGTGTCATCATCCGACAGCTGAGGTAAGAACCTGAGGGGTCTGGAGGGGTGGTTGGGAAGAGGCCTAGTAATCCATTGTGGGGAATTGCGAGAGGACCTATCATTACCGTAATGTATAACATTGGTTGGGAGAGAAGGTCGATTATTTCCGCAATAGGGATAGGGTTTGCAAAAATTCTCAGTCTTCAAGGATAAGTGTAGGAGGGTCTGCAGGTTATTTCTGACAGTACGGAGATCGTGCTTGAGGTCAGCCATTTTCTCCTAAAAGAAGTGGAGACTAACATAGTCAGTGACTTGCCCGGAGCAAAAACATGTATGGAGTCCCTTAGGTAGAGTGGAGTTGGGAGATGGACACTCACCATCACCCAGATTGCAGGGGAAAACGTAGTCCGGCCGAGTTCCGTCATATTAACCTCTAGGGGGATAGGATTAGCATAGATGTCGTTCGGGCACGGTGAGGGAGGTTGAGGGGAGCATCCTGGAGGAGTATGTGTCAGGAATGGAAACTTTCCCTTGAGTAATGTGGGAAGAAATATGAGAGGAGATGGGAAGGTAAGGGTTAATATGTGATGTAAAGGGGTAAGGTATAGAGTAGAGGGTAGGGGAAGCACTAGGATTGGTGTTGTGGACGCTTAAAGAAGCATAATCAGGGCTAACAGGGTAGGGTTTGTGAGTAATACATTCGTCAACCGCCACGGGGAATGTCAATAGGGTGGAGTTTATTTGCAGATCAGTGGGAGCGCTAAGGTTGTTGTTACAGGCGCTATGAATTGGATGTTCCTGGCTGCCAGGGAGGGGATTGAAAGAGTTACCCTCATCCATTTTGTCTGGGGAATTATCAGGCCGGAGCATAGGGCGTGAAGGGGAGGGGGACACGGAAGAAGCAAGGATGGAGGGAACAGGAGCTTCCGCAGTAGAGGGCAAACTCAGACAGTGTAGATTGGATATAGGGTTATTAATTGAAATTTTAATCTCCATAAAGATAATGTCAAAGCGATTCAGATTTAGGTCAGAGGCTTGAATAAGGATATTGCCATTGTTATAGAGAGAAATGGTCAGATCAGCATTGAGTACTGGTGAAGGTAAAACGACTATTCTGAAGCCGTGAGGGGTTTTGCATATGGGTTTGGTACGAAGCGTAGAAGTAAAGGCTCTTCTCCACCGGGCTCTTCTGGAAGTGTAGAACATAAGGTCAGTGATCACTGACAACGTTTGAGTAGATTGTGTTTAAAGTACTTGGCTGCTTTCTTTGAGAGGTTGAGGGGATAGACAATCTTGCACATGTTTAGGCCTACCCGGGTCAGGTGGTCCAAAGCACTCGTAGCATGTAGAGCCATGGTGAGGAAAGGTAGAGCTCGCCCAAATCGATTTGCAGATAGCCAGATTTTAAGTGCGTAAAATTCCAATGCAGGATCCGAATATGACGGGGCGAAGCAAAAGGATAACCTGTTAGTTGAACAGATGACACCTGTGGCTTGTGAATTAAAGCATTCCTAGGTAAAGGTTTAGCATAGATACTTGTTGCAACAGAAACTTTAAAGAAACTATGAGGATGGCCGTGAATGGTGTGCCGATGTGAGTGCAGGGGGAGGAGTGTTCATGTGAGTACATAGTGCTAGTCTGTCGTTGTGACTGGAGGGTGAGCAGTGTGTCTGTGCAGGGTGGGTGGTGTGCCTGTGTGAGTGCTAGAGATGGGCATGCCTGTATGAGTGCGGGGGGATGTCTGTGTGCATGTGAAGGTGTAAGTGTGTGAGTACAGGGAGAAGGGGGGGTGCTCTTTGGAGGGGTGAGCCCTGAGTTTGAGTGCAGGGTGAACGGTGTATCTCTGCGAGTCTAGTGGGAGGGATGTGCCTGTGTGAGTGCAGGGGGATTGTTGTGCCCATGTTGAGTGCTGGGTGAAAAGAGGACACGTGACTGCAGTGGCAAGTGTGTGCCTATTGAGGCAGGTGTAGGGCTAAGAGGTGTGCTTGTGTGTTTGCAGGGTGAGAGATGTGGCAGCGTGAATAAGTTGATCGTGTGTCCGTGTGAATGCAGTGTGAGCAGTGTGCCTGTCTGAGTGCAGAGTGAGCGGTATGCTTGTGTGAGTGCAGTGGAAGGGGTTTACGTGTGTGAGTGCAGGGTGAGAGGTATGCGTGTGTGAGTGCAGTGGGAGGGGTTTACGTGTGTGAGTGAAGGGTGAGCGGTATGCATGTGTGAGTGCAGTGGGAGGGGTTTACGTGTGTGAGTGCAGTGTGAGAGGTTTACGTGTGTGAGTGCAGTGTGAGAGGTATGCGTGTGTGAGTGCAGTGGGAGGGGTTTACGTGTGTGAGTGCAGGGTGAGCGGTATGCTTGTGAGTGCAGTGGGAGTGGTTTACGTGTGTGAGTGCAGTGGGAGAGGTATGCGTGAGTGCAGGGTGAGCAGTATGCTTGTGTGAGTGCAGTGGGAGGGGTTTACGTGTGTGAGTGCAGGGTGTGAGGTATGCGTGTGCGAGTGGTTTACGTGTGTGAGTGCAGGGTGAGCGGTGTGCGAGTGCAGTGTGAGGGGTTTACGTGTGTGAGTGCAGGGTGAGCGGTATGCTTGTGTGAGTGCAGTGGAAGGGGTTTACGTGTGTGAGTGCAGGGTGAGAGGTATGCGTGTGTGAGTGCAGTGGGAGGGGTTTACGTGTGTGAGTGAAGGGTGAGCAGTATGCATGTGTCAGTGCAGTGGGAGGGGTTTACGTGTGTGAGTGCAGTGTGAGAGGTATGCGTGTGTGAGTGCAGTGGGAGGGGTTTACGTGTGTGAGTGCAGGGTGAGCGGTATGCTTGTGTGAGTGCAGTGGGAGTGGTTTACGTGTGTGAGTGCAGGGTGTGAGGTATGCGTGTGCGAGTGGTTTACGTGTGAGTGCAGGGTGAGCGGTGTGTGAGTGCAGTGGGAGGGGTTTATGTGTGTGAGTGCAGGGTGAGCGGTATGCGTGTGTGAGTGCAGTGGGAGGGGTTTACATGTGAGTGCAGGGTGAGCGGTTTGTTCGTGAGAGTGCAGTGGGAGGGGTTTATGTGTGTGAGTGCAGGGTGAGTGGTATGCGTGTGTGACTGCAGTGGGAGGGCTTTACGTGTGTGAGTGCAGGGTGAGCGGTATGCGTGTGTGAGTGCAGTGGGAGGGGTTTACGTGTGTGAGTGCAGGGTGAGCGGTATGAGTGTGTGAGTGCAGTGGGAGTGGTTTACCTGTCTGAGTGCAGGGTGAGCAGTGTGTCTGGGGGCAGGGCTAGCGGTATGCGTGTGCCTGTGCGATTTCAGTGTCAGTGATGTGCCTGTGTGAGTGCTGAGGGGAGTGTTGAACACAGAATACAGGGGTAAGGGTGAAGACAGGTGGGGATGGGTACGTCCCAAGTGAGTGCAAGGGCGAGGGGTGTGACTGCGAGTGAAAGAGGGGTGGCACGTCCTAGTGTATGTAGGATGTAGCGCATTAAAGCTCGACCCATTGGCACTGCCAGCGCTTGTTCTGGCCTCTTCTACAGCGCTGAAACTTGTGCTGCCCGACTGTTCATTTGTGAAAATGGAGGGATACAGCCCTCTTTTAGCACAGTACAGCCTCCACAGACCAGAGGGTGCACTCTAAAGCACAACTGTATGCCCTTAGTTTCTTGTACAGATTTAAGACAGAAATAGTTTCTCGTTGTGCTCGAGGCCTGGACGACTAAGCCTATAAAACCAGCCAGCTGAGCTGCGCAGACTTGTGTCGATTTTACATTCCCCGACTCACCGAGCCTGAACAAGTCGTTTTTTATTGGTTTGTCTGAACATTTTCCGATGGAAGTTTTTGGTTAATACAGATTGGCAAAACTCTGTGGAGGGGCCAAGAATCATTACTTTCCGTCCACAACCGATCTGCATTATTCTGAAATTGAGATGCAATTGATCAGCTCATTAATCAATTAATCATTGTAATTGCCCACTGTGCATACTGATTTCTTCAGGCTCTGTTGTTCAGTCACTTGCTGACCTCAATCCTCTTAGCAGACAGCATCTCTCATTGTTCTGTGCAAATAGATTACACTAGTGAATTGTAATGTAATAAAAATGACACAATAGACCCCATTTTAAAAGTAAGGCAGAGCACAGCGTTTCAAGATGTGAACATCAGTGTATTCTTTTTAATAAAGCATTGGCTGAGGAATCTTGATACCAAACAGTTTGGTGCATAGGCAAAATGAAGGCTCCAGTTGATCAATGTGTTTAGAAAGAGTTTAATAAGTGCATTTTTAGTAATGAGAGTTTTATTCAAAGTGACATTTGAGTGAGCAGCTATTTAATTATTAAATTTGTATTTTAGTGTATCATGGTTGCTTTCTCCCTGATCACATGGCTTGTCTTAAACTTGACTTTTTGCCTTGAGGGATTTGGGCCTGTGCATTTATTTTAGAAAACCTGTTTGTATTTATGTGAATCAATTAAGACATTAATCAAGAATGTCCCCATCCCTCCTCTTTGCAAAATCTTAGAAACCTGAGACAGATGGGCCGGTAGTATTGGTGTAGAAGCAGTATAGCAGTGCGTTAAATAAAAATTATACAAAGCGGTAGGTAGCAGTGTTACTGTCACCAGAGGCTCTATGCCACAGGTACAGTGCGCTTCAAAAAGTTAATCTTCAGGGATAGTTTTTTGGCAATTATTCTAATGCCACATAATTCTGATGTTGCACCCCTCTTGGAAACCTATTCTGGGGCACTAATAGCGAAGTACTCGGTGACTGGTTAATTATTATTCTAGATGTACACTCTGTCAATTTATGAATTTTGGTAAGGCTGAGCCAGACCACTTTAGGCGATGGACGGCTCTACAGATATGTCGTTGTGGTAAGGTCCAAGTCATCAGTTGTAACTTGTCACTAGATCACCTTTTTCTGTACAAAAATGGACTATGGGCCAGTCTGTCTAATGGGTTGGTGCGTATTTATATGCTGTAGGCCGTACAGAATATAGGAGCAAGCTCTTTGCACTGTGTGGACAGCTGTCCCATCCTAACTGTTTTCTATGGTTCTGTTTGACCCCTTCCCCCGTGGTCTCCCTTGTAGGCTTGAGATCTTCAGACCTTCTGAGTGTGCTCCACATTGTTTTGAATGCTCTCCCAGTAGAGCACAGTGCTCTCCTGGTTGGGGGCAGCGTCGCATACAGTGGTGCGTGACCACAGCCATCTCCCCAGGCTTTTAGGACACTTGTGTTTGAAGGCATATGAATGATTATGCAGGGCTCAGGCATTCCAAAGTGTACCTTGAAGCTTGCACTTGGGCCTTTGACCAAATACCTAGGAATTCCATTTGTTTACTGGGTGGGATCAATGTCCAAGCCCAGAAGGAACTTTAGAATTTCTTCTCTTTCACACTTGATCCCTAAGGTGTGTTCTGTTGACGAGGGGTGGTTTTACTGAGTTTGAAAATATTGAAAACATTATTCTGTGTCTTATGGTTCCCAGTGTATCAGAATATTAGTTTACACCCCACACCATGGGGCCCTGTTGTGGCTTTCCAATGTCACATTATTCTGGGAAGTACTTCCTTTCTGGCAATGAATTTTGGAGCATGCTCTTTGGAGAATAATTGTGATGGAGTTCTCGGCTCTGCGTACTCTGATAAAATGGCTTTGTTGTTGAGCTATCTAGTGGCACAGTATTTATGATACTGTCCCTTGTTAAATTAAATGCCTATGCTGAACTCAGTGCTGCCTTCCCACCCCTCTACTCTCATGTGCCGCACTATAATTGATTGGTGAGTCTGTAAATGTTTGAAGCTAATCTCAAAACCATGCAACCAGAAGATCAATAACTGATTATCACGCATCAAGAGAATTTCTAGGTTGGTAGATATGCTTGGCATGCACTCTAGGTTTCCAGTTCTTAAGGCACAGTCTGACAACAAGTTGTCAGATTTAGTTATCCTGGTTTACAGCTGGTTATAACAGGTTTCATTTATCTTTAACAGGTACAAAGAAGGGGGTGAAGCTTTACTGGTCCTCCTTCCCTCAGAGGAGAAAGGCATGGTGCAACAGCTGACCGAGCGGAAGGTGCCCATTAATGGAATCAAGTAAGAAAACAAATGGCCATTTTTCCTGATTTAAACTTACTGGGTTACTTTATTATGGAGATGAATGCAGGGGTATCGGGGAGTAGCGATGACATTTTTAAATATGTTGTCCTTTTAAGTAATGGCATATTTTTCCAGCATTTGATCTTACATAAATTCAAATGGTTGATTAATTCTGCTTTGTCGAGCTGTTAATCCATCAGTAACTTTAAAAAGTAGTGTAATGCTAAACAATCAGACGAAGAGCTGTAAACCATGTCCCTTTTGTAGCAAAGTCACCTCTTAGGAAAAGACCGAAACTTGAGCCAGTGAGGCTGAGCTCCATTCCTCTAGTGGCCATCATACCTCAGAAGTCCTAGCACAAGTGCGAAAGCATCGTATCTAGTAGGTGAGTTTCTGCCGGGAAGGAGGGTGGACCACTTGTGAAGCTATGAAAGACACCAATGCTAGGGTATTATAGTTAAATATAAGTAACTTATTTCTTCTGCAGTATTGGATATTTCATAGGTTTACATGCTTGAATCAGATTAACAAGCAGTTAATCACAATTGTAGACCTACAAAACAGCAGATGGTGGGTTAAAAGAGAGACTCACCTTATTGAAAAAGATAGCAAAGGGCCTCTTGACTCACTGCTGCATTATTGCCGAGTAAAGTTGTGGAGAATCTTTCAGGTCACAGCTCTACATGTAACTGCTAATGGCACTGGTGCATAGAGGTCAGCTGATGAAGTGGACAGCTATATAGTATGACACAGTGTGAGATTCCCATTGAGGCTAGGATACAGCATCATAGCAGAACCAGATTCTCAAACACATTTTCTAGGATTAACAACCTTGCTCAGGATAAACACAAACCCAACCAACTGACTAGTAGAAATAGAACACCACAGCATTGGGTCCAGAAACAACAACAGACCACAGATAGTGGGGAACTTCGAAAGCAGGGTGGGAATGTACTATTGAAAATGGGTGGGAGGGGGGAGAGGAGATGTGGCACCCTTGGCCTAAAGAAGGAGACAGTTAACCATCCTAAGAGAGCAAACCCATCAGGAAGAGACACATTACTTTATCATATCAAGTAGGAAACCGTGAGAAGTGAGATAGCTATTTGTTTATCTGAGCTGAACCATAGTCTATTCTGAAGCTCTTTCACCTCCTACAAATGTGAAACCTATTGAAAATGGGCTCTGAGAGCCTAGGCAAATTCATTGACACGATTAAGTGACTTTTTCCAGCAATCTCCTCCCGTGCTCAGGAGCTGGAAGACAAAGCATGAGAAAAATCACTTCTCATGGTACTACTGGGCAAAGGGAATGCAGCAGGCATCACCATGGTCTAGCTCCTGAAAAACAAGTCCTGCTCTCCCAACTTATCTTTAAATATGCTTTAAGACCACAGGGGTGTTGTTGGCATGTGCATCTCACACTAGGGCCCCTCTGTACCTGAAATCTTTACATTGATATGGTGCGTCAATAAGATGTATAACTCTGCAGAATCTGTTACTTCTTCTGTAACTATTGTATTGCCACGCTTTACATAATTATTACATAGCCACAACATTACTTAATTTATATTCCCTCAATGCCTTTACCTAGCTCTCACTCGCTCCCTTGTCCTAGCACTACGCTTACCCCAACCCTTCCCAAAGCCTAAGCATTACCCTAACTTTTAATCTTAACCAATCTCTAAACCTTGCTCAAAACCTAAATCTGTGCCTGAATCTAAACCTGAATTTGTGCAAAAATTGATTGATGTACAATTGGAGACGATGTAAAGTAATTGTAAATGTAATGTTATAGCAATGTAAAAGTATTTATGTAAATGTATGTCTTTCTAAATAAGACATTGTGATGGGCTGCACCAATTCTTCGGATAAGGTCAAGAAAGGGCCAATCAAAAGCAACATCAAAGACAAGTGACTGTTGCCTAGAGAAGGACTTGGATTTGGGAGGAAAGCACAAGCCACCAAGGCACATTGATCTGCAGTTCCGCTTCTGAGGGTCTGTCTTTGGCCTTGCCACACCCATTCCAGCCAGATAAAAAAATCCCTTGACATACAATCACAAACGTCTGACAATAAAATATGAAGGAAGCATTGGGATTCTCTCAGACAAAGTGAATGGAAATGTGCTACCAGGAGGAAATAAATGTTAACATGGTGAGGACATGCAGAGAGAGGTTGTATGGAAACTCTCGTAGAAAGGAGGCACCACTTGGTCCACTGGAGGTGACAAAAAGTACTCACAGTGTTCAAAGGGTTGTTACAAATTCCATTGTGGATGGTCCCTTATGGAGATTGGTACCACAAGCAGAGGCAGTTGATGGTGATGAAACACATGTATCAGATAAAGAGAGGAAAGACCCCAAGCTGGGTCTCTGGAGGAATACAGGCCAGTAAGACCCAGTGTGCCAGTTTGGTGACAGGGTCTGCTGCTTCCTCAAGTTAGTCATGTTTTTTTTAGATGGAAAGATGTACGTAAAATACTATGGCTTCGAATGATCCTGGATAATAGAGTATTTGGGCTACTAATCAATTTAGAAACCACGCAGGATGTGTTCTCTCCAAACATTTTAAACCAGCACATGTATTCTGCAAAGCTACTCTAAAAACAATGAATTTTCCAGTTATTGATTGCTCGAAGTCACTAACCACACTTTGGCGCTCATAATTGCAGCTTTGAATTTTCAAAAATGTGTCCAGATACCCAAAATGGAAGCTTGTCATATATTGGCCAAGTTCAGAAATGTTTATTTTCCTTTGCTGTGTCAATAGCCAATGCCTTTAGTCCTGTATACTTTGCATGGTACGATTTTGTAAGGACTCTTCTTAAGGGATCATTATCTTGTTTAGACATATATTATCATCCTTAAGAGTCTTGTTTGGAAAAATCCTTAGCTGTTGTCACTCTCTGGACAGCGATGACTGTGTGTATCTGCTGCACCTCTGTTTATTTGCCTACTTAACATACTCCAAGCTCTTTGTTCACTGAGTGGTGATAGTTCACTTTGTTATAAGCCAATAAAAGTATTCATTTGTTTAGTAAACCTGGTCAACAAATGTGTTTTTCTTTGAGGATTAATCCTGAAAAGCTTATAGATGTCCAGACGAGGCTAGAAGCATTCCTTGCACAAGAACAAGAGTTAAAAGAGCGTGCTCAGAGGGTAAGTTTTCTTTAAAACTTATTGTTTATTTAATTTTCATTGCCTTTTGCAGAAAGGTACAAAATTGGAAAATGTATTAAAGTGGCAAGATGAAAATGTGCTCCATCAGCTCCCCATCTGGTGAGTGGGTAGTTAAGAGGTTTGGCTTCTGTGGCAGACCGAGGAGGGCTTAATTTGTCTCTGGGATTGCGGGTGGTGAGCACCGGAACTCATTTTTAGAGACTGCCACTTCTTTTCATCACCAGACTTTGACAAAGAGCAAGAGAGAGAAAGGCTTAAAAGGGAAAAGAAGGGGATAGGAAAAGATAGGAAAACTGTTACAAAGGAATAGAGCAAGGATGAAAAGAACACATGAGATTTAGATAGAGGCAGGAAGAATAGGATGGTGGAAGAAAGAGGCAAGAGATGGAATCAAGACTACACATCCTCCACTGGCTATGGGTTCCGAAGTAAAAATTGGGACTCTGCGCTTATAGTTTTTAAACTTTAAGGAATGGCTAGTGAGGGAATTATGAACTAGGGTTGCTGAGAAAGGCAACTCAGGAACCAACTAGTTACCACAGCATTTGTACAAGCACTTCTAAGCAGCATTGCTATACTTTAGAAGGATATACTACTATACTGTAAAAGGAAAATGCTCCCACTTCTCAGTAGAATGGCCAGACATTTTATGGGGCATGATCACCACTATGACTGCTATACCTGTAAGCCTTTCAGCTGTAGGATGTTTTCAGAACCCACGTATATCTGAGGTTGTGTTTTCACTGTGCGGTCATTCAAAAGACTTTTCCTTCTTTTGTTTTGTATCTTGTCAATTCTCCTTTTTGTGTTTGTCAAAAGTCCCTTCATTATTAGTGCAACTCTGAAGATTTCTTTCTTTCATTTTTTTTCCAGTAAATCTGTACATTATTTTCTTTCATCCCAGACAACCTAACACAAGGGGTACTGCTAATAAATTATCACCCTTCACAAAATGTTTTTGAACTGCAAGGGATTCACAGTCCTGGCGAGTTGGGGTTTAGGTTATTCGTTTAATTAGAACAAAATATTAAAAAAGAGATTCATTTTAGAACCAAATGTTCAGAGAGGGTACTCGTGTAATATGACATCCAAAGGGAAAAGCTTCATGACTTAGTATACGCTGACTAAAGGTGAAAATTAAAGGATATATAAATTCTAACAAAGGTTCCTTTCGTTATGTGTGTATATTTGTTTGTTTCAAAACATGAAGTAGTGGCACAATTAGCCATTAGGTTAGAGGGTCCCAGCGCTTTTTGGTATGTGGGCTGTGCCTACATACGTATCTTTTAGGTAACGCTAAATATCTAGACTGGCTTTCTTCATTGCATGAAGTACAATGACTTTGTCTCAAGGCGGAATAGGCTTTATTGTCACTGTCAGAAACCCTGAAACGATGAAGAGTTCTGAGCTAAATGCACACTGACCGCATATGACGTGATCTAACAAAAGATTATATTTATATATTTTCTCAGAAAGTGTCCAATTTAATAAGTTATTTTTACATTGTTTAATTACCAAATGAGTACAATTCTGTACACCTGATTCCACTGATGTAGACAATATGTTTCATACTGACTAAGAATGTGATATTTAGAGGTTATTGATAATCTCATTCTCTTTCCTGTTGTAGAGCCGATTTACAACAGAGTGAAGGCGCTATATTGTTTAATGATTTTATTTCTTAACAAAGAACTAAACTGCTTTCTGTTGATATTGTTTCTGGTTTTCATTAATACTGCAATGCAAATCCTTATTATGTTGAACAACGGTTCAGGTTGGCTTGACCTCAAGAAATAGAGTGTGAGACAGAAGTGGCCCGTCCTTTTGGCTGACATAAATAGTGTCTGTCAGGCTGAGCAAAGGTCAGCCTGACAGACACACTTGATGTTCAGGTCAGGCACCCAGGCGATGTACATGTGCTAATTGTGCAGGTGCCTGGCTGCCTGAGCTGAACTTTGCCGGGCTGAAGATGTCACAGCCCTGTGGGCGTGACCTCCTCAGCCCAGCCAAGCGCTGCAAGATCCTCCCCCTCATGACAAGGGGGAGCGTCACTGATAGCCTCAGACCTGTGCGCATTAGTTTTAAGCCCTGAAGTGCCCAGGGCCGAGTGTCAATAAGTGACTCTTCGTCACAGAGTAGTATGGGGTCAGCAACTCTCACTGACCCCATCCCAATCTGTGGCAAGGTAGGGATTGCGGCCTCCTCGAGAGGAGGCGACAGTCCCAACCCTTCAGGAACCTCTGAGGCTTTCCTGCTGCTACCTGATTTCACTGCTGTAATGGGTAAGTTGTGTTTTTTTTTTTTAAATGTTTGGTGTGTGCATGGTGCGTGTGTATATATGAATGTTTGTGCATGTGTGCTGTGTATGGGTGTGTGAATGGTGGGTGTATGCAAGCATGCTTGTGAATACAAAGGGGTGTGAGTGAGTGTGCATACATGTATATGTGTGTTCCGTCTGCCAACCCCCCCACCCCTTCCCGCTCATATTACCAGCACCCACTGCAGTGAGAACCCCCTTTCTGTTTTGGTTGTTTGTTACAGCATCGTATTTATACATATACATGGAACGCCAGCTTATTGGTGATAGACATAATAGCTGTATAGCACATACATTAAAATAAAGTGAGGGTGCTCGATGTAGGTGCATATATTTGTGTGCAGATGCTAGCTGTATGTGCATTTGTGTATAGGAGTGTTACTGTATTATTGGGTAATAGTGTGCTGGCTGTGTGTGTCGGATGATTTCTAGGTTATTAATTGTGTATGATGGCTCTGTGCATATGAAGGTGATCAAATGCATGTGAGAATCTCATCACAAACTCATACCCACCCAGGGGGATGCGATTCTCAATGGTATACAGCTTTTGATGGATACTTCTAAGAAGTGAATGTCAGTAGCAGGGGACCTATGCCTGGGCCAGTTCGGATGCCGGTTCACTCTTCCACCCCAGTCCTTGGGTCCACACCAGCCCTTTATGTTTCAGCACTAATGCTGACTCCACCTGTCCTGACTTTAAGGCCGGTGTGTGATCCTAAGCAGTCATTGACACACTCCAGGCCTATGTCGCGCTGTAAGAGTACACAAGTGCAACCAGTCAGCTTGCAACTAGACTCTAATCCTTAGCCTCTGCCTCAATGTCAGTTCTATCATAGGCTAGTGGCCTTATTCCGATCAGCTTGATCAGCTCTCTGTGAGATTCTTTGGTGCAAAGAAAGGGAAGGTGGTGCAGAAAAGGACCTGGTTAAGATGGATAGTCTCTGCATCAAGATCTGCTATGTGCTGGATATTAAACAACCCCCTAAAGGTCTACAGGTTCATTCCTCCAGGGTCAGATCTGCCGCTACGTCATGGGTAAGAGGATGCTAGGTCTAGAGATCTGCCAGGCTGCAATATGGGCTTGGGTGCACACCTTCACCAAACACTAGTGTTTTGACAGCCAGGTCCAACGGAAGAGCCATTTTGCATTCTTAGTCCTCTAAGATTTTCAAAATCTGAGTCCTGTCCTCAGACGCTTCACCTTTGGGAGGCATTGCTGTGGTATTGATTCTAAAGGTGAGGAATCTATGTTTAGGAATATCCATCGGAAGAACAAGTTATTTACCTTCGGTAATGCTCTTTCTGGTGAATACTCTATCTAAATGCATATTCCTCACTTCCGGTCCACCTCTCCATTCTGTGGTATGGACTCCTGAACAATATAAGGTTCCAAGATTGGTTTTGGCACAGGCACCTGAAGTTTGTTCACAGTAGTCCGCGTCCGAGGGAGTGGAAGGAGAAAGATTAGGAAACTGGCATCAACACAAAGGGGATGGCGCTTATTTATGCAGCTCCACTCTGTTAATTTGGGGGTGGTACAGAGTCACTGCGGCATCAACTATTTGCACGTAGGAGCATTACTGTAAAATTCTCCTGACCCAGTCTGGTGCTTGTGGATATTCTAAATGTGAAGAATCTATGGTTCGGCAGAGTATCCACCAGAAAGACAGTTACCAAAGGCAAACAACTTGTTTATCTCCACCTTCTAATAAGTTTGTTGCTGATCTACCCATTCCCGAGTTGTACAGTGAAGTAAAACTAAAAGTACCCAAATTTTTTATTGAATCATTGAAGGAGTCACAAAAATAGCCAAATGAAAGTGCTCATGGAAATGTTATGTTAATTTGTTAAGTTGTTGGCATTTGGTAGCGCACAAACTGACATTTGTATGGCGTTTTAAAAGGTGCAAGTTTCAAAATTGGACCAGCTTTGTAGAGTCAGAATGGTAATTCATCTATGAAGCCATGTAAAACCAGTGCTAGATTGTTGATGTTTTAATGGACTAGTACAAAAGCAATACTGACGAAACCTCTACAGCATACTAGGTGCACGCATTCAATCTCTGTAGGAATGTTCCAATGTATTCACCCCATCTGCAGTACAATATGTAAATATTTGCATTCTGCATATAGGAGGTGCTCTTAGGGATAGTCCGTTGCAGATACTAGGACTGGAAATTGGATGTTATCTTTCAACAAATAGTAGATTTCTGTATGATGCTGTTGGAGAGTCCAGATAGAGACTGACGTGGACTCCGGAATCAACTGAGAATGCATCCCAGACAACCCAGTAAATGTCTTGACTTAAGCAGAAGCTACTTTTCCTTCAACACTTAATTTTTACAGTATTTACATTCAAAAGCACTTTGAGAATAAATGTTACTGCCATGAAGTCCGAAACTTGCTCAGGTCCATCGGAGAAAAGGCATACCAATCTACTAGTGGAAACATTCTTCACAAGCTTGGCCTGAAACACTGACTTCCTCAACCACCACTTGTCCGCGAATCCATGTCTGAGAAACTAAGTTAAAGGTTGTTTGCAGGACTTGATACATTGGTTTTCATAATGCCTTATGTGCAAAGCAATGAAGGTTTTGTTTGCTTCACTTTGGTGTGTTGCTACTATCCTTTAACTACCTTGTGTTGCTTTTGTATTGTATAGGACTTACAGCGACACCACACAGTCTCTCTCTCTCTCTCTCTCTCTCTCTCTCTCTCTCTCTCTCTCTCTCTCTCCTTCCTCTCTCTCGCTCTCTCTCTCTCTCTCTCCTTCCTCTCTCTCTCTCCTTCCTCTCTCTCCTTCCTCTCTCTCTCTCTCTCTCCTTCCTCTCTCTCTCCTTCCTCTCTCTCTCCTTCCTCTCTTTCTCCTTCCTCTCTCTCGCTCTCCTTACTTCCTCTCCCCATCTCTGCCTCCCTTCCCTCTTCTCTTGTTCCCTCCCTCCTTTCTGAATGTTATCATGGATGCTGTGTGACCTATCAGATTAAACATGTAGCTGTGTAATAATTGCACTTGCTTCAGATAGAACACTATATTGATGATATTGTGGTTTTGTATTCTTTTAGTGTTTTGTATCCTACTTGCGTTCAGTCTACCTAATGAAGAACAAAGAAGTGTTTGATGTCTTTAAGTTGCCTTTAGTGCAATATGCCCTGTAAGTACATAACAAAATACTGTGTGTTGTATTTAGTCAGGTATGCTTTTTTTGTTACATTTGTAAATTTGTTGCAAATATCCAATGCTATTTGAGTGTTTGTTTTAACATTTTTTTGATTGCTACAGTTGAGCAGGTAAATTTTGGTCATTTCACCAAGACTAGTTGTTATTAGCACTCATTTATGGTTACTGTGTTCTTCTCAATCTATATTCTTGTTTCTGATGGCTATTTCTAACTGCAGATTCCTCGTCTTTAGAATATTCCCCAGGCGCAAGACTTTTACAGCAATACTTGTGCATGCCGCTACCTTGTGCAACCCTGGAAATGACAGAGCGGAGCCACATATAATCGCCACCTCTGCCCACTGACATCAGTTCCTTTCTTTCCACATGTTCGAACAGAGATCCAGAACCTCGCTTCCAATTTTGTTGGCTTTCCTGTGACCCCTAAACTAAGAAAATCCAGTGTGCTAGGAAACATAGTCTCATCCTAAGACTTTCAAAGCATGCCGCAACTCTAGGAAACAGATGTGGGGCACTGATCCACAGGAGGGTATGTCTGTGCTGTTTTGGTCTCAGGGCACGACTCGAAGTTGTGCATCAAGGGTGACCTCATGGACCCTCAGTGTGCCCTAAAGTGATCTGGGACTGAGAAGAAAAGCTGTAGATTGCAGAACACCAGAACTTCAATTCGAGGGCGTGAACACGCTCCCCAAGAGATCAACTTGGCGATCAAGGTCCTACAGTATGTCAAAGTCCGAAAATAAACACCACAAGACGAAGTGGGACTTGACCCCATTATGCTGCTTTCTCCATCACAATCGAGAGAAGGGCCCTTTAAATCATTCACCGCGGCTGTTTCTTTCTGCTCTGCTGAATTTCCCCCCCACATCAGAGTGAAACTCTGAGGATCACCTGTCCATTCTGTTGCAAGAGGTGCCAGTTTTACTCTGCAAAGGAGCCAACGGAGCTCCAGACTTGAAAATGGGTGAAGGTTGCAACTCTTTGTATTTCCTTGTGCCGAAGAATGATGGGGGCATTTGGCCCATCTTAGATCTTCATCCTCTGAATTCCTTCTTGTGGGGACGACAAATACAGAATGCTCATGCTGGCCCAGGTTCTGTCTGCCCTGGAACCGAGTGACTGGAGGGTGTCCTTGGACCTGCAGTATTGCTTACTTTCATATACCTGTCATGCAGTCCACAGACATTACCTGCCTCTCAAGTTTCCTGTGCTTCCCTACAGCCTCACCAGTGACCCCTGGGTGCTCAGAAAAGGGATGGCGATCGTTGCCGCTCATCTGTTGGAGGTCGGGGAATAACAGCTTTCCGCTACCTTGATGACCTAGCTTGCCAAAGTCAGTTGTAGACCCCCTCCAGACTATGGTGGACCTTTCAATCTTATTGGGATTCACGATGAGCAAGCTGAAGTGGCACTTAACTCTTTCTCAGAGGCTTCCTTTCATTGGTGCTGTCTTGAATATGGTACAGTTCTGGGCCTTATCTCCGTTGGAACGAGTGCAGGATATTCGGGCTAGGATCCTGATGTTTCAGCCTCGGTCCTGGATCTCGATGAGAGCAGCTCTGAGGCTTTCTGGCCTTTGAGCCTCCTGTACCCTCTTTGTCAACTATCCCAGGTGGTATATGCAGGCTTTGCAGTGGAATCTGAAGTTCCACTGGGCCTAGCACCGAGGAAACCTGGAGATGCCATTCAGATTTTGGAGAAAACTGCACACGATCTGCAGTGATGGCTGCTCGATCATATTTCGACTGGTGGCAGGGCCCTTTCTCTTCTGCACCCTCAATAGACTATGGGGACAGATGCATGACTGCTAGGTTTTGGAGATCATCTGCTTGAGTTGGAGTTCTGGCGACTATGGTTTCCGACGTAAATCCGGCACCATATTAAACTCCTGTGTTGCCGACCATTCGTTGGGCATTTAAGACCTTCCTAATGTCCATCAAGGGGAGGCTGGTGCAGATTCTCATGGGCAAAATAACCACCATGTGGTACTGCAACAAGTAGAGCGGAGTGGGGGGGTTATAGGTCCTGTCCCAAGAGGCTCTGCGACCCTGGAGTTGGTTTAAGCAGATCACCTGGCTGGGGTCCTTGAATGAATGACTGGATTTGTTAAGCGCATGGCTACTCAGAGTGTGTGTTCTGGTGATATTCAGAGAGTAGGAAAAAAAGAGGAAAAAGGGAGGCTAAAGTGTAAAAAGCTATGTCTTAGGCTTTTTTCTGAATAGACTCTCACCTTAATTTTAACGCAGTTCTATTGGTAGCTTATTCCAGGCCTGAGGTCCTAGGAGTGAGAAGGACCTGCCCTCTGATTTGGTAAGGCAGACGCTAGAAGTTGTGGCCAAATGGCCGCAAGATGAGTGTAAGGTTCTCTTAAGTGAATAGTGGCGTATCCTGGATGACAGATTAGCTGGACCAGAGTGGTTCATTGCTCTGTGCATTAGGAGAAGGGTCTTAAATAAGATCTGCTTGTTCACAGGGAGCCAATCCAGATCTCTCAAATGCGGCAAGACGTGCTCGGTATGGTAAATTAAGCACCAAGCGAGCAGCCGCTTTGCAAAAGCGGACATCTCAACCACCGTGTCTGGTGGATCATGAATGTCTCTTGTGTCCTAAGGTGGTGCAGGGCATCTTCTGGTAGAGGGGAAAACCATGGTTGGATATTTTCGACACCATTAAGAATGCGCAGGGTCAAAGGTTTGCGTGTTGAGTTTCTGCGAAACTTCTCGCTAGGGACTGCATTATGGCTGGAATGGAACAGAAACCTCCTGTACACCTTCCCACCCCTGCCTCTCCTGCCACAAGTTCTGGAAAAAATCAGGAATGTCTGCGCCCAAGTCATTTTCGTGGCTCCAGTTGAACCAGGAGAATGTGGTATCCGGAAATTCTGTGTATGAGGATCTGTCCTTTGATCAAGCTGCCACTTTGCGAGGATCTTCTAACGCAGCAGCAGGGCAGTGTCCTTCACCTGAGCCAGTGTCATCAACACTTCCATGAGTGGAGATGGATGGCAGTTGACTTTGTTTACTCTGCCACCCAAAGTTGTGGATGTCCTCCTTGCTTCCAGATGGTCTTCCCCAAAGTCCATTTATGCTGGGCTCTGGGACAAATCTGTGGCAGATCCTTTATTGTTTTTGTCTTTGGCCCAGCAAGGCTGTGTATTCAGCACTATTAAATAACATTTGGTGGCCCATTCTGCCTATTTTGCATCTGCCGGCCTAAATGTCCTTGTTTAAATCGCTGGTCGTGATGTGATTTTCTAAAGGTTTAAAAAACATGTTCCCTCCCAAACCGTTTGTAATGTGACACTGGCAACTTAACTTGGCCTTGAAGTTTCTCTTGTACGCCCTTTGAGCCAATGCACAGCTGCTCTTTGCGTCTTCTGACTTTAAAGACTGTCTTCTCGTTGTGATCACTTCAGCAGGCAGTATCGGTGTAACTGCCCTACACCATCCTTTTTCCAAACAAACTGGTGCTAAGGACTCCGGAATCCTTCTGCATAAAAGTTGTGACTCTTTTTCCACATGGGGCAATCCATCACTCTTCCAGCATTCTTTACCCCTCCTTACCCATCAAAAGAGGACAACAGGCTTCATTAGTTGAACCCCAAAAGGGCTTTTAGCTTTTACATTGATTTCCCCAAGGAACACTGTGTGGGTGTCCAGTTGTTTGTGGAGTTCGCTAGGACAAAGAAAGGGAAAGCTGTGCCGAAGAGGATGTGGATAGCCCTCTGCATTTAGATCTGCTACACACTGGCCAAAACGCATCCTCCGGAAGGACCGAGAGCCTATTTCACCAAGGCCAAGGCTGGTACCTCTGTGTTGGCACAGGGAGTGCCTGTCCTTGGCATCTGCCAGGCTGCGACATGGGTGTTGGTGCACACATTCACCAAGCACTACTAACTCCCTTGACCGCCAGGTCCAGCCGAAAGTACATTTCGCCTGATCGGTCTTGCAAGACTTTTTGGTGTGAGTTTACACTACAGACCCTCCACCTTTGGGATGTACACTTTTTGGTATCTATTCTAAACTTGAGGAATCTGTGGTGAGATGTATCCATCAGAAGGACAATTTATTTACTTTGGGTAACGCTCTTTCTGGTGGATACTCTAACTGCAGATTCCTTACCGCCCTTCCATCTTCCCATTCTGTGGAGTGGCCTTCTTTTAACATCTAAAAGGGTCTCAAATTACAGATTTGCACACTGGTTCCGACATTTGTGTCATGCTTGACGTCTCGAGGAGCAGAAAGAGTCTAGCAAGAAACTGACATCAGCGCACAGCAGTGGCAGTTATATGCGACTCTGCCCCGTTATTTCTGGGGTGGTACAGATCAGGTGGGGAGTCACAAAGCACCACATAGTGGCACCTTGGAAATACTCTAAAGGTGAGTAATCTGTGGTTAGATAGAGTATCCTCTAAAAAGAGCATCAGCGAAAGTAAGTAACCTATTCTTTAGCAACATCTTCCTTCAGTTTTCAGAATGCTTTTTTGGAAATGAGTAATGGAACTTATTTTATAACAGTTCCAGTTTCACAGAATCTCTTGATGCATTGATGTCAGTTGAAACCAAATATATTGTGAGCCAATAAGGACTGTAGCAAGTTATCTCGATCTAGTACACAGCTGTTCTAAATACACTGGCTTGAAGGCTATCAAACTGGTTCTACTAAAATGCCTAGAGCTGCTCTGTGACTGCTCATGCCAGGATCTGTTGGTTGTATGTCAGTACATCACAGGTCAGAACATCAGAAGTTACTACACGGCAAGTCCAACTGCATCCAAACTTTGAAAGTTTTAAATTGTGTTTATATATAAATTACACAATGGTGGTTGCCGCTGTGTAGTTATAGTTAGGTCAGAGTTTCCATAGAAAGAGTGTTTTTGTTCTGCTAGAAAGTTTTTGGCGCTGTTTGAAAACTCTGTATGAAACCTTTCAAATAAAGAGTTCACCCATCTCGGCTCCTTTGTGGAAATTGCACCAATCGGTCAAACGGGGGCGGAGAAATGGGGAGGGGTCCTAAAAGTTCAATTTCACATGTTAATTCCCTTAGGATACCGAAACAGCAGCTTCATAGAATGAATCCAAATGTGGCTTTACTCACAAAGCGTGCGTTTTGTTATTTGGTGTAAATCCGTTCAGCTTGTTTCAAGAAATTTGCATTTAAAGACGTGCTCAGTTTGGGCTTGAAGGTGTAAAAATTATGGAATATCTGAGTGGTTGCTCCCGTGGGATTCTCACAATACTGAAAATTAAAAGAAAAAAAAATAGGGGCATCTGATAGGCCGAAGGAGCTTTTTCTCTCGTTACCCGTTTCGATACTACACTGCGGGAATGGGAATGGTCCCAATCACGCGCAATTGAGCGCTCTAATTGACTGGCCACAACTCAGAAGAAAAGTTTGTTGGTTGCCATTGTAGGATTCACGGATTCTGTCCCTGTGTCCTGAAAATGTTTTAAAAATAGTATGCAAGGGGGCAGGGCAGGTCCCCCCGACCATCGGGTACTTGTGGTGGCCAAAACAAAACTTTTTTTTTCTTGCTGGGGTACAGCAATACTCCGGCAGGAACCAGCGCAGCCCTCTCTTGATGTACTGCAGCACTTCTGTTGGAGCTGCTACTCAAGCTTCACCTCATGGTCCCACAGTAGCGTGCAAGCTTTCTCAGGGAATAATCATATGCGATTATGTTGCTGCAAGTGTTTACCATCTAATCATGCAGCTACCATATTCCCCAATTTACAAAAAAAAATTGTTGGTGAAATTTATGAAAAGTATACTGCTATAGAATATGCTGCTTAATTTTCCTTTTTACTGCATAATTTAGATATCTTTGTCACTCTATTTATATAACCTTGCCCCATATGCCTAGTGGCCTTCAATAGTAATGCTCTGACAAGTGTTTTCCTTATCATGATTAAAACCCGTAGTTCTCAGGGAACCGTGAAATATTTCCCATATTTCACTGTTTCCTGTGAAATACAGGGTATTATACCACTTCATTTTATACAAAGAAAGCACCCAAACATGTAAAATATATTTCCGTAGCGGTAAACAGCCCTTAATACGAATCCGAATCTGTTACAATGACCGCGTTGTAACAAGGCATACCATTACCCCGCAAGGCGTAACAACGACTTGCGGAGGGGGGAGAAGGTGTTGGATTTAAAATCCAACACCTTCCCTACTGTCCGCACAGACTGGAGTTGGAATAGTAAATTATACTATTCCAACATCCAGCCCCCCCATCCGCAAGTCGTTGTTACGACTTGCGGGGTAATGGTATGCGTTGTTACAACATGGTCGTTTGTAACGACCGTGTTGTAACAACATGCGGGGTGACGGCAAGCGTAATAACGAGGCATATTCGTCCGTAGCATGTGTGGCTGTAGATACACATGGTCTGCATACTCCTGCTATCTAGTATTGGGCTCCGCAAGTTGTTTTGTTATGTTCCATATAGGTACCCTAATATAGGCCTGGGTAACATCATACCCCTTCACCTACATTACCTCCCCTACACTACACTGTAACGAGCCTCTTAGGATTGAACCTTTACCTAGTTCTAGTCCTGGGTGCAGAAGGAGGGTTTCTCCTAAACAATAGAGTCCTATAACTTCATCAATAGACTCACACAGTATGAAGGAATATTCATAAGGTTCTTGGAAACCAGGCAGGGGCTACACCACCTACCCCACCATATCTACATACAAGGTTCATCCCATACGTCATCCTCAAATCCAACAATGGCTAATACATGAGACAAGGGACAAAGGAGCCCTGGATACTTTCTGCATAAATACAGCACATCTTGCTAGTGTTAGGCAGAGGGAACCGAGACTTCCAGGCCGACACACTGACCAGAGACGCTGAGGCTCCTGCATGCAGACGCTCCAGCTGACAGTGGTCTGAACATCCCTCGCGGGGTGTCCAACTCGTGACCAAGAAGGGCTCCTACATTCTCACACTTCAGGCAATGGAGTTCGACTAAATCCTAGAGGGATTCTTGGCTTCACACCTACTCACATGCTAGGTACACTTAGGTACATCTAGATAGGCATCGTAGGAGTACGTGCTTTCTTTTATCATGCATTTTATATCCATGTATGCATTTATGATTGTTGCAAAATGGTAGAACTGTACTATCCATTTATATTCACTATACTGCTGATTATATATCTCTGCTACTGTCTTACAATTATTGCAGCACATCTATTTTACACTAGAAGAACAACTGTACAATAAATACTTATTGTAACACGCCCGACTGCTTCTTCTGTGTAACTCTCTAATACTGAATAAGTGAGCACGAGTGACTGAGCGAAAAGTAGTACATTGTTTCCACGATCCTGAGGTATCAGGGTTGTCATGTTCTAAGATTGCCAGAAACTATTCTCTCCCCGATAAGAGGAGACACTAGTGGCACTGTGAGCTAGCTTATGCAAACAGGCTAACATTTCTCGGTGGGGGTGCTCAGAATCAGTCTGCCACCGAACCCACAGTTTGTTATCCGAACGCGCAGGTCCTGTATGGGTAATATAGGAACTACACAACAGTTTTTCTTCAAAGAAGGCTTTTGAGTCACAAGGTCTGGTACTCCTCCTCTGGATATGGATTTGAATGGTCTCCGGCTGCATTGTTAGATTTTCTCCCCGGACAATAACCAACGTGCTCCTGGTCTTGACGAGTTTGTTGGTTCCTGTCGTGGCCTTCCATCCTGTTGAGAGAAGCTCTTTGACACGTTGTTCGAACTGATGACAAGCGCCCGGGCCTCTTGGCCTTTGGGGCCTTTCGCGCACCGCATACTCCGGACTCCCTTCGGAGAATGAAGACAATATTGAAGTATTGGAAAGGACGCCCTTCAAGAGATGCCCCCAGTGTCGCTCTTGGTATCATTGGGCTGATGCCATCCTGTCTGCAACTTGTGCCTCTCGCCGGACCACGATGAGAGCTACTGCATATGCTCCCTGGCTTTCCGCAGCAAGAAGACCATTCATCAGTGCCAAGATCGATGGTGGGTGCACAGCAGGATGGCCCAGTCGTCTTTGGAGAAGCCCAGCATCTTTGGTGAAACTGATCCCCTGAATGTCGAAGAACAGGAGGAGGCTTTGGGTGAGTCGCTTGAGCTCCCAGCCCAGTCCCGAATGCAGTGAGGAGTTCTTTCAAGAGGAGAAAAAGGAGGCTTCCATGGACACTCATCCACCTCGGTCGGCTCTGGTCCAAATGTGTAGACTACGCCATGCATGACTACTGTTGATACCCCAACCACCACCATCCCTCCTAAGCAGCTGCACATCGGAGCTGAGCACCGCCTCTCTGGGGGATGTGTGTGGAGCCCGGTGCTGAAACCACTGCCCCCTCTGGGTGCACCAGCTCCTCCCAGCACTGGTCAACACCGTGCCCAGGCCTCGGAGCTGAGGAATAGCTCGAGCCTGAGGACACCCATCGGCGCCAAGTCACCAAAGGGGGCTGCACCACCATAGCCAAAAGACATTCTCGGCATCAAAGCCAGCTGCCCTCGCCTTTGAAGAACACCCCAACCTCCATCGGCTTCAGCAGGAGCTGCATGAAAGGCAGAGGAGGATTGTGATACATCCATGCACCAGCAAGATTTCAGCCTCAGAGAAGGCCCAGCCCAAGAAACAGAAGCTTGCCTTTGAGACAGTCCAGCCATTGGACACTCCTGTGCCCCTCTTATCCCCCAAAAGGCCTAAGGACAAAATGTCTGTTTCTCCACCGGCAATCCCACTTTCACCTTCTCTGCCACCACCTCCCCCCTCCACTCCTATGCCTGCTCATCAAAGGTCTCGGGAGCCTTTCTCAGACACTGGCAGCCTCAGCCATTATTCCCCAGCTGACGGCTTCGCCCCAGTTTAGCCTGGTCCTTTAGGTGATCCATGGGGCGACATGACATGGACCCCTCCTACCCACACACACATCCCCATAGATCCTGATCTCGACCATGTCCCTATTATGGTTTCCCCCTCAGATGATACTACAGCATACCACAGTGTTATCGAATGCACGACTGACAGTGGCCTACCATAAGATGGAGATGTGTGCTGTACCAGAGGAGGATGACTTCTTGGAAGAGATGCTCTCGAAGACCAAGTGTTCTCTCCAGTATCTTCTGATGCTCAAGGAGATTATCAAATATGCCTGGTATCTTCAAGGACCCTGTCAAATCTCGTTGTCATGCCTTGCATTGAGGAAAAGTGCAAGCTGGTCCCTTTTGACATGTTCTACATTAGGGGTAATGTCCCACCTGACTCGTTAGTGGTACCACCACTCGGAAGAGAGCAGCAGCCCAGGCCACTGGGGACAATCTGTCTCCTGACTAGGAGCGCAAGCGGATCGATGCTGCAGGGAAGAGACTAGCGGTGGGCACAGCCACGCACTAGTGCATTGCCAATTTAGTAGGCCTCCTCTCTGACCGGGATCATAAGAGGGAGGGAAGAGCTGGTTCAGGAAGGTAATGCCATTTCCAGTGCCACTGTTGGGTGTGCTTTGGACACAGCCGATACCATGGCCCGGGGAGTCAATACTTCCATCATCCTGCAGCACCACTCCTGGCTCCACATGTCTGGTTTCAAACTGGAGGTGCAACAGCACCTCGTCAACATGCCGTTCGATGAAAGGCACCTCCTCAAACCTCAGGTTGACACAATGCTTGAATAAATGAAAAAATAAACTAATACTCTCAAGGCATGGGTGCCTTGCAGGTCCCCTCCTGCAGGGGCATCTTTCAGAGGCAACAATCCAGAAGGGGCTCCAAAGCCACTTCCCCTGAACCTTCCTAGTCCTACCAGAGGCAGCAACAGGGCTATCACCAGCAGGGAGGCAGAGGTTTCACGTGGGGCTCCTTTAGAGGGAACAGCTATAAGGATAGATACAGAGGCACCCCCTCAGTTAGAGAGCCTCTATGTCCAACAACTGACTTGCCTCGCATTCCCCCATAACACAACACCTGTGTAGGGGAGGCTTCAGGTATTTCTTTCCGGTGGGTCTCATCAATTGTTGAGCACAGCTACTGCCTAGAGCTCCTCACCTCCCACCAAACATCCATCTCCAGACTCCCACACCCTCAGCCGCAAACATCTCACACTGCTTCACGAGGAGGTTCAGCTACTCCTGTCGAAAGGAGCAAGGCGTACACTCTCTCATCATCCCCAAAAAGGATGGATCCCTTGGGCCAATCCTCATCCTCTAAACAGATGCATGCTGTCAGAACATTTACACATGTTCACCCTACAGGATGCCATCCGGCTCCCTGCTACAGCAAGGCGATGTCATGGCCACCTTTGACTTGAAGGACACCTACTTCCATATCTTGATTCGCCCAGCCCAACGGCGCGACCTCCGCTTCTTGGTAAGTGTTCAACACTACCAGTTCAAAGTGCTGCCATTCGGAGTCACCATGGCTCAGAGGGTCTTCACAAGAATGGTGGTGGCCGCCCACCTAAGGAGGAAAGGAATCCAGATTTTCCCCTACCTCGACGACTGGCTGATCAAGAATGCAAGCAGTGAATGCTATAAAGTCCCAATTGGAACCACTTCAGGTCCATCCCTATCTAGGGGCAGTCCTCAATTCTATTGTGGCCAAAGCCTTCCACAGCCCTCAAAGGGTGCAGGTGTTCCAACAGCTGTTGCCTCTTTTTTTCAGCCACTCAGTCAGCTCTCAGTTTGCTTGCTAGGAATGATGGCCTCGCTATAGTGCCCCATGCCAGGCTTCATATGCGCTCACTTCAGTAGTGCCTCTCGAGCCTGTGGTCACAAGTGAAGGATCGGATGGTGGATCTAATGCTGTTGAGGACTAGTATCGATCGCTGTCTGCAGTGGTGGAACAGTAACAGCCTGTTGCAGGGCAGGCCCTTCACAGACACAGTGCCACAGATGACCATCACTACGGAAGCATCTCTAGCCAGCTGAGGGGCATACCTCAACAACATCACAGTCCGGGGTTTCCAGCCACCTCATCTGTCAGGCTTCCCCATCAACCACTTGAAGCTGTTGGCCATTTAACTGACTCTCAAAGCCTCTCTTCTTCAGATTCAAGGCAAGCTAGTCCTAGTGTGAACCGACAACATTACCACCATGTTCTACCTGCAGAAGCATAGAGGTACTCGCTCACCTCCCTTTTCGTCCTTAAAGCAACACATTTGGTGCTGGGCCATCCATCACCGGGTTCATTTCCTTGCTGAGAACTAGCTTGGAGTGGACAACACCTTCGCAGACCTGCTCAGCAGGATGCAGCAGCAAGTACATAGGTGGGAACTCCACCCAAAAGTCTTGGTTCTTTACTTCCCCAGGTAGGGTATCCCAGACATGGACCTTTTTGCCATGGCAGACAACGCAAGTAGCAAAACTTTGCCACCAGGTTTCCACACCCCAAGTCCATGGGCAATGCTCTGTGAATCAATTGGTCAGCGATCTTTGCCTATGCTTTTCCTCCTCTCCCACTGATTCCGTACATGGTCAGGAAGCTGAGGCAAATATCCCTCACCGTCATCCTGGTGGCTCCCACTTGGGCCAGACAGCCATGGTTCTTCACCCTGCTTGAGATGTCCATTGTCCCGCATGAGAAGCTCCCAAGCAAGCTAGGCCTTCTCACTTAGGACTACGGAAAGGTCAGTCACCCCGACCCCAGGCAGCTCAACCTAGCAATTTGGCTCCTGAAGTCATAGTTTGGTTACCTTAGGCTGGCGTGGCAATGCATGGACCTACTGAGAGAAGCCCATAGGTCAGCCCCACACACCTGCTGTGATGCTAAGTGGAAATGTTTTGTCCACTACTGTACCCCAAACAACATTAATTTCCTCACTCCTACAGTGCAGGGTATTTATTTGTTACCTCCTACACCTTCAAAGGCTAGGGCTGGTTTATACATCAATTAGGCTACACCTAGCCAGTTCCTCTTTTGGAAGGTTGCCTTCCTCATCACAATCACCCAACTCAGATGCATCAGTGAATTGCAGGCCCTCACTCTTCAGGAACCCTGTTTCCAAGAACATAAGGACAAAGTGGTTCTCATCATCAATCCTAAGTTTTTGGCCAAGGTGGTCTCTCTTTTCCACCTTAACCAATCCATTGAGCTCCTGGTCTTCTTCCCACGACCTGACTCAGTTGCTGAGAAAGCACTCCACGCACTTGATGTTAAGCGTGCTCTTATGTATTACACTGACAGGACCAAATACTTTCGCAAGACACAAGCAGGGATTGTCAGGTGGGTTGTTAAATGCATCCAGTGCTAACGCTGAAAGAACCCTACCTTCCAACCCCAGACCATACTCTACCCGCAAACAGGTTGCTATCATGGCTTTCCAGGGGAACATACCCATAGCAGACATTTGTAGAGCAGCCACTTGTTCCATTCCACATACTTTTACTAAACATTATTGTGTGGATGTCCTATCAAGAGAGCAGGCCAGAGTTGGTCAAGCTATCCTTAGGACTTTGTTTCAAACCTGTGCACCATGCAATGGCTAGCCACCGCTTATGGGAGTGCTGCTTTTTAGTCTATGCAGAGCATGTGTATCTCCAGCCACACATGTTACGAACTTAATATGTCACTTACACTGTAAGCATCTGTTTGTTGCATGTAGTGCTGTAGATTCACATGCACCCACCCTCCTCCCCGGAAGTCAGTAGTTGTTACAGATATTCTCTTCAAGATGATTATTTCTACTTGCTTGGTTTCTATTCTTTCTGTACACATTACTCCTTACTTGCACTCACCCGTTGGGCAAAAACTGTCTAACAATGGAGTCGGTGACCGTGAGTATCTACACCCAGAGGTGTTGGGTCATCAAGACTTCGTGACTCGAAAGATATTTTGAAGGAATACAACTTGCATCATCCGAGCCCAACACTAAATGGCAGAAGTGTCCAGAGCATGTGAATTTACAGCAATACATGCAAGGAACAGATGCTTACAGAGTAAGTAGCGTATTCCATTTTAATAGTGGTACTAGTGTATGCAATGTAGTGATTCTCAATATTGTTGACTCAATGTAATAGGGGTATGTCTTGGCAGTGAGAATCTAAAAATTGAATGGTAATTCCTGGAATCCAGTGGATTTAGTATAGGCTGTTTTAGAATTGTTTGACACTGACATTTTATAAGTCTAGTACTTTATTGTCCTTTTGTGATTTATTGATAATTTTGGTCTTTTATCTCCTGTGCCACATTAAAAATATCTGCAGTGGTCCAGGATCCACAGGTGACTCAGTTGTTCCTAGGTCTGTGATTAGATTTAGGTCGAACTCATCTGTTGATAACCAGACCCTTTTGCTTAAGAAAATAAGTGTTATGTTAAATGTTAAATATACGACCCTTTGTGATAATAGGTTTTAATTTTTTTAAAACAGTTTTATTAAAGATACGACTTGCAATAATGACATTTACAGCATGACATTCCCATGAAACAGTAGTGTCCATCATATGACATTGAAAACAAAGGTTTATAGCACGTCTGATGTACGTTATAGGTTTGTCAGTTAACAAATAGTTTTCCCTATTGGTCATCATCTTCCGAAAAAGGATCTATAGTCGGTGGGGTACAAGTACCTCCCCTGAATGTATTCCACTTACCCCACATTCGCTCCCATTTTTTGGGGCATCCTCTGTGAACACATGTGGCCTTTTCAGCTGCCATGGCCATGTCCATATCTTTACACCAGTCTCCTAGGAGTGGGGCAGTACCCGCCCCCCAATGTCTGGCAATATTTCGTTTTGCTTTTGACATACCTAGTGTTGCCCAGGCTTGGGCTGTGTGATTCAGGTGCGTTGGTTCCCAGATGTTTAGGAGACATCGTTTAGGCTCAGGCGGTACAGGACGTGTGCTAACCTGTGTGATTGTGCTCATCACTGTCGCCCAGTATGGTTTAATCGCGGGGCATCCCCATAGTGTGTGGTAAAAGGTGCCTATATCACCACATTGTCGCAAGCAGAATTGATCATTGGACTTTCCTATTTTGCATAATGTTACTATGGTAAAATATGTCCTGTGGAGCACTTTGAGTTGTATAAGACGCAGCTTAGAGGACACTGCCACCACCCTCTGGAACTCTAGCGCCTCCTGCCAGTCGGTTTCGTCCAATTCGCCCACATCAGTCTGCCATTTTTCCCGTAACAGTTGCGTAGGATCTAATTGATTATTGACGATTTTCCGGTACGTGAGTGATATTGCCTTCTTGTCTATGTATTCCGTGAGGAGTCTGTCTTCCAATGGGGAAGACTCCGGAAGGATCGTATCCGGTGGGATGGCCGCTTCTAATGCATGCTTAACCTGCAAGTATCGAAACCGCTCCGTGGGTGCCATTTTGTATTGGGTTTGTAATTGGGCGAAGGTGAGGATTTTTCCTGTTTTCCAGAGGTCACCCAATCGTGAGATCCCTATTGTGTCCCATTGCCTAAACCCTTTACTCTTGCCCAGGTTGCCCAGTCTGCCTGTTTCCCATAGTTGGGTGTGTTGTGTTAGTTTGTCGTTCCAGCCTAGGTGTTGTGTTACCGTATGTCATATGTATGTGCGGTCGGTCCTAGAAGGTCTGATTTTCGCTTTTTATTATATAGTACTCGATTGATTCCTCCCACTCCCAGGGCATGTCTATCCAGTTGGTATGCAGGGTCAGTTTGGGGCGAATGAAGCCATTGATTAATCACGGTTAATTGAGAGGCCCAGTAATATGTCTGGACATGTGGGAGTGCAATACCACCATCATACCAGCTCCTAACCAGCTTAGCCGCTGATATTCTAGCGGGTTTTCCGTCCCACAGGAGATTATTCACTTCTGAGTCTATTGCTTTAAAGTATGACGAGGGAACACAGACGGGGGTGTTATGGAGGGCATAAAGAAATCTGGGGAGCACCATCATTTTAAAAAGTGCTGCTCTACCCAGTAGAGTGAGGGGCAGCGATTGCCAGTGTTTGGCGTCGCGCCGTAGTCTCTGCAGCGGTTCCTGAAGGTTTTTAGCTATGAACTCATCGGGGTCGGACGTGACATGAATACCTAAGTATTTGAAACCGTCTGTGACTATCTTTATCGCACAACCCTTCGGTAATACTGGAGGGGGCCCATGTAAAATGTACAGTACCGATTTTCCCCAGTTGATAGTATACCCTGACACCTTCTCTTATAATAAGCATATGTTTAGGAGTCTATGTAGGGAGCGTTTTGGGGATGCAATGTATATGAGAATATCATCCGCATAAAGGGATATGCGGTCTTCCCATCCCTCCGTCCATCGGAACCCACGGATGACTGGGTCTTTCCTTATCCAGGCTGCCAGAGGCTCTAGCACTAAGGCAAAAAGGAGTGGGGACAGGGGGCAGCCCAGTCTCCTTCCACGTCCCAGGGGAAACTCACCGGAGATATGTCCGTTGGCTACTACATGCGCCAATGGATTAGTGTATAACAGTCGGACCCATGAGCAGAATTTTGATCCAAACCCTAGATGTTGGAGAACCGCAAAGAGGAATGGCCATTCGACCGAGTTGAAGGCCATCCTAGCGTCAAGAGACAATATGGCGGTCTCTTCTTGGATATTGTGTTTGCGGCTCAAGACACTATGTAGGCGCCTAAGATTTAATGCTGTATTTCTTCCTGGCATAAATCCGGATTGGTCCGGATGGACCAGTTTTGAGAGGTGGGGAGTTAATCCGTTGGCCAGTGCTTTGGCCAGTATCTTGGCCTCTGCGTTAATCAAATAAATGGGACGGGAAGGGGTGCTTTCTGAGGATGGTTTACCCGGCTTATGGATGGCTACTATTGTGGCTATGCGTTGGTCTTTGGGGAGTTCTCCCTTTTCTAGGCTGGCTTCATACATCCTTAACAGGTGGGGGGCAAGTTTAGTAGCCGCCCGCTTGTAAAGTTCGATGGGTATGCCATTAGGACCCAGGGCTTTTCCTGAAAGTATCTTTTTCATAGCGAGTGTTAGTTCATCTGTGGTTAGATCTGCTTCTAGTAATTGGGTCTCTTCCTGCGTGAGCGTAGGTAAGTGTATATCTCGAAGGAACGCTATCGCATCTTGCAAGTCAGTTTTGGTCGTGGGAGTGTAGACGCGCTCGTAGTGCGCCGCTAAGGCGTCTACTATCTCTTGTGCGTCTGATGTGATTTTCCCATCATCTAATCGGAGCTCTGTCACCCCTCTATCCGCTCGTGTTCGTTTGTCTAGCCAGGCAAGTAGCTTGCCTGCTTTGTCCCCTGCCTCATAGATCCTGTGGCGAACCGCTGTGAGTCTGGTTTTAGCGTCCTCCCAGAAGTACTCCTTGTATTCTTGCTGCTTCATACGCAACTTATGTGTGTTAGTGTCAGATGGGTCCTGAGCATGCAATGTCTCTAGTTGATTCATTTCTAGGTCTAGGGTTTCTATTACTTTCCCCTTTCCTTTTTATGACCTGAGATTAAGGATATGGCCTGTCTTCGCAGGACAGGTTTGTACGCTTCCCAGAGAATCAGAGGGGAGGACACTGATGACTCATTTTCGGTGAAATAGTGTTTTGTGGTAGCAAGCAATCCCTTCCAGATCTTGGGGTTTTGTAAATAGCCAGGATATATAGGGTATATGCGACGGCGCGTTGGTACCTGCACGGCATATTCAGCATAAACAGGAGAGTGGTCAGAGATACCTCTGGGTAGATGTGACATCTCTCAGAATCTACCTACACTGTCTGTTGATGTGAGTATGTAGTCGATTCTAGAGAGTCTGCTGTGAGCACCAGAGTGATAAGTGAATTGGCACGTCTGTGGGAATTTAAAGCGCCAGGTGTCTATCAAGCCAAAGGCGTCTAAAAAGTCTGTGATAATAGGTTTGTCAATTTATTTGCTCTGATCGTAGTCATACCATGGTATTTGTGCAGTCATACTCTGTGAGATCCTGTTTTTATGTCTGTTTTACCACGGCCCGAGTAGGAATGCAGCAAAATCTCAATTAACAAGCACAGAGTCAAAGCCGCATTTCAGTTAGTGTCAATAATCACAAAGGCTAGACAATATATGCTCACTTAGCTGGTCAACAGCCCTGAAATGCTACACATCCTGATGAGGATTCTTGGAGAGAGGTACTCTTGTGTGGGTATTAACTAGTTTGAAAGGTACAGTGAAGTGCATATATAATCCAGAAATTACTTTCAAAAGAAAGCTGGCTTCAACACCAGCTCTAATAAGTATTCTTCCTGTATTGATGAAACACATGTGTAGCCAGGTGGTGGTGTAAAACTGACAGAGCAATGGTAGGAAGAAGCTGATGACACCAGTCTGTCCGTTCGCTTATAATTTGACTGCCGATTTGTTTCAATGGGGGACTGTTTTCCACTTTTCATTTTGCCACATCCATTACAGTAAGTAACTGTATTGCATTTAGTTGTATTATAAAATGTTTACTTTTTTTAAATTCTCATTTCACACCTACTACTTGACTTTGCCCCTTTCAATCCTTGCTAATTTCTTTAAGGAAATTATTTTTCTTCCAAGAATTACACTGAATTCCTTGCTGTCTTCATGGAAGCATATTCACCTCCAGGGCAGCGTGGCTTGACTCCAAGCTGAAGCCAGTGGTCTCCCTACAGATCCTTATGAGAAGTTTCAGTTTTGGGAAGACCCTTCCCGTTGAAACAGTTAGTGATGAATCAGAATCATCCCCGAAGAGGTGTTTATGGACTATTGTTCCACCACTCATTGACGCAATTTTGGGCTGTGGATATGATATTGATTCACCTTAGATCATAGGGAGGCTTTCTCAATTCAAGCCCAGTTATCGTTGAGTGAGTCAGCTTCTACCCAGCTATACTTGTAGATAGGGAAGCCTCCTGACCTCCAGAAATTCTCTGAAGATCATTGACTCCCTAGCAGCCTCACTGCAGAATTTACAGAATTGTTTGTACTTATATGCTCACTTTCGATATTACCTTTTGTCTGGCTTTCTACTAATTCTAATAGCTTTTGAGATGTCTGAACAGGGTTTCTAGTGAACATTTTGCATTTCTTGTCTTTAGGGCTCTCCTGCCAGACAGTGAAAGCTGTCTGTTTGCGAAAAGACTTATTGTCAGTTTACAGTGGGATTCAAACCTGCTCATTAATTACCATTGGTTGGCTCTAATGTCACACTTGTTTGTGCGCAAATCTGTCTTTAATTTTTGCTTATGGGGTATGCCAACATATATGACCGGGAGCGGTGTAGTCCCGATATGGACTTTGGTGCTTCACGACTGGAGTCATCACTTTTCTAATAAGGGGAACCCATGTAATAATGCTGAAACATTCTCATGAGAATGACATACAGAGATTCTCGTTTCAATTCAACAATCTTTATTCAATCAATATATAATCATGAAAGAGTCATAAAACCTTTTAAAAGATATAAAACGTTCAGAATAAAATACAGGTTAAAAAATTAAAACTCAGTACAAAACAGATGCCCTCTGCCTCATAACACTTTGAATGTAAACAGCAGTACAGAAGCAAATCGTCACAGTTGACAATAACTGCAGAAAGGCAAAAGCAGCTCTATTATATCGGATATTAGCTTGTTTTAAAAAAGGTAAAAGATACACCTTTCTCAGTGATGCATAATATTTACAAAAAAAATCAAGTGAACTGTACACAATCTAAGTCTAACTAGCAAGAACTATGTTGCCGGTTGCTAACCCATGTTAAATATGGCTCTATACCGTTGTTTGTGCAAATCTCAGCAAATGCCTGGACAGCTTGCTTCTCAGCATCCCTCCCGCACTCTCACCTCTGTACATTTAGCTAAAAACTTGTTTTTTAAGGTGCTTAAGAAACGAGCATTCATGCTACCAGGAGAGGTACAAAGATCTTCCAGGCCCAGGGTAAGAGAGGTGTTATGAATGTACCTGAGCCAGGGGATTTTTAAGCATTGATCTAGCTTCAGGCAGTCCGTGAGAAGGAGGTTTGACTCCTTGTCCATATCTTTAACCACAGAAGGAGGGGTTGCCTCTTAATAACATCACTAATGAACCCTAGCCCGATCTCAGAATGGCAGATTGAAGAGCCAGTCGATTTGGGGACAGCCAATAATCTCTTAATAAAGCTTTTGCAGCCCCGCCTGGTCACTGTGGCCCCAAACCCCTGTCCCATAGCTAGCAATTGTGCAGCATTTGGCTGTATAAATGGCAGTGACCTCCCTAATGGGCTCATTACCTAGCCTCAACGGCTTTTGAGAAGGCTGTGGCTCTACTACTTTTCAGTGGGCCCGGGGTGAGGTTCTTGTCAAATGGGATTCCAAGATAAGAAAACGTAGGCATGGTACTTCCTTTATTGTTATTGACTATGAAAACAGTACCTTCTGTCTTCCTGCCACCAAAAACCATAACATGGGTTTTAGCCTGATGAACCCTCCGATCCAAACTCATCAAAAAGTTACAAAGTGGTCAGGCAAGCGCTGCAAACTGATTGCCGTCCTGGCTATTAGGACTGTATTGTTGGCGTAAATCAAAGCACGGATGCTACAATCACTTCTACTTGGACAGTCCACACTGAGCTCAAAGAGTTGTTCTTCTACACCATTCACTTACGGCGAGAAGAGGAAAGGGGCCTGGACACAGCCCTGGCGAACACCTCTGGCTCAGTTTAAAGCTGCAGTTGTCTCTCCCCTCCCCTCCCCCCTGACCCATACCTCACACTTGTAGTTACTTCATTGTGGAGTTCTCTTAGAAACTTAATGATGATCTGGTTTACCCCCATGCCTGACATAATGCTCCACAACTTTATTCTGTTTACGGAGTCGAAAGCGGGGCTCGGGTCCATAAATGATAACTAACACTTGCCCTTCTTAGCCACAGTGTACTTGCTTATTAAGAGATAAAGATTGAGGGACTGTTCCATTGTCCCCAAGCGAGGGCGGAAACCAAATTGAACCTCAGAGATCACATTGCGCTCACAAGTCCAAGTTGAGGGGACACCCCTGCAAACTACATCTAGGGCCCCCCTCTACACTCAGTCAGGAGCTCTCAGACCAGGGTACTGTGCTAAGGGGGACCCCTGGAGCCTACCCCCCGCTCACTGGGCTGCTGGGGCTTATGTTTAGCCACTGCCCAGGAGTTACCACCACAAAGCTACCCTTTATGACACTAATGCAATTATCAATGTCCTTATGCAAAGACCTGACCAATTCCACCTTGGTTAAATCAAAAACATTATTATAGATGTTCATCAGTAACATGCGCATTGTTAGACATTGTAATACAATGATCTGGTAGTGTGCAGAACCAAGACCATGTAACCTGGGCAGGGAACGTGAGGGAAATAATAAGGGTGATGGGGACCTCCTTTGGCCCTGCCCATAGCACCTGGGATTGCTGGTAAGAAATAAGTGGCATACCCATCAATAGATACAGGATCAGTTAACCATGTCTCTTGCAGGCAAATGACTGTGTAGCGTTCAATGAATTTGTGCCAGTCTTGGTTGCTCCACTTCCTCACCAGGCCCACCACGTTACATGAGGCTATCATTAAAGACTTGGCTGAGCCTTTTCCAGGGTCCTCCCTGGGGATAGAACTATCCCGCCCTGCAGATTGTTTTGGCCAGAGTTGGAGGCATCAGCGGGAAGTCAATCCAGCGTGTCCAGCTGCAAGATGAGCGCAAACCTATTTTTAAGTGGGGACAGAATGACAAAAAGTCATAGGAGCAGGCATCAGACTAGCCGGTGGCCTGTAAAAGTAGCCTAACGGAAGTGCTTCTAAGATCAAGCTGGTAGGCCCAGTAAAGCTCAGCCTGGTCAAAATATCTTTGGCCACCTTCTGTCTTTAAAATCGATGACAATGCAATTGTTGTTATCAGGCTCCAGGGTGTTTCCCACCCATGAGAGTCTGTGGACAAGGTTGATCTGGCTGTTAAGTAACTCTGGACTGCCCGTGTACCACTATGTTAACCAATTGGTCATGGTCTTCCCGTGGGGGCTAGATTTAGCGCGGGGAGCTTAGGAGGCGGGACCCCAAAGTACACCCAGATCTATTGCTCCCTTCGCTGGGGGACCCTTTATTTTGCACTGGGGCCTGCCATCCCCTGCTAGGGTGCCTTGCAAGCCCAGCCCTTTCTCAGCAGGTTGATGCTCCATAAGAACACCACTAGATTTATCAGTGCTTCCTTGACCTTCTCTAGGCGGGCCAGGATCGATGCTTTATATAAAGAATTGATAGGCAAATTACAGAAAAGGTGTCATGAGCAAGTTTAGCAGCTAAGCATATAAGTCATAAGTACAAAGAATTCAGTACAGTTGTAATGAAATCTGCCATAGATTTGCCTTTTAAAATGGGGAATATAGGTTTCTCCTGCTAGCACAAGGCCACACACTAATATAGGGCTTTATACAAAGTCTTTGATGCATTATGTGGGAATACAATGATTCTCAGGGTTTGGACCAATAGAAATTAACCTAAAAGAAGTATTTTACTGCAGAATACATTAGAGGATTCTCTCAGGATAGTAATGCATTGAGATTCAACCATTCTCAGTCTTAGCTGTACAGTTAAGATGATACATTGTTTTAACAACAACCTGGGACAGTGAGAACCGTCCTTGATTCAGTACAAGAGGAATTTTCTCTGAGAACACTTTCTGCTTACTCAAGTGAAAACTAGACAAGTTTTATTTAGAACAGGAATCAGCAACAGTTATCACGTGATATATTGTGATGTGGAGGCAAGATGGAGGACAGTGTAAACCGATTCTAATGTTAGCATAAGCTCAAATCATAATGCTCTTTTGATTAACAGAAAATTGACTCTACCCCCTCACCACCCCTTGTTGTTTCATGCCTCTCACCCACAGTGTTATTTCCTTCTCCCCATCCTTCATGTTTCTTCCCCCTCACCTGTGCCTGGGAAAAAAAATAAAAAATGCTTTCATTTTTTCTTTTTTGATAAAGAAAAAGAAAATTAACAAAGTGGTTGCATCATTTTATTGGTGCGTATGTGTGGTGCGTGCACCGACAAAATGATGCAGCGTGGTATCTTTTTTTGGTGGTTTGTTTCCTCTTTAGCCATGCTGTACAGAATCGCTAAAAACTATTGGCAAAACTAGTATGTCCCAAAGGTGAGACATTTTGGCTTTGTCAATGATTGTTCTTTTTTGTAAATAACATTTTTGTAAACATCGGATACAAGTCATTAGTTTTACAAGTTACATTTTCCCCAATAACCACCCCCATAAACATTTACACAAAACAATAAAATACGTATATTACAAGGCAAAACAGATTATGACTTCAAAATTACATTCCCATTCAATTTACATACGAGTAAAACTTAGCTTACCTTTTTGCACTTACAACACTGCATCGTTATGTGAGGACAGTTCCCAGATGACACTGAGTGCCTGTCATATACAATTTGTCATTCACTACCTTGCCACTCTCAAATTTGTTTATTTGCCACACTCCTTCCCTTTGACACCATGTTTACAGCATTCACACCAGACCTTTCCTCGCACTCCTGCTACTACCTTCTGGTTTTAATTATTTTAAGTACTGCGGTGTGCTCTCGCTGTGTTGGGCCAAATGTAAAACTTTATGAAATATTGATTATTTCATACACAATAATTTGTCCTGAATGTTAAAATTGTTTATCCTGCTGATTAGTTGAAGTATCCCATTGGTCCTTGAATGTACATGTGACTTCCAGTGTGCTTGAAGCAGCCACACCTACCCGCCATCTACGCTCGGGAGAAAAATCTGTCTTTTAACCACTGTATTTAATTTAATGCCATAGTTCTTCCCCAGAGCCATCATCATCACCCTTCCCTTCACCTATCTCCTTGTCCTCTTCGTTTAATCTGCCTCTTTCTGGGCCCCGGTGGGTCTTTAAATATTCTTCTACCTTCCCAGTTACATTTCGAGATGGCAAGTTCCTTTTTGCCAAAAGGTCAACCCAAAATGTTTTGAATACCTCCTCCAGTCTCCCACTGCATAAACGGATCAGATGGACTTTGTAAATATGTTGAGGAAGGGGTCAGAGATTCCATTGTTAATATATGGTTGTTGAAAAGAAGAAATCAAATAAAACAAAGAAAGGTGGTCTCTTTTATCAGTGTTGGTAATCTGGAACGCTCTGTGTTGTCAGTCAAGGAAATAGTCCCTATAGGGATGTGCCTACAAAATCAAACATGTTTAGTATAAAATCTTTAGTGTTCTCCTGTGCACTCACCGAGGCGAGTTTCTTTTTAGGATTACCAATATGGCCGCTATTTCCTCACATATCTCACCACAGCGATTGGTTCATAGTCTTTTGTACTTTCCTGGCAAAAAAAGCAGTCCAGTTTCACTGTGTGCGTTAATCTTCAATCGCATTTCACTCCTGACTGAAGGGTGTACCGGGACATGGTTTCACTAGGACACAGCATCCTCTGCTGCAGATGGAGATCTCACCCATTGCCCTAGATATGCAGCGAGTAATCTCGCTGTTCATGGAAACATCGTGCTCCACTGGGATCCTTCCTCAGGATGATCACATAAGACGCATGTTACTAGTGATGTGCTTACCAGCCTGCATGTACTGACTGGCACCCACAGCTGACAACCATGGGTGTACTGTTCTGATGGCCACATACTCTGACCTTGACACACAGTGAGCCACAACAGCTGCTGAATGTCAGTGAAGCACCTCCAGTGTAACCCACACCCTCAGTTAACATTAAGAGCCGAAACTACGTCTCAGTACATGTCCTGCACGCCACTTATTACTTTTCTGGTGTTGTGCAAAAGACTGCGACAGACCTTTGGCCCAGTATCTGCTTTGAGGTCCAGTGGTTTTTCTTCTTAGCTTTCATAGATGCTTGTGGCCCCTGAAAAGAAGGCCATGCAAGGGGAGTAGAAATGCTTACTTCTGCATAAGAAAACAAGCTGTTTACCCAAAAGACCACAGTGGTGTAACTAACTGCTGGGCTCAGAACACTCAGTGCTCAATGCCTCCAAAACTCCCAACAGAATGGCAGGATGCTGATATGTAAAAAAAATGCAGCACATCATAACACTAATGCAGTCCCTTCTGTCTCTGGATACCTAAAGGAGGTTGATGGTGTACCTCTCTACTCCACCCCTTCTCCCTGGACTTTCCAGAACCAAGGGATGCTGGGACTCTCCAGACCAAGGGGATGCTGGGACTCTCCAGACCCAGGTGATGCAGACCAAGGGCATGCTGGGACTCCCCAGAGCCTTGGGATGCTGGAACTCTCCAGACCCAATGGATGCTGGAGAATACATGGACCACACCAGTTTCACCAGTATGCTCTCCATCACTTGTTGTGGGCCAGTGCAGAATTACAGTTGCTTACATTGCCCTTACTGATGCAGCTTTAGAAGCCACTGCCAGCATGGTATATGGTCTCTCATTGACCCCAAAGAGCACAACATCAAGGGATAAGGGCAGCTCAGAGAGAAGCAGAATCTGGTGACAGGCCATCATGTCGATCTTGTTTTTTTTGTTTTTTTAATTTGAGGGGATGACCCTGAGGGAGTAGGCAAAGGGTGAGGAAATGAATCGTAAGTGGGGCTTCCTAATGACTTCTCCCACTTTACACGGGTAGTCCATAGACTCCGTTATGGGAGGAAGAAGGGTCTTCAGATTGCAAGCCGCAACATAAAATTGTAGATTAGTAGCTATTATTTATTAGTTTTCCACCCCTTGACTCCCGGTGGTATATCAAAATTAATGTGACATCACTACTAACCTCATGTGTAATACCAACAGCTATCCATCTATAATTCTATCTGCTCCTTGAATCATCATAGTTCTGTGTATTGGGCCAAGTGACGTATGTGTTTTTACCCGATTGCTGTACCTGTGGGCAGATAGTTCCTCATTGTATAGTTCCTATTGTAGGTGTTTCATTTTCATTGCTGTCTTTGCAAACATTATCTATGTTTTACACCAATTGTATGTTCTATATATGTAATGTTGGGAGCGGTGTATATGCGGGAAGTTGAACTCTGTCGCATTAAATATTTGCACATGTTTATGGGCATTATGCTCTCCGGTATACTTTACCGGTGTGAATGATACCATTGAGAATTTCCTGGGTGAGGAATGGGATGACCATTGTGTTCTTTCCTGACCACACATTTGGCATACACACTTGTAAACTGCTGCGGCGTGCATGCGCGCGTACATGCGCTGCCTTCCTCAACTCAGATTGAGGCCCGAGATTGATCTAGTAATGACGTGTCACCGTCAAGCCTTACTTTTGATTTTTGCTGATAATTTCTAAGGCCTGTCAAAACCTCTGTCAGGCACAAGAGATGAATGCAGCGAGGTGGAGCAGCCTTGTTTTAATAAGAACTGCCACAAAATTGGTTTTAAAACGCAACTGTCTGGTAGAGCGGCATTTATTCCATCCTCCATTAATCACAAATTGGATTCTTTAGGCTGCTTTGGGTACTGAATGTCCACCCCGCACATCGATGAGTAAATATCACAGTTTATTTTTTAACCTCCATGGTTGTTTGTGAAGATTATTCTCCAGTATTGTACTTTTTATAGATTCACAGCATTTAATTTTACCCGTCATCATGGTAACAGTAATAAAAGCAGTGTTAAAGCATTAGTGTTAAACTCCATCGAAAAACCAATAGTAATTAGTTGCCAATTCACATTGATTAAATACACCCAAACTTCAGCCATTCAGAGCAGAGACTCTGGAGCACTCATCCCCTGCAGAACCACCATACCTTTTCTTACCGCACGTTGTGTGTTAGGGAATCTCCCTGAGCTCTGCTCAGTCAGTGTTTCACTTTTACACTTTTGAACTTGCAGTTTCCAGTTCATCTCTTCACATCTTCTTCTAAGGTACAGTTGAAAAGTGGGTTTGGCCGTTTTTCTTCAGAATGTCGGAGTCTAAAAAAGGGCTATTTAGGCCCTGCAAGACTTGTGGAAAATCCAGGCTTTTCTCCGAGGATCCACATAAAGTGAGCATGTATTCCCTTTATCCAGATCATAAGCCTAGAGAATGCAAGTACTGCCGTACTTTTTCTGCAAAAACCCTCAAGGATTGAGAGGATAGGCTGCTTCTCTGGCTAGAGAAAGAAGGCTGCCAAGGATTCAGGCTCTGAATGTGATAAGCCTCATACCTCCTCTAGGAAAAGGAAAGAGGGAGAACCATCCTCTTCTCACAGAGGCACAGAAAAATCTTGGGTCTCAAACCAGAGAACCGTCTGAGGAAAAAAGGGACTTCCTGACCCTTCTTCCTCACATCAAAGAGCTGGTTCACCACCACCATCTGAGCCTCACACTCCTTTCAAGGAGTCCTCTTCAGGAAAAGACAGTGCGTCAATGACCCTGTCGACGAAGAACTCGCCGTCTAAGGCCTCCATCTCTTAAGGGATCAGGCACACCGTCGACAGTCTCGTCTGCTACTTTCACCATGTCAACGGTCAAGACGATGATGGTGACCACATTGTTAAAGACAGAGGTGGTGCTGACACAGTCGTCGGCAGCGTTGAGGCTGTCTTCGTTGGCGAAGAATTCCTCGTCGAACACCTCCCCGTCAACGGCGGCACTCGCAGCTCCTCTGTCAACGAAGATTTCTCTTCACGCTGCATCATCTTGTTGCCGTCGACAATGATGTCTGCAATATTGTCAACAGGGGAAAAAGATGTTGCACTTCATCCACCAAAAGCCATCCCATCCCTGCATCAAGATTTCTCCAAAATCTCTCCATTGCCTCCAACTCACCTTTTGGATTTCCAGGAATCGGAGGATGAAGGTCCTTACGGCCCTGTATACAGTCCCTCACAATAGAGAGGCAAATGTCAGGAGTCAGAGGAAGATGAGGCAGAGGACGATCTGTCAACATATCTGAAGGATGACTACTTCTCTGATAGGGGGCATTCCTCCGCTCAGCATTTGGATACCTTCCAGGAATATTACCCTTAGGAGGACCAGAAGGATGAACATGTACATGCACATGTACATGCACATGTAGAAGCACCTACGCCCTGTGTCATGCATGTAGTGATTCCTCCTGCAAAGCCTGCCTGACCTTAAAATGGTGGAGCTCCGATCCCTCTTATCAGGATCTCGACGCGCTCATTTCCCAGCGCTGAGTCACAGCCATATGGAGATTTGGGTCGGGAGCCCCCTGATATGCCACATCTGTTGAACAACTGTTAACCAAGCAGGCCGGAGCTGTGCTGGTATAGCGAGAGGGAAATTTATGAAGCCAGCTATGTTATCAGGATCTCATGTATGCTGGGGCCAACAGTGAATAGGCTACAAATACTGAGCACTGTGCAATGATATGACATAGCTATTAATTAATAATTAGTCAAGCGAGTCTGGGGTTGGAGTTATGCCAGTATTCAGATTGGGAAATTTGTGAAGCCTGTAATGTCATCAGGGTCTCTAGGGTATTGGGGCAAACAGTGAATGAGACCACAACTACTGAGCTAACAAAGCCAAAAATAAGTTCACTGGTCACATAAAACGCATAGGGGACACGGTGGCTGCATATTACACCCATAACCTACTTATTTTTTTCTAGTCTTTTTTTGCTAGTCATATTACACCCATACTGACATGGGGTGGGGTTTGCCGCAAGACCCCTTGGCCAACCATCCTTCTTATTATCTTCTCAGTGCGCTTTGTGTCTCCACACACCACATCAGCCTACACGCTCTATAACCAACCTGACACCCAGAAGTAACCACTGACGAGCGCCGCTTTTGTGGACTCCGGATTTCGTGTCTACTGTGTGGGCTCCTTGCCTCTGTATTTTAGTCGTTCACAGCTCCATGGTGACTCTCTGATCCACCTAGATCTTACCAGAGCACCCTTACTTATCGCTCAATATAGTGACAATACAGTTCAGAGATACCATTGCCAACCTATGCTCCAGCCCAGCCACTTTCCAAGAATACTTCAAAGCGGACCGACATTGTTTCAGCTATCAAAAATCTGTTTCTCATATGCTAATAGGGCTCAACTGGCGCTGATTCGACTAAAGATGGCGGATAAGGAACCCAGGGCACAATACAAAAAAAAATCCAAAGCTGAACCTTTTCTGTCGGACTCGCCAATCAAAGCTGATTTTAAAATGGCGGATTGGCCCGCGCGAACCAACGGGGAAAGTCCGGCACAAATTGCTACAGCCACTAACCCTCCCACTGAACAACGGGCTAGGTCCCTACTATAGCCCTACAGCCCCCTGGTAAAAGGAACCACCCTCTCAGTCACGCTGCCCCAATCCAAAGGAATCCCAGGTCATGACTCCTGGTGCCTGATCCCAAAATGGCGGCATTATCGTCCTCTCACCGGCTGAACCCCCGTGCAGTAAACGGGAAAGATCTAACCATTAGATCCCTGATCTCTCAGGATAATGCAACAGCCCCCTGTAAGTGAAACTGCTTCACACCCGAGCCGCCTCAACAATTGGGAATCGGCGATCCGGGGGCTTGGCGCCTGACCCCAATATGGCCGCACAAACCTTCACCTTCATGACTGCCATGCAAAGTCTGTATCTGCCCATTGCCTGACCCTTGATACCTTGCCTTTCAACGGCCTCCTAGGAGTCACCCTCAACCTTAGGCTCCGGAGAATCAACGACCAGCCCTAGTGCAATAGCATGAATCTCTCTACTACTCACACTTTACCCTCAAAGGACGGCTCTGGAAACTCTAGCCCACCCTTCCTTATAGGGTGCCTGCCCCTGTCCCACCTAGTCACTATGCCATCCGCCACGTCAGCCTACTCCAACCCCGCCTCTGCGAACCACTTAAAACCGCACGGCCCGAACTCCTTCTCAATCAGTTTCCCCCCCTAACCTCTCACCCAAAGCGAAAAAAAACTTTAAACAAAAACTGATCAGACAACATCCTGAATCACTATTCGCGGACATCTATCACTGCGCCTCCAAGGGACAAGTAAAAATGGATCTCATCTTCCACACTGAAAGACCCGAAATATGGAACTCCATCCTCAGATCGCAACTCAATATCTCCAAAATGACTAACACTTCACATAGCTGCAAACTGACTTTCTCAGCCCCTAACCACACTAGGCGAAATGGGAACACCACTGCGACCATCTACTCCAATGGCTCAGTCCTGATACAAGCCAACAATGACAATCTAGAAACCTTTGACGCCCTCTTCCCATCCCTCAGAACTTCCCCCTCCCACGCACTCCTCCCCTGCCCGCCCATCTTCCTCTCCCTGAAGAACCCGACCCGCCAACAGAACTCACCCATCATTCCGGTGCTCCCTAGTAATAACAACTGCCTCCCGCCGCGAGACACCACCCCCAACACTACCAGAGAGAACAAGACCCCTCTACCCCCCTCCGGCAACCACCCTCACCCGACCCTCGCCCTCCATCCCTCCCAACCCACTTCGAATGACATGACCTCAACACACAGTACGTGACTCCCAACCCCCTCCCCAGTCCCTCATGCAATTTAACACCGACGCCCCAACATGGCCCCCACCTCCCCGCACCCCCGACCCCGCTTAGATCCCACACGGACAGCTCACTCACAAAAGGGCAACTTAACAACGTTAGGCTATCTCCCCCCCCCCCCCCCGGTTTAACTTCCCCGCCCAGAACACCCACACCGACATAGAGACTGGGCAGCGGCTCACCCTGCTTGAAAGCCAGATAACAACCATAATCCAGGGTCTTAGTGAAATCCTTACCAACCTCGCCGCACCCCCAAAGCCACACCGTTTCCCTTCCTTCCCGTCTCTCTCTCAACAGAGGCTTTCCAAGGCTCCCCACCCGAAAGGGATCTCTAACCCCCTCTCTAATCAGACACAGAGACCGAAAAGAACTAGAGATGAAACGTCTGCGAGTTAAGCGGCAGCTCTCGCTTCCTCGTACAACAATCCTATTACTGCCACCCTCCTATCCAAAATACAGGTGATCACCGGTCTGGGAAGAGAACAGGCCCCTCCGAAATCCCCTAGACCCCCGGCCACACGCACTTTCATCCCCACGGTCCCCCGAACGAAAAAACCCACAACAGAGGCGTCCCCTACAAACTGCATGCTCATAAACTGCAGATCAGCCACCAAGCATGCCACAGAGCTAGCGGAATCCATCCTCACCCACGACATAGACATAGCATTCATCACCGAGACATGGCTAAATGACTCCTCATTTCCACTCATGGATACTCTTGTCCCCCTGGCTTTGTAATCACCAACAAAGATAGAAAAGATCAAAGAGGTGGAGGCATAGCAATCATCCACAAAAACAATATTTCTGTGACGGAAATAGACTCCTTCAACTACAACACCTTTGAGTGCCTAACCGCCAACATCAACACTAGCAACAACAAAACACTTATCTGCCACCTTATTTACCACCCCCAGGCAACACCACCACATTCACTGAACACCTGTCCGACCTGATTGCCCACTGCTCTCTCCGAGACACGAACAACCTTATTCTGGGCGACCTCAATCTACACTGGAATGAAGAAAACAACCTGCTAATCCAGAACCTGAAGGAGCTGCTTCACAGCAACAACCTTACCCAACACTGCTTAGAGGAAACCCACAACAAAGGAGCAATCCTAGACGCCATTATCGCCCAGCACAACACTGTCACGATAGACCGCACCCTGCCCGTGGACTGGTCCGACCACCACTTAATCCTTTTCCACCTCACTCAGCCGATCACACTTAAACCCCCCCACCCAAAACCCTCCGTAATGGACTAGAAACTTCACTCAGATTAACATGACTGACCTAGAGGGAAGGGTTAACTCTCTCCTTACTGCCTCCACGGATGATCTATCCACAACAGAACTCACCTCCCACTACAACACAAATGTGACATCCATTCTAGATCAAGTAGCCCCCTTGAAACTAAAAAAAACCAGGAACATGCCATCCAGATCTTGGTTCAACACGGACATTAACAACGAAAGAAGACAACTAAGAGCTACAGAAAGACTATGGAGGAGCAACCCCTCCTCAAGCCTAACCGAACAACTCAAAGCAACCCGAAGGAAATATAAAAAACACATCAGCAGCGAAAAATCCACCTTCTTCTGCGCCGCACTGGACAACGCAAAAAACAGGCCCAACAAACTGTTCAAAATCATCAGGCAACAAACCTCCAAACCCCCGGAATCCTCCCTTCAGGCCTCCAAGGACTTGTGTGAAAACTTTGCCATCTTCTTTGAAGAAAAAATCACCAAGATTGAGCTCTCACTGGACATCAACGTCAACCCCGTCTGCAAAAGCCTGCCCCCAGTGACAGTAGATAGCACGCCCAAGCACCCCACAAAAACCTGGAAGTCCTTCAACCCCATCCCGGAATCCGAGATCCTCAAACTGATCTCCACCTCCAAACCAACCTCTCACGTCCTTGACCCGATACCCACCCAACTGACCAAAAAACTGAAACTCTCCATAGCCCCGTTCTGCTGCAAGATCATAAACAGCTCCCTGAGAACCGGCATCATACCTGAATGCCTCAAAGTTGGCCAAGTCACACCACTACTAAAAAAACCAGGCCTTGACTCCAAGGAACTGAATAATTTCAGACCCGTCTCCAATCTCCCCCTCCTATCCAAAATCCTTGAAAAATGCGTCCTCCAACAACTGACTCAGCACATGGATAGCATCAACCTTCTTGACCCCCACCAATCGGGTTTCAGAAAAGGCTATAGCACCGAGACCGCGATCCTTAACATCACAGACGACATCCACAAATCCCTCAATACCGACCAATGTTGCCTCCTCATTCTCCTAGACCTATCGGCAGCCTTTGACACGGTTGATCACCAACTTCTCATCAAGGCTTTACAAGAAAGGGTAGGTGCTGATGAGGTGGTCCTACGCTGGTTCTTCTCCTTCTTACACAGCTGCTCACAAAGGATAAAAATAAAAAACTTTACCTCCGACCTACACCCCGTCAACAGGGGCGTCCCCTAAGGTTCAGTGCTCTCACCTCAACTGTTCAACATATACATGGAACCCCTCACCACCCTACTCAAAAATGCTAACATCCCTTTCCACCTCTATGCAGATGACACCCAGATCTATCTAGAAACCTCCTCCATAGATGACATTCACAGACTAAATGTCACTCTAAAAGAAATCCAACATTGGCTGTCACTTAACCACTTAAAACTCAACCAAGACAAAACCGAAATACTCCTCATCTCCAACAAAGAAGAGAACCCTCATATTTCAGAATGGCTAAAAGCTTTGGATGCTCTTAACGGCAATCACACTCTGACCCACTCCGTTAAATCATTAGGAATCACCCTAGACTCAAAACTCGACATGGCCAAACACATCAAGAACTCAGCAAAAAGTGCCTTTGTCAACCTGAAGCTACTTAACAAAATAAAACCATTCATCCCAACCAACGACCTCAAACAAGCCACCCAATCACTGGTGCTATCCAGACTCGACTATGGGAATGCCACCCTCACTGGTACAACAAAATCTCACCTAGCTCCCCTCAAAACTACTCTCAACGCAGCAGCTAGAATGGTCACTGGAATCAAGAAATACGACCACATTTCACCAGCACTCAGAGAACTAAAATGGCTCCCAGTCGAACTGCGTGCCAGTTTCAGAACTGCCTGCCTCACACACAAAGCCCTGCACACAGGAAAACCTGAGTATTTGGCTGCTAAACTCAAGAGGGCTGGTCAGACAAGGAACCTCAGGAGCTCCAGCGCCCTACTACTCATCTCTATGAAAACACGCAAACAAAAAACTGCTGCACGGTCCTTCGCCGGAAAAGCGCCCAAAATCTGGAACAACATCCCAGTCGGTATCAGGACTATCTCGTCCTTCACAAAATTCAAAAAACACCTAAAAGTCCTTTCCCTCAACCGCTCCCTCCCGAATGGATAGCCGCCATCTAAACTCAAATCCCTGCTCGTCGTCTCTCACAGACATTGTAGCTCTAAGACTTACCTCCTCCCTGCTATTTGACCCCTAACTGCTCCTCCCCACCCCCCTAAGTGGTTCAACCCCAATACAACGTGCACTCTATAAGGTTATCTCAGGACTCACGGACTACCTCAATGCTGCTCAGCACACTTGGACTTCCGAACCTATACGTAGAATACTGCTTTATTGTATGTATCTTGCTCAAAAACTGTTGTGAAGCGCTCCGATACCCTCGGGTCAGGCTAGCGCTATATAAAACTCCTTAATAAATGAACACCATCAAACTCAGGAGCCTTCCATGAATGTTCCTGTTCCTTTTGTCACAGACTTACGTTTGATGATAAATAATTACTACAAATGCTTCCCTGATGCCAACTGTGCTCAGCGGCCTCCACCTGCACAGGAAATCCCTACTGTCATTCCTGCACCACAAAGTGCACCTTCGCTGCCAAAGAATAAATATGTACTACCCCATTTTCTATCACGGATAATTTGCTGGACAGCGACAATCAGCAATTAGAAGAAGGGGAACTCCAAATAGATACTGATGCTCACGATGAATGGGATGATTGTCACGCCTATGCCACCCTCTCCTACTCCACCAGTAGCCGATTCGCTGCCGGCAGATATCAACAGGGTCCATGACCTCCTGGAGTGAGCTACGAAGCGCTTTGACCTCCCTATGCCAGCCAAGTGCTTCCTTTATGATTTAAGGCTGTAACACAACGCACCCTCGTGCTAACCCTATTGTGGACTTTTTATGGTAATAGGGCTTCAAATTAATGAAGGCTCCAGCCTCCGTTCCAGCTGTTGTTCCAAAGCTGGATAAAAAATACAAAGCGCCTAAGAGTTCCCGAACATACCTCATTGGTCATCCTCGACCTGACTCTGTCATCATGCAGGCCGCACAGAGGAGAGCTAAAAATCCTCCTTGCCATGTATGGCCCCGCCGGACAAAGAAGGACGCTGGCTCGACAATATTAGCAAAAGATTCTCTGTACTTGCAGCTACTTCCATCAGGGCTTCCAACGCCATGGCTATCCTGGGGAGATATGACCAACAGAGGTGGCCCGACATCTCGTCTCTGTTGGAATATCTCCCTGAGGGCAAGAAGAAAGAGGCAAAGGAAATCCTATCTGAAGGTTGGAAGGCCTCTTCCGAGATTATTGACATAGCCATAGACATTTCAGCCACCGCCTTCAGATAGATGGCTCAAGACAACCACATTCCACCCAGAGGTACAAGCCAAAGTGCTGGATATGCCGTTCGACGGCGAATACCTTTTCGATGAGCACGTTGATGATGCACTACAGCTGATCCAATCGGATACTGGCACAGCTAAATCGCTGGGGAGCTTACAGCAGAGGAAGTTTTCCTCCTTTCGGGGCAGAGGAAGTGGACAATATCTCTCTCAACTGCAGTTGCAGCAGTGCTTTCAACCCTATTATCAGCAAGGGTTTTGATCGCAATATTCGACGCAGGCTTACCGACCAAACACAACACCCTCTTATTCTAGAAAGTCCGGATGTCGACATCCAGCAACAGGAGGATGGTCTGAGGATACTGAAGGAAGGTGGAATCTGACTATATGGTTGCCCCCACTTTTTCCCTGGTGTTTTGCTGGTTTATGACTTAGTTGGACTGGGATCCTGCTATTCAGGGCCCCAGTCTATCTGCTTTCTCTGTAAAATGGTTTCCATGTGCCTTAGGCACATCTCTGATTGGAATCTGGAGTGCCCTTATAAGTCCTTAGTATATGGTATACTATGTACCCAGGGCATAGGTACCTCAGAGGCCTACCAGGGGCTGCAGCATGTATTGTGCCACCCCTGGAAGGCCATCCAAACTGACACCACAGGTCTGCTACTGCAGCCTGGGTAAGGTGGTGCATGCACCCCTTACTGTGATATAGGCTACCTATATCACTATATACATACACACATATAAACCTATAAGTCACTCCTTTGGCAGGCCTTATCAATCCTGGAGGTAGAGTGCGTGGTTCCTATGTGAGAGGGTGCCCCTGCATGAGCAGGGCCCCTCTGCAGCGTTCGGAGACCCTTCTCTGATGCTGTTTGTAGTGCAGCCTGACCATATACTCTTAAGCGCATTATAACCTCGCGTTAAATGCTAACTTTGGAATGGCTGCACCGAAACATGTCGTGTTTGGTGTCAAACATCTTGGAATACTACCCCCCCGCCAATTCTGGCGGCGGGGGTTGCATTCCACCCTTCTAGAGGGAGAGACATGTTAACCCTGGCTTGACCGGTAACTTCTTTCTAAAGCCCTGGCATCACAAAATGGATGCTGCTGCCACAGACACAAGTCTGGCCTCCTGCTGCAGACCGAAACTCCGGCAGAGGAGGCCTGGACAATAGGTTTCCTGTCCCAGGGAGGTGTGACCACCTCCCCAGACAGGATAGTGTGTATTGGGGCTGGGCGGGAGCACTCTTGGGTGCTTTGAAGTCCTGCACTGGGGGCACACTTGGTGTCCCTGTGCATACCACAGTTCAAACCGGATCAGGGGCTTGCAGCCCCTGCTTTGGCGCGAACTGGACAAAGGGAAAGGGGTGTAGCCACCCCTCTGCCCTGACCCACCCATAGGTGGGGCCACAGAGTAAGTCCAACCCCTAAACTTAGTATAAGTATAGGAACCCAGTCCTTAGGACTTTAGATTATCCCTGGACGAAACTCTGACACAGAATCCTGGACCTTCGACGCTCTACTACAAGATTAGAGGACAGAAGAATCTCCCTTGGGGTCAAGGAGTGACTCCCCTGCTTGGCAGGCACCAAAGAAGCAATTGTCCGGTCTGCATCGCCTAAGCTCCCGTCGGACGCCGAAGTCTTTGCATCACCAGAGGTGGATTTCCAGACTTCCCGAGGCTGCCCTGAGTCCCCAGCAAAGCTGAGGCCCGTAGCTGTCGTGGGTAACGTGGAACCGTGACCCCTGGACACCGCACGCATTTGCAAGTGCATCCTCTTCTGGGTTTCCCACGAAGTCGTGCTTTGGGCTCCGAGTAGCCCTAGCCTCCAGCACCAACTGCACCGAAGATCACTGGCCTCCACTCCACGAGTGTCCTGTGAGCCAGCTCCACGTGCACCGTCTCGAGGCTCCTTCGCGGTCGCTAGCCCGTTGGCTAGTAGCCCTTCACGAAGGCCAATCTTTTTCTACTTGGGCTCCCTGGTTGCTCCAGGCTTGCCCTCACTTACCCTCGCTGGGTGAGTTCCTCAGACCTTGCTGGTCTGCACAATCGTCAATCTTCAACTTCATCGAGACTTGCCGTTGCCAAGGCTTGTTGGGTCCAATCCGGTCGCCGACACCTCAGCACTCGACAGACATCGTGTACCAGCCCGAATCCTGCTCCTGGTCGCCGACAACGCCTCCTGGACCTCGTGGCTGAAGAGTCAAGACGACCGTCAACCTACCTGAAGCACTCGACATCGGTGGGCATCTGCTCATCGCCTTCCTGGTCACTGGCTAGTGACCCAGACTCTGTCCCCTCTGCTTTCAGGTTCTTCAGATCTCCGATCCACTCTTGGATCCACCCGGACACTTTCCACTTGGTCGCCAGCAGCACTTTGCAGCAGATCGCCATTCAAATCGACGACGAAACCCGACCCCGAAAGGCACCTATGCACCCGGCTTCCCTGGGTGAGGTAACACGAGTACTCCGGTGCTCCCGTGGGTAGAGACTCTAGAACGACCTAGTTCTCAAAGGGTTTGCTCCAAGTCCTTCTTTAAGTGTCCCTTTTCTTTAAATTCCCAACCGCGACTTTCTCCATAGAAGTCAACGGCGATTCGCGGCTGTGTTATTACACTGCACGCGTCCCCCGTGGGTCCCCTGTGTCACTACCTTGGGTGGTTCCTTGTGGTCCAAGCACTTCTAGAGGCTCTAGGCCTAGTGTCTAGCTCAGTCGTGGTTCTTATACCACTTTATTGGTATATGGTTTGGTACGCCCCTAGGGCCAAAACGTGTATTTGTGCTATTACTGTGTTTAAACAACTTATAACTTATGTACTTCGAACTCTAGCCTCATAAAGAGACTAGAGGGGTGTGTTTAGTAATAAATACATATATTTTGAATATATACCTGGTGTGGTGCTCTTTCATTTGATCACTCAAGAGATTATAGACTGGTAAAACAAGCTGCTTTACATTCCTTCGAGACTTAGCCTGAAGGCTGCTCTCCATAGCTACCACTAGGATAGCTTTCAATAAGGTTGTCTTTAACCTATCTCCAATAAGGGGTTGTTTGGACTGGTGCAAGGTGCCCACTATAATTAGTGGACAGCATATGCCAGGCCAACTTCTCACAGATACCAACAGGAGACCATGAGGAATCACAGGCCCCTGTAACTGCAGTTCCACGTCAATTCGGTCCTGCCTTGTCCAAATTCTTCAATTAATGGAAGCTCATATCTTCTGACTAATGGGTGCTAGACATATTCCAGCATGGTCACACCCTGAAACAGCATCCAATCGAAGAGGCACTGCACAATCAGCCCAATCTGGTTTTCTACTCCCACTTCTCTCTGATCAAGAAAAAGACGGGAAGGTGGAGGCAAATAATGGACCTCAGGTTACTGAACAAGGTCATCAAAAATCAACCCTTCAGGACTCTCTCTCCAGGAGATTTTTCCACTCATGGATGCAGGAGATTATCTGACCTTCCTCGATCTTCTGGATGCATGTTTCACATCCCCATACATCCCAAGCACCGAAGGATTCTGAGGTTTGAGGTGGCAGGGTGCCATTATCAATTCAAGGTGCTTCCCTTCGGGCTGAAGTCAGCACCCAGGGTCTTCACCAAGTGCATGGGGCAAGTGGCGGTGTCTCGCCAACGGTCCGGTCACCAGGTATTCCCCTACCTGGACAATTGGTTAGTCAAAGCTCCATCCTTCCAGACGGCCAAAAAATCTACAGAAGCCTGTCTACAACTGTTTCAATCCCTAGGTCTCACGCTCAACAGGAAAAAACATCTCTTATCCCTTCCAGGTCGCTAGTGTTTCTAGGAGCAACCCTGGATACAACACTTTCAAAGACTTTTCCTGCTGAAAAAAGGATTTCACACATGCAGAAAATAACGCAGTCACTGTCTTCAAAAAGGTGCGTTTCTGTAAGGACATACAAATCCGTGCTAGGGTTGATGTCATCCTGCATCCCCTTAATCCCCAATTGCCACCTACACATGAGGCCTCTTCAGGAGCAGCTCGATGCACAGTGCCCCCAATCTCGGGGCTCTTTCGACTACATTGTTTCCATGACCTCAGAAATGACCTCGGCAATGTCCTGGTGGAGGGTCCAAAACAACATATCTCGGGGTCTCTCCTTCCTCCCTGCAAAACCAAAGGTGGTGATGACATTGGATGCTTCCATGGAAAGATGGGGATCCCACCTCCAGGATTTACAAATCCACTGCGAGTGGTACACACAGGAAGCATCGTCTCACATAAATCTGCTAGAATTAAAGGTTGTCTTTCTTGGTCTCCAGGCTTTCCTTCCTAGGATCTGGGATTCGTCAAATTCTCATCAGAACGGACAGCACCACCACCATATTTTATCTGCAGAAACAGAGTGGGACGAGATCTCAGGCCCTGTCAGCCCAAGCACAACGAATATGGGAGTGTCCAAAGAGTCCAAAATGAGTGTGCCGACTCCTTCAGTAGGGACATTAAGCAATGTCTCAAGTGGGAGCTCAACCAGAGACAATTACAAAGGGTTTTTCAGTCTTGGAGATTTCCAACCCTAGATCCGTTCGTTACATCCCTCAACAAAAAATGCAAACTCTTCGCCAGCAGATTCCCTCTGCCAGGCTCTTGGGGGAACACCTTCCACTTTTCATGAGAAGGAATGTTTGCTTACGTGTTCCCTCCGTTTCCTCTTATCCCTAGGGTTCTACAGAAGCTGAAAAGAGAGCCATGCTGGCTCATCCTCATTGCCCCTGCGTGGGCAAGAGAATACTGGTACACCGAGCTGCAACACCTATCAGAGTGCTCTCCAATTCAGTTCAGGCCGACTGAGAATCTCCTTACTATGAATCAGGGCCAAGTGGTTCATCTGCAAATTCACACTCTCCATTTGTCAGCCTGGCTCCTCACCGCCCTGAATTCGAAGCTCTAACAATTTCTGACAAATGTAGGTCGATATTTCAGAAAGCTCTAGCTCCTTCTACACTCAAGTGCTACTTGGCAAAATAGAAGAGACTGTTCATTATGTGTTTGTCTTGACATCCTTCCTCCTCGACACCCAAAGAGATTCTACCCTATCCTCTGCATCTCTCCAAGTCAGACCTTACCCATTCATCCATTAGGGTACACCTGGCTTCAATCGCCAGATACAGACGGTGTTCTTGTCAATTATCCCTGTGGTCTAACAGACTCATGAAGGAGTTTATGAAAGGTCTATTTAGAGCGTACTCACCGGTTAAGCCCCCTCCAGTACTCTGGCAGATGAACACTGTTTTATCGCAGCTCATGAGGTCTCCATTCGAGCCTATCCACAAATGCAAATTTAAATTCCTGTAATGGAAGGTGGGTTTTCTATTAGCCATTACATCTGCTAGACGTATTAGTGAAATTCAGGCTTTCACCACAACAGAACCTTACCTACAGTTCGTTGAGGACAGAGCAGTCCTATGCACCAATCCTTCTTTCATTCCCAGGGTGCCGTCAGCATTTCATCCCTATGAACCAGTGATTCTGACTTCATTTTTTCCCCAATCCTTCTTCGCCTGCAGAGAGAGCTTTACACTCGCTGGACATTAGGCATTGCTTGAAATTCTACTTACTAAGGACAAAGACTTTCCGTAAATCTACTCAGTTGCTCATTTCCTTCTCTGCCCCCAGAAAAGGTAAAGCCTTAATGCAGGCTAGTATTGCTCGCTTTGTCTCCTCAACTATAGAATTCTATCATTAGAAGGCTGGACGTCCATTAGCTGTAAAGGTGAAGGCTCGTTCAACTCAAACGGTGGCAGCGTCCTCAGTCCTATTCGCAAGAGTGTCTCTACCTGACATCTGCAGGGCAGCAACATGAGCGAACGCCCAAACCTTCACAAAACATTACTGCCTGGAGGCCTAGAGAAAGGCGGATGTAGCAGTCGTCCAGGCTGCCATACGAAGACTGGTCGCATAAGGTATGCTCCTATTAAGCTCTTTTCTCTCTGAGCTTTCATAATTATTGATTAATGCTAAACTATATGTCTTCTGATTTTGTGCAATTCCAATGTCTTTGGTTCAACTGTTGTATTCAAGTTTGGGTCGCATGGTGGGATGGTTCGCCTTACCCACCGCCATTACTCTTCAGATACTGCTTACTAAAGTCACCGAAGACCAACTCCGGGCAACCCTCGCTCTCAGCCCTCCCTCCGACCCATCCAACACCGACGACGCTGCCTGCAACCTCAGACGATGGATGGACGACTGTGCCAACAACCTCGCCCCGCTGAAAAAGCTCACCTACAGCGACACCACCAAAAGAGCCAGCTGGTTCACCTCGGAACTCCTAGCTTCCAAGCGTACCTGCCGGAAACTAGAGAAGAAATGGCACAGTGATAAGACACCGGACAGCCACACAGCCCACAAAGACGCCATCCGTAACCACCACCACCTCATCAGGTCCGCCAAGAGAATCTCCTTCAAAGACCGCCTCGACAACAACGCACACAACAGCAAGGAGCTTTTCAACATCGTGAAGGAACTCTCCAATCCCAGCTCCAACACCAACGACATCCCGCCGTCGCAACCCCTGTGCGATTCCTCGCCACCTTCTTTCACCGCAAGATCGCCGACATCCACGACAGCTTCAACACCCAGACAGCCCCAACTAAGATCGATGCACCAGACCCGCCACACACCATCGACCACGAACCCCTGCCAGCCTGGGCCAGCGTGAACATCGAGGACACCATCAAGACCATGAGCACAATACACTCCGGCTCCCCGTCAGACCCTTTCCCGCACCACATCTTCAACAAAGCCAGCAGCTCCATCGCACCCCACCTGTGCAACACCATCAATCTCTCCTTCGAGACCGCGACCTTCCCAGAGAGCTGGAAACACGCAGAGATCAACGCCCTACTCAAAAAACCCAAGGCGGACCCGAGAGACCTCAAGAACTTCCGGCCCATCTCTCTGCTTCCGTTCCCAGCCAAGGTCATCGAGAAGATCGTCAACAAACAGCTAACCCGATACCTCGAAGAAAACAGCATCCTGGACCCATCCCAATCAGGGTTCCGCAGCAACCACAGCACTGAGACTGCCCTCATCGCCGCCACCGACGACATCAGGATCCTGCTGGACAATGGTGAGACCGCAGCCCTCATCCTGCTGGACCTCTCCGCCGCCTTCGACACTGTCTGCCACCGCACTCTACGCGCACGCCTCCACGACGCAGGGATCCGAGACAAGGCCCTGGAATGGACCACCTCCTTCCTCGACGACAGAACCCAGAGAGTCCGCCTCCCACCTTTCCGATCCGAAGCCTCCGAGATCATCTGCGGCGTACCCCAGGGATCGTCCCTCAGCCCAACACTGTTCAACATCTACATGGCCCCGCTCGCACGCATCGCCAGACAGCACGACCTCAACATTATCTCCTACGCCGACGACACTCAACTGATCCTCTCCCTCACCAAGGACCCCCTCGCCGCCAAAGCCAATCTCCATGAAGGAATGAAGGCCGTCGCCGATTGGATGAAGATCAGCCGACTAAAGCTGAACACGGACAAAACGGAGGTCCTCATCCTCGGCTCCAACCCCTCAGCCTGGGACGACTCCTGGTGGCCAACGACGCTGGGAGCAGCCCCGACACCCACCGACCACGCACGCAACCTGGGAGTCATCCTCGACTCAACGCTCTCCATGGCCAAGCAAGTCAACGCAGTCTCCTCCTCCTGCTTCAACACCCTCCGCATGCTTCGCAAGATCTACAGGTGGATCCTGACAGACACAAGAAGAACAGTCACCCAGGCCCTCGTCAGTAGCAGACTGGACTATGGGAACGCCCTCTGCGGGAGCCCCGGCCAAGCTCATCAAGCGACTGCAACGCATACAAAACACCTCCGCACGCCTGATCCTCGACGTACCACGCCACAGCCACATCACCCCCACTTGAGGAACCTGCACTGGCTCCCCGTCGACAGGAGGATCACCTTCAAACTCCTCAATCCACGCACACAAGGCACTCCACAAAACTGGCCCAGCCTACCTCAACAGACGACTCTTCTTCTACGTCCCCAACCGCCAGCTCCGCTCCGCCGACCTCTCCCTCGCCACCGTCCCTCGCATTCGAAGAACAACCACCGGCGGCAGATCCTTCTCACACCTCGCCGCCAAGACCTGGAACACCCTTCCACTAAGCCTACGACAGACCCAAGACCTGCTGACCTTCAGGAGGCTACTCAAGACCTGGCTGTTCGACCAGTAGCAGCATCCCCCCCCTTCCCCCTCTCCCCAGCGCCTTGAGACCCTCGCGGGTAAGTAGTGCGCTCTACAAATTATGTGATTGATTGATTGATTGATTGATTACTACTCTGATTCAAGCTTGTGAATCTATAAAAGATACAATACTGGAGAAAAAACAAGTTACCTACCTGTACACTGTGGCTCTCCAGTATTGATATCCTTTATAGATTCACATACGACCCTCCCTCCTCCCCCCCCCCCCTTCAGTCTCACCAGTTGCATACCTCTATTATTTTATTTACACTTGTGCTCGAAATCTGAGGTATGGTGGCTCTGCAGGGGATGACTGCTCCAGGGTCTTTGCTCTGATTGGCTGGTGTCTGGGTGTATTAAATCAACCTGAATTGACTAATATTGTTTTTTTCAATGGAGTTTAATGCTAATGCTTTAACACTGCTTTTATTACTGTTATCGTTGGACTCCCACCATGACGACGGGGAAGATTCAAGCATGTGAATCTATAAAAGATATCAATACTGGAGAACCACAGTGTACAGGTAAGTAACTTGTGTTTTATTTTCCCAGCATATCCTTTAAGTAGAAAAGGAACACCAGAGGAATGTTCAGCCATTCTGTCGGGCGTTTTGATTCAGAGTTGCCTTGTATGCGCATTGAAATTGTTTTAAACACAGAAAAGATAGATGTGTTTACTGAACGTGAAATTAACACTCCACAGTAGAAAATTGAGTACAAATTTTCTTTCCATAATCTGCAATGCAATAATAGTTTACGTTTCAGCAGCGGGACGTGAGAAGTGTAGAGCGAGACAGCTGTAATAACGATTTGACTTTTCCTTCCTTCCCAGAGTCGGCGTGCCTTGAAGTGGGCTCAGCCGCTCTGTGACGCGCAGCGCGATGACGCAGGAGCCGACGTTGCTGCGAAAATGCCACTAATCCGTTCTGGCGTCTGAGTTTATAGCGTGAATGCCTCACTCTGGAAGGAACGAGCCGTGTGACAGGGGTGAACCTGGGCCAGACTACTGCCCATGCGGGAAAAATATCTTATCTCAAAAGAGGCCTCGCTGCACACTTACCAGAGAATAATAGGCTTTTCAATTATTTCTCACATTTTAAACTCGCAACCCGGGAGCCTCCTGTCGGAGATTTAAACTTGATTTCTGTTAAGCAATTAAATATGCTGAGCGCCCTGTTTAAAAACTACCAAATACATCCTTTCGGGTCTAATTGGAGTCACTCTCTTCTTCAGCGCTTCTCATTTTAAAGTAAAAGTTAGCTTTCTTTCGTATTTAGGAGTCAGCCCGAGTAGAATTATATTCAGAGCTATGACTCATGCTGACCTATATTACTGCCAAGTGTCCTGCTGTGCACTCGTCCCGATTTTTCTTACTCAGCTGAGATTTTTTTTCTTCCACAGAAGATCCACAGAAACGGAAACATCACTTGACATGTTTTTAGATCTACATTTGTACCATGTTTGTGCTCATTGTAATTTCTATGTACAATAATTTCATAACCGTATGATGTACATTACGTACCTGGCTTCACACGTTGCCATTTTGGCAAAAAAAAATTTGATTTAATTATTTAAAAAAAAAAAACGTGATTTTATTCTTGAGAATGTCTTTAATTTTTCTTTTGTTCTTTTAAGTATACTCTTCAGCAGACAGAAGGAAACGTCTTTGTGTTTTTTCTGGTGTGCGAATTATTTCTAGTCTTCACTTCTGTCTTTGGCAAGCATTTTTTTCCTTCTTTTACTTCTGGCCGCATTTTTATAGTGAACATAACTCAAGTCTTTAAACTTGACCACTGTGCACTGTTGCTGTTGGCCAATGCCACCAAATTAACAACTGACAACACTTATTCCAACTTAAATGTGCATATTATGAACAACTCTTCATTAGCATATACATATACTCTAACAAAGCAAAAATTCTTTTACATAAGCAATTTAAACATGATTTATTCTGTTAATTAACACAGAAAATAAATTTCTTCTAGAAGTCTATCACATTTCTTTGTTGAACATCCTAGCCCAATGCATTTCGGGCCAGGCGGCCCTTCTTCGGGGGGCTGAAATCTACAAATGACAGAAAAGATAACAAACAAAATAACATAAACACAATGTGCAGGGAGTATCAGTCTCCTTTCAATCAACTTTGTTTTCTAGTCTGATAAATACAGTCTATGAACATCTTATTAAATGCAAAAATCTAATTGTGTCCGTGTCCTTCTGTGCCTTTCATTACCGTCGTGCAAGCGCAATGTTTGTGCTCTGTAAGAAACAGTCCTTGTAATCTGGTGTAGCCTATGAGTGGTGTTGCCATTACATGGTTGTTAATAAAATTCTTTACAGTGAGACCTCCAAATACCGAACCCGCATGAACGTGTCTACACTCTGGTAACACCAATACATGCAAAACCTCACGCAAGTGGGGAAAACCAACAATACTGGTGCTCCATGTGGAGAGGTGCCAATATTAGACTTACTGATATGTTCTCCAGAATCAATCTGTAGCGAATAAATCAACAAGTTGTTCAAACCTCATGCACCTAGAGAGAAGAGAATTTGTGAATTGTGCCAGCTGCAAATCCAAGATCTAGATCATGTTTTATTTGTATGCTCAAAGCTGCAAAGTGCCAGGCGAGTGTTCTTAAAGCCAGTTTTTATCAAATTTAATATTCACTCTGCCCAGGAGGCACGATCTTTGGTTTTGTCCCCTCCAAATGAAATGGTTTGTTTTAAGATATATCAATTTTTTAAAACATTTCTGCCTATTTATTAGGATTTTTTTTTTTTATAGTAATTCTATTGTCATGACATAATATCGATTGGCTGGTCATTTGATTGCTTCATGTATTTATAGCACTATTTGCACATTTCTCAATATGTCAACATAAGAATTTTATTGGTCGGTTATTTGATTGCATCATGTATTTATAGCACTATTTGCACATCTCTCAGTATGTTTGATATAAGAATTTTTACAGCAATGTATAAGGAAGAATTTTGTATTGTATGTAAAGTTTGTCTTTTTTTAATCTGATGGTGTGTTTTTGTGGACCTCCGTAGGAGTGCCATAACTAAATAAATAAATAAATTAGAATTGGAATTGGGAAGAAAAAAAAAATATTGGAATTCATGCTGCTTTTGAATGTCTCTTGCCACAAGGCATGTGAACAAGTAAAACGTTCTGACCTTAATGGTAACGAACGTGCCTCTCTACAAACGTGAGAGATGAAAAATGGCTTGATCTGTAAAACATAAACGCGCAACAACACCATGACTCTATGTACTCACGGAAACCAAAGAAACCCTAAACTCGACCGTCACTCATCCAATCTGAAACTGCTCACCTTTGTCTGGTGGGCTAGAAAACGCTCGATACGATGCACATACTGCTTGAGTTTAGCGTGTGTAACACGCTCGTGACTTATGGAGTGCGCGATCTCTAAAAATGAAACAAACGACAGACTCGGGCAAAAAAGCTCATACGACGAGTAAACACAGTCGCCATCTTAGAGTTGAAAATAAAAGACAAAATCGTGGAAAAATCGGCTAAGAATATAAAGCGAATGAGGTGGAGATACTAAAAGTAAATGAATCGCATGACTCTTCACCTGAAACTTGTGAGTGAAGAAACACTCAATATATATCAAGAACAGATGAAGACTGAAAATGAACGGCATGAGTAGCAAGCTCCGGAACAAAGGGGGCTCTCACTTCATAATGACAAAGTTTCTTGTTCGAAAAAAGGCGGATGTGTGACCATGCATGAGAATGTAGGGAGAACCCTGTGTCATTACGAAACGTAAAGGGATGTTCTAACAAGTGAACAACATTGTAAGACTGCTGGCAGCGTCGAAATCAAAGACAAAGGTGTTTTGCCCAATCCTGCTGCGACATGCTCGAACCAGAAACTTTGTCAGGTGAAGAGTCATGCGATTCATTTACTTGTAGTATCTCCACCTCATTTGCTTTATATGTTGACATGTCGGACAGCATGTCCACCACTGTAGCACGCTAAGCTATAGCTAAGATACATTTTTGATTCAAATCAATACAAGGAGTGCTCCACTTTCCAAACATAGCGCATTTTTATAGTACCTTCTGAACAAACTGGCACATTTTGTATTTTCTCTTCAAATTATCTATGAGTCTTCTCTTTATGTCTACTCTCCACCAAATAAGGAGAAGAGTTGGCCTAACGGCTAGGGTGGTCAACCTCGGAGCTGGGGAACCAGGTTCGAGTCTCGGCAGGGACGCACAACATCCTGTGATTCTGGGCAAATCACTTAATCTCCCCGTGCCTAACAAAAATGATGAATGTGTCCTCATGTAACGCAACTGGTGCTCGTGTAAAGCGCTCTGATACCCGAATCGGGTCAAGTTCACGCTATATAAAACTCCGTAAAAAAACAAAAAAAGGAGGTGTGTCCGAATGAGACGGACTTCTCGCGTTGAGTAAATATTTGTTTCATCCTTGACCTAGGTGTGTATGAATGTGGTATTTGTATAGAGCTAAACCTAGCCAAAAGTCAGTGGAGCGCTGTGCAGGGTCAAAGACAAGCATAAAGACATTGAGTGATGGGAGAGATAGCTTGTTTGTGAACGGTTAATGCATTGTGATGTAGTGTTCTTTAAAAAGGTGCGTCTTCAACTCTTTCCTAAATTGGAGCAGCGTTGGGGGAGTTCTGATGGGTAGGAGGATTTTGTTCTAGATCGGGGTTCACAGTCTGATGGTGTCATGGCTACGGATGTGCCATAAACCATCAGAGATGACAAGATTGTCTGCAAGGTAAGTGGTGTTGTCTGTCATGATGGCTTTCTAAATGATGCAACTGGTTTAAAGAAGGTGCCGGCTGGCAAGGGGAGCCAATGGAGTTTCATCAGCATGGGAGTGATGTAATCACTCCTAGATGAGATGTGCTGTGGCGTGTAGGATGTCCCTTAAGGGTTGCCTATTAAGAGCCTGGGAGGCCATGGAGCAAGGTATTAAAAGCTTCCAGATGTGAGAGTAGAAGTGTTTGAACAGCAGTTCTGATGTCATTTTCTGGAAGAAACTTTTTTAGTTTAATTAGAAGTGAGAGCTGGTACCAGGCCTTCTTTGATTTGCAAGCTGTCTGGTTGCGAAACACATATTGTGGGCTTCCCAGCATCATACAGGGACTTGCATCCTGCCCATTGATTACCATTGTTTGGCTTTGCTATCACTCTTATTTGCTTGCTTTCTATTGAATGGCTTTCCTTGTTTCAGCCTGTCCATCTTGTATGTGTCACTCCCATTGAGCATAACCTCTATACCATCGGTTTGATTTGCTGGCTTGTGCACTTACCCTGCTCACTTTTAGTGAACTACATTTTTCTTTTTGTTTAAGCTCTTCATGAGAGCGCATGTGTTTTCCAGCTTTCTCATTCATGTGCTTTTCTCCCCCTCTACGTTGCTCTCTCTTGCTCATGTGCTTCTCTCTGGCCTGTGTGCTTCTATCTTTGCGCTCCACGTTACTGTCTTTCGCCTGTGTTCTCTTCTTTGTATTCGTCTGCTTGCCCGCTGTGTTGCTTCACCCCCCACCTTCAGGTTTTTCCTCGATACCCATCTGCTGTGTTGCTTCCAGCCAGCCATGTTGCTTCACCAAACCACATGTTGCTTTACCCTCACCCCCCACCTGCGGTGTTGCTTCACCACCGCCCACTATGGTGATTCACATCCGCCTGCTGTGTTGATTTCCCCCGCCTTCCATGTTGATTTCACCCACCCGCCTTGTTGCTGCACCCCCTCCAACTCACTTTTTTTTAAAGAAAACACTTGCACTACTTTTTGAAAATTTATTGAACCATCTCAAATCAATCAATAAATACATAGAATATCTATGTATACTTTTGTAGTCACACACATGCGTGTTGAAGTCCTGCGCTTGCCTATAAAATGATGCAGCGCCGTGCCAATGCGTCTTTTATTTTGCTGCACAGGAGCCATGTTGATGCACAGCATTGCTAACAACACTGACAAAGCCATTCGATCTTATTGGCACAACCTATTGGCTTTGCCAATGCTTGCTTGACAACGGATTCCTTAAGGGTGAGGTTGGTGTCCAAAGCGAATCCAAGTGATTTGGCAATGACCAGAGATGCTCATGTGGTCTAATGCATGGTTAGTCCTCATCAGCAACTGCCATGCGCTCTGTCACCGAATACATACCTTAGCTGCTAGCAACATAATTTATAGTAGCATAGGGAATCAGATCAGCGAAGCATAAACCCAATCCTTAGCCAATGCTGAATAAAATAAACAATCAGTAATGATAGCACAGAGAACTTCTTCTTGGTCTTTGTCTTTAATTTTCTGCGCCCAGCCAACACGTGTTTCATCGTTCGGGGATTACCCTGCGACTTCTTCAGGGCTACAAAAACGTAATGAGACCATTTTCACATATAGTTATGCTTTCAATTGTAAGATACAGTCCTTTTATAATATGGTGGAAAACAATGCACCACTGTGAAGTATCACTCCAATTTGAATAAAAGCACCATACCATTTCAACTTTCAAAGAGTGGGAACCCCAGCAAAATTGAACTCCCAGTCATTATATTGTGATCTGTAGTGTCTGTAACACTTGTTACATGAGATGATCCCCTAGATCTCTTATGTCTATATGTCTGAGAGCGTGGTGCCCATAATATTTTAAGTGCCAAAAATATAACGCTGCATTCATCATGATGTGAGTTAGAAACCACTATGGGAAATGCCCCTTCGAATCCAATTCGACTAAGGGATAAGCATACCTGTCTGGCTGACAATATTCACCTTCTTGTCACACCTAAGATTTAGGAGAAATTTAAAACGAGACAACCATTGAAGTCCATTTCCGCCATCTATTAATAACAAATTCACCCCTGTCGATCCAAACCCTATTGCTAGGTCCATCATGTTACCTCTCTGACAGTTCTACTACCATCCCGGCTGTGTAAGCAAGTATCCTCTGCCACGTGCAGTTTCATACAGTTAATATGGTCTCCTGTAAACGATATATATTCCATCACTATCTTGATTGAGCCATATGGCTCTGTGTTATCATTACTGATTGATTGTTATTTTATTCAGCGTGTGCTAAGGATTGAGTTTATGTTGAGAAAGACCAGAGGGTCTTGACTGTGGAGGGGTTAGGGTGATTCTCCTCCCCTTGGGCACCAGATAAAGATTGATATATAAACTAACTACTTCGTCTAATGTGAGCGCCAGTATTCACCCCATTTGTGTAATAAACTCCGGACAAGACAACTAAGGAAGGCAGCTCCGGCGTTATACTCAAGACTCCTAGACAGTTTGAGAAGATGGATAGAGACAAAGTAGCGGAAGAATTGTTTGGCAGTTTAGCCAAGGGCAACACAGTAGGGATATCACTCCATAGTGGGAACTGACAACATAAAGAGGGACTAAAAGAAAAATTCTTCAAATTAGAGAGACTAAAAAAGAATGAGAACTCAAAATGGTGGGATGGAGCAACACTAAAGCAATACTTAAGACTAAATAGAATCCCTAGAGGTCTCAGATCACAAATTATTCCAACGTATGACGACCTAGATGACTATCTCCTTAAAATGTGGGAGGAGGAGAGGAACTAACATCAAACTCCAAAAAACTAATGGGGATTCTTATAGAGAATGCAGAGAGGAAGGTGACTAAATTGCAGGCAGAAATATCTACTTTAGAAATGGAGATTAGGGACCTGGATTTAAAGGAGGCTACAGAAAAGAATTCTGTCATTCTGAAGGAGATACTTCAGAGACATCAGGATGACCTCAAACAGAGGAAAGCACATAAACTCAGGAGAGATGAGATTGATTAGAAGGAAGGATTTTTACATTTGCAAAGAAATACGACCAATTGTTGCAAATGGACAGTGGTACTGATGGAAAGAATACACTTGGAACCACCTCGATCTCTTCAAGATCCACTTCATTAAGTGCTCCTCTGCTATATATATACAAACTAACTACTGCGTCTAATGTGAGCGCCAGTATTCACCTAGGGTAAATTCACCCCATTTGTGTAATCAACTCCAGATTAGCGAAGCACATGATTCACCAAGTGAACATTAAGAAAACTTGCATCCATATTTTACTACTCCCCCCTGAAAAAGAAATCTTCTTGGCCTTGTGGAAGCCGTGCAAACAGGATAGTATTTTAGATTATATATGGATTTAAAGGCAGCAAAGCCTGATATAAGTGGAATCTTGCTGCTCTCCTCAAATGTACAAGTGTTTGTGCTTAGGAAGTGCAGTAGCCATGACGGTATGCATTGAGCGAATAGAAACAGAATGGTGTAAATAATAAAAACAAAAAAGGAGCCAAAATCCACTCAGTCAGCAAATTGATCTGATTGCGTGTTCTATAACAGAACCACGAGCTAATGTATTGTCGAAAAAATATTTGGTTATCATTGGGGTGGGGGAGGGCCACAAGACAGTAAAGTGGGAAGGGAGATATGCAGGGCCAGCACATTGTCTAGTTTGATTACACTTTGTCTAAAGGAAGCTGTTAAAGAAGGGGAATTGTTTGTGCGTTTTCAAGTATATAATGTGTAGGAGAGTAGGAAGTTGTATAGATTGTTTAAGCGTGACAGAATGTGAAAACAGGGTACTTGGGGCCGGGGTAGGTTATGTACAACATATGAGTAAGCTGTCTTCTTAGGTAGGTAGATGTGATGGAGGAGCAGTTGCCCGGTTCTTTAAGGGGGGTGGGTGGATGAACTCAGCCTAATCTGTACTTGTTTTCAGGATTTCAGGGAGGGAGCAGAGATTGGTGAGAAAACAACCATAAATTGTCTAAAGCTTTAAGAAGTTAAGCCTTCAAAAACTTATGTTGTGTTAGAGACTTCTAGCCGCAGGTTCCTCACCTTTTGGACATTACCCAAGCGTCATACAGGATTCGGAAACTTGTTTGTAGTACCTCTGCACGCTGGTAGGTGGGGCTGTGCTCCTCCATACTGATGCTGTTTCGCTCCAAAAATGATTTGTTGCGCCCATAAAGGCACCACTCCCATGCGCTGGTGTCAGTTACTTTCTTTCCGCACCACCAGGCGCGAATCTGGAGCTTCCTCTCTCAGAGGCACTTTTATCTCAATTTTTCTCAGAATTCCTCAGGGTGCAAGGGATGTCACTCCCTAACATGGCAGGTTTCAAACCCTGTAGGGACTGTTGCAAACAAATGTCTGTGAGAGATCCCCCCCCCCCCAAAGTATGTCTGTGGTATCTGGGGTTGGGCCACGTTTCCAAGACTTGCGGAGACTATGCCCCGATGAACCCGAAGGCCATCATGGAACGTGAGGCGAAACTTTGCCCTAAGCATAAGAAAACCTAGCTCCGGGAGCACTCTATGTCCTTCTCCTTGTCCAAGGTTCGATATGGGTCCATCTCCAGTTTCCAGATATGACTTGGCCACTCCAGAAGCCAGTCTTCATAACACTTCAAGTCCACAGGTAAGCACAAGAAACACAAAAAAATCAAAGCAGAGTTCCGCTCCTTCATGCCACTAGCACTCCCCTGAGCTATGCCATGCCAGATCAAAGACTTCTGTGCAGCTATGCTCCGGATCGCTACTGACTCCCTCTGGCACACTTTCGGGCTCCAAGGAACTGAGAGACCTTCCATCTGGGATGCTGCCAGCTGGCTTGCCCTCAGCGCCAGCTGGTCCAATGCGATCTCGCCTCCTGAAGAGGTGGCCTCGATTGTCCTCTTTGACACCGAATCGGTGGCAGTCAGACTTTGAACAACATTGCGCCCAAATCTGACCGAGACGCCCATTCATGCACTCGACTTACCGCAAGGCAGGCAGCATTGTTTGCACTCTCTTTTTGGGACTGGCTCCTATAATGATTATGACCCAAATGATGATTTCATTCAGCCCTATCAGGATGACAACTGGCATGAGGACTTGCAGGTGGGTAGTGGCTAGACACCTCCCGGAGGCTGCTCTTTTCCCTCCTCCCGGACCAGCCACAGAAGAATTTGTCTCCTATACTATTTTCATAAGTAGGGCAGCAGAAGTCCTTCACCACCAACTTCCAAGCCTGAAGGTAAAAACTAATGCTCTGAGTGAGGTCCTGCAGCCAGGCTAGACTTCCTCTGAGCCCCTCCTGCCTTTCAGTGAGACTCTGATGAACACCCTTGTGGGAACTTGGGCCAGGCATCGCTCTGGTCCACCAGTTCATAGACAGATTGCCAGGCACTATTGACCTGCTCTTGGTGACCCAGCTTTTCAGAGCACCCTTCACCAGAAAGTCTTGTAATGAAAGTCTCCACTAGCCATTCCAATCTAAACACTTTTCCTACCACTCACCCTGATGGGGAGTCAAAGAGAGTGGAAACTTTCGGAAAATACCTCTTTTCATCCACCAGTTTGACCCTACCCTCTGTTAACGCACCCTGTTTGTTGGACTGTTACTCTCACACCCTTTGGGATTCGGTGGCACAAGTCCTCCCAGGTATGGTTGTAAAACTGCACAAGATGTTAGTGACAACTGACATGGAAGATGGTACATCCTCAACAATGACAGAGGGAGAAAGACCTAAACAGTATAATTGATGCAGAAAACTGAGAAAAGCTCTACACTAAATTGACACTGCAAAATATGTATACAACATAAAGATGATTTTTGGAAGAGCTTGAATAGTTGGTTCTACACCCCAACAATAATAAACATTTTCTTTCTGATAAATTGGATGGAGTTTGGTGTGTTTTGCGTAGTACAATGGGAATGCATCTGAAGCACAAAGATTTCGGAGAGGTAGTTGGATGAAGTATAAATGATTTGAGTGATGTTTAGTTTAATATTATATTTTAGGGGATGGGAGCCTGGGTGTTTTCATTTGCTCACTAAGATCAACATTGAAAATAATGATGACACAGTTTCTAACCATTGCTGGGCTAATAATGGCAACACTCAAGAGTACCAACAGTGTTCCTACAGAGGACTCTGGGTTTATAAAAGCTTGGCCCAAGGTGGCTATGGAGCACATCACAGGACTAAATATCAATCAATCAATCAGGGAATTGTAAGCGCGCTACTCACCCGTGAGGGTCTCAAGGCGCTGAGGAGGGGGGGTCCGCAGATCTGTTTAGCCGAAAAGCCAGGTCTTGAGGGTCTTCCTGAAGGTGTTCTGGGAGGGGGCGCGTCTGATGTCTGCCGGTAACTCGTTCCAGGTCTTGGCTGCAATGTGAGAGAGGGATCTTCCGCCTGCTCTGGCTCTGTGGATGCGCGGGGTTTCGGCCAGTGCGAGGTTGGAAGATGGGAGGTTTCTTTTGGGTACGTGGAAGTTGGTTCTGTCGTTGAGGTATTTGGGTCCGTTGTTGTGTAGGCATTTGTAGGGCGTGAGTGAGGATTTTGAAAGTGACTCTTTTCTCCACGGTGAGCCAGTGGAGACTTCGTAGGTGTTGGCTGATGTGTTCGTGTCGGGGGATGCCGAGGACGAGTCTGGCGGCGGTGTTCTGTATTGTCTGGAGTTTGCGGAGTAGGGACTTGTTGATGCTTTCTGGGTGCCATTTGTGGATTTTACGCAAGCTCTGCATCTTTCCTCTTAAGGTAACCAAGTAACCCTGGTTATCTGTCTTAACCATGCCTGCATGAATGTCTTACCTCCTTTCATACTTGTAAAGAAGAGGATGAGCCGGGTGCTGAACTACTCGGTTTTGTGAATAATGTGTATGGCCAATCTGCAATTCTTTGATACAATTTGTGTAACTGTCTCCAACTGAAAATGTGCGTTTCAACACAAAAGTACCATGCCTTACAGTTAAAACAAAACGAACAGAAGGATCCGACAAAGGCAAAATGCTAAAGGACCTGAGGCCACAAAACGTTTAATGTTTAAAAATAGGAGCAATCTGGAAAAAAAATATTCTGTTTTAAATGAAGACCTATTAAGCATTATGAGGGGAGAGAAATGTTCCGAAATTATTAGTTGTTTTGTAAGAGACTTCTTAGCAGTGGAACGATGGCAGAGCACGCCACCCCGCAAGCAGATCTGGTCATCATCCCAGTGGATGTTTATCCTGGGGAGAAAAGTTGCAGAATTTAATTTCTTGGTGCCGAGTTCGTTCAAATTGGAATTGGCGCAGGCGATTATGTTCAAAGTGAGTTCCTCTGTCATGCTTCTCTCCCCCAATCCATTAAATTGCAGAACCAACGATGAGGTTGCAAGTGTTCTCTACAAATTAGTCAAGCTCTCCAAGTTTAGCTCAACAAACCCTCTCACACAACTTCACCCCTTCTCATCTTAACCTGACCTCAACGCAAATCTCACTTCTTTCTACCTGACATTAACTTAAATTTCTTTCTCACTCTGCCTCGCTTCAGCAAAACATTACCGCAACCTCACTCCAAGTTCAAATTGGCCAGGTTTATTGCATAGCCAACCTCTTGTTTGTCTGTTGCTGTCTGCAAGCCATACATAATGCCTCCTGGATGTAACTTAGCAGCCCTTGCTTCCCTTGTCTGACAATAGACATGAGCATGTGGGTCTAAGTTAGGTAGTTGAATTTATGAGCAGATTTTTGCTTTTTTCGCCGTTCCCGGTGGTCCTTACTTCTCAAATCTTGACACCACTTTTTCTGCAGATGCAGCTGGAAGTCTGCTCCATGCTCCTTCTGAAAATGGCGGGTCCAGGCTGTGTACTCGTGACTAACTTCAGAGGCTCAGATTTGCATAAATATTTCCTGTGCAGCTGTTGGATACCCTTGGAACCAGCAGGCCATGCAGTGGAAGTTCTGAGGTCTGGGCACCTTTGGGTGTGAAGTGATGTCTGCAACTCCTAAAGACTAACACAGACTTTCATGGACAGACAGGCACCTATTCAGTTCATCCACCTAATCAGTCAAAGAGCACCTACCAGGGCCGGACTGGCCATACCGGGCATCGTGCATTTCCCCGGGAGGAAGAAAGGGTGAGCGCCGGTTCTGAAGTGGTGGTTGCCAGTTTTGTGATTGGGGGCCGGTTTTGCAGCAGTGCTGCAATATCGGCCCCCATTAACAAAAGCAGCAGTGCTTCACACTTGCAACCTCCCCCCCCCCCTTCCTGGGGCTGGTCCGCCAACATTGCCAGGGCTGCTTTGAGTGCTCAGTCCGGCTCTGGCACCCCACGTACAAACCAACATACAATATACATTGAGACTCTTCGACAACAATGCCACCTTTCAGGCTTGCAGAGAACAGCAGCATTCTTTGAATTCTCAGTACTACACTTAACCTGACACACAAATCAAACACATTCAGACCGTCCACACTCACAACAAACACTCACTTGTAAGTAATGCCTTATACAGCTATTGAATAAGCATGCTTGTCTGAAACGTATTTCAAACATCAGATATGCCACACCTAATTCAAGAAAGCATTGTGCATTGAAGAATGCTCAGAGCTCACTTCTAGAATCTCCTTTTATTATGCAAGGGTTGACTGTCTTTCCTGAAGGTCCAGTCACAGACTGAACCACCCACTTCAGCCTGGAAAAGTATAGGCATATGTTACAGTGATGTGAGAGATACCTCATAATGACAACACTGTTGTTTCTTCCTTTTTCATACTGTACAAGTAAGTAAAGGTCTCCCCCCTACATTTTGTGTGATGAGTTGTATTTGTAGAGCTTTAGTGGCTGGTTGTCCAGAGTGAAGATGTTTAGTATTTGAATTGTTTTTTGTTCTTTTAAATTATGATCTCATATTTGGTGTACTTTATTTTACGGTTTCTTTGGTTATACTATAAGGACAATGCTCACAGATGGTGTGGTGGGTAGTTCAAAACATAGCATAGTAATATCCTCAGATTTGTTGGCGCAGTTCCTTTCTAAAGCATCATGTGGCCTGTAGCTCTATATTAAGAAATTATTGATTTTCACTTTTTTTTTTTTATCCTTTCTCGCCCTCAAAACACAGTTCCCTTGGTCTTGCAATTGCACCAAGAGTGAGATTTCTTCAGAAAGCCCAGACCCAGCGTTCAACTGCAGATCAAGCAGAAAAAGGCAAAGCTGTGGAGATGACCAATCTGAGTAAAGATATCTCTTCACTCAGTGATGATGAGGTGGAGGAATTTAGAGCACGCTTAAACTTGAAGGCTGCAGACCAAACAAAAGCTGGACAGTCTGAGGCAGCCTTGGCTAGTCCATCCAGTGATGACGAGAGCGAAGAGCTAGAGGATGACTCCGAAGAAGAGTCACTTGATCGTTCTACAGATGGTACCACTCATAACAAGTTAGTATCCCTACAGCTATTAGATGACGACGATGAAGAAGATGCTCGGGATCTTGACCTCCTCACAGTCAAACGCAGGGATGTTTTTGGTTTGAATACTCCTGATTCTTCCATACAGGTACGTGGATTTAAATTTTTCATTACAAGCGCATTTATTTTCCTCTAATATAGGTTGTTTTATGAATACGGTGTTCGCCGCTTATTCAGATGTTAAACAATTTTTGCCATCTTTTTCAGTTTTGCACTTACCTGTTCTTTTTTGAGTTTCAAATATAGCAAGGAACATGTTTAAACACAATAGCCATGCATATGACCAGTTAAAGGAGTATAGCCAAGGAAACATGATCTGGTCATACAGTAAGGGCCCATTCACAAATGTAAACTTACACATAAGTAAATGTATACACGTAAATTTACTGTTACACTTTTGAGTAACTTCACTACTTTGGGCAATTCACCACTGCAAGTGTGAAGTTACTCAAAAGTGCAAACTTGTATGTCCACACCCCCTGAAATAAGGGATGGAGTCAGTCAAAAAGTTAAACACAAACATAGAGTTATACTAGTAATGGCTTTTTTTCTGCAAATTTGGCGGAGAGCTCCACTGTCGGGCCGAGCTCTCCGCATGGTAAAGAATAGGGAGAGTTAAATATTGATGTTAATTTTATATATTTAGTTTACAGGTAGAATAATATAAAATGTTACAGCATTACTAACTTAATTTTAAATTAAAAATGTAATTATTTTGAATATATTAAATTTAAAACAAGCTTCTTTTTTCTGTAGTTTAATTTAAAAAATCCACCTAAATCAAAAACATGCATTTAAAACTAAGTTGTATATAGACTTAATCAACAGTAATTGAATTATTTTTTAATAAATATAAATGTTACATTTATTTTAAATTTAAAAAAGGGTAATAAAATATTTTTTAATACCCTAATATTTGCTTTACTTTGATAAATTAAATATATATATTTAAACAGTTTAAAACAATTCATTTTAACATTATTTTCAAGATGTGTTATTTTATGTTCCAAGCGCCATTATTTTCTATAGGAAGGGTGTTGCAGTACCTGTGAGAGGCCATGGGTGTTGCTGGACTTACGCCAGCTCTGAGCTGGAGAATATTTACAACTGTTTTGGGTCTTTTTTGACTGTAGTAACTCAAGGGCATTTTGTGAATAGGAATGTGCTTACTCTTTTGTGGGTGGGTGTGCATGTCCATTCCTAACCCTCCCTTAATGCCTCCTTACTCCTCCCTTTAAGCCCTCCCCTATAGTAGTAAGTATTCCTCATTTTCCAGCCACTCCCCTCTGTCGGTTCAACATTTGGGGCTAAAAAGTAGGCGTACATATGCAGAGATGTCCGCGGGCGGGTGGAGATCTCGGCACAAAAATATTAGGGGCGGTGGAGACGGAAAACCCCTCAAGTAGGTTTGTGAATAGCGTTTTGTAGTATGTTGAGTAGTACTGTTGTAGTCTAAATTTTATACAAAATGCAGTTTGTGATTGGCCCCATATAGTTTTAGCTGTGGAACAGTCAGTGTAAATGGGGTTGTTTTCCTCAGAGGGTTCCCAGTGACTTAAGATAAGCAAAGCAGCAGTGAACTGATTTTGCTTGGAACCACCACTCCACTACCTCACTCTGGTCTCTAGAGACAGAGACACTGCTATCCTTCTTTGCGGCCATTGAGCCTATAGTTTTCAGTGCTTTGAAAGAATGAAGCTAAACTTGTACAGCACACTATGACCTCACCATGATGCTTGGAGTTGCAGGATTGCTCAACAAAAGTCAGTAGCATCTAAACATCACAAGAGGTTAAAAAAAAAATTGGTTTTTAAGGCTTTACATAATTTTCAATGATCTGGTATGGTGCAAAAAATGAAGGCAGCATGTTCCTTGTTTTCTTTGGACGATACGAAAAGACACCATCAATATTCTAGACCGCCGAATGCAGGCAAATGTAAAGTAGGCTGTGCTAGAACACACTGCTCCAAATGAGAACAAATGAAGCAGGTCTTTTTCCGTGCCTGGGTTTAAGGCAAAAGCACATCACTTTGAACACTGTGCGTTTGTGTATGGGCTATCAAAGCAGAACAGCAAGATGTTCAGAAATGTATTCCTTGCATGGAAGACACTATACTAATTAGCAGTCAGATTTTAAATAGTCTACATCTGTTGTAACATTTATTTGGGTAGCCCCACATAAACCGTGTTGGTTTAATCAAGTCTAGATGTAATTACAGCTTGTGTTATGGATTTTGTACAAAAAGATGGTAAAGTGCTGAATTTTCCTCTAAGTAAGCAACACCAGAAAAAAGGTAGATGTCAGTGATGCTAGTTGAGGTTTGAAATACAAAATGCCAAGATTTCAGGCTTGATGTTGATTGACCACAAAGAGAAAGCCTCCAAACATGAGAATGTCTGTTTTCTCGCAGTTCCATATGAGATGGTGGTTGATCGTCCAAGTAATGTTGTCGGTAAGGCACTTCTGGAATGTTCCTGAAAATGATTGATATATTGATGAATATGCAAATTAAAGTATGTCTCATCCGCATAGCAGTAAAAATTGAACCATGGGACTCAGGCAAGAACCCTTTGGCACTCCATATGTCACTGTACGACATGATGAATGAAAAGAGGGAAGGACCCTCTGCTTGTTCCCTATCACAAAGAAGAGAATGAAGTCATAGCAAGGCACTATCTTGCGCCTCTGTCTCTTTTAACAAGCTAGTGACATGGATTGTGAGATAGTGTCAAATGGGACTGAAAGGTGGACTTCAGAGCAGTGAATAACTGGGTATTTTAATCCATTGTTTGTGCTAAACACTTCAAATGGAAGTTGTACACAACAATATTGTTAGCAAAAGTTATATACTGGCTCTTCTCATGAACTGGTGCAAAATTGAGACGTTGTTAAAATAGATGACCCCCACCTCTTCTGATGACTAGAGTCACCAGTAAGCATGATAGGTTGGAGCCCTCAGAGGTTGTGGTTTGGAGGACTGTAAAGTGGTCACCAACAAACAAGTTGAGGCTACTGTTTGGATGGACTCAAAGAGTAAATACTTAGACTAATGATGGAGTATATGTAGGTGCAGCTGACCGGTGTTACCTCACAACAAAAGACAGTACGTCCTTTAAACAGTTTTGTGGTGTTAAAGTGATAGTTGGTCTTGCTATTATTGCTTTGGTGGTGTTTGATACTTGTCAGCGTCACAGTTCTGAAAGCATGTCAATTGTATTGCAGCTATGTATCATATTTAAGATATTTTTATTTGACTACAAAAACGTGTATTGAAAGTGGTCTAACCTTCAACGTGGCCTACTCATGCCTGCTGGTGTTCTCCAGTGAATGTTTGAAGTAGTGTTCCTACATTTTCATGGGGGATTGGTCAGTGTTTCCAACTTGCGTTTTTATTACTTTCTAAAACTTAAACGCGTTTTCACTTTGTAATACAAATTCAGTTTCTTGAAGACGACGAAGTCCTGTTATGTGAAATACAATATCTTGTGGCCATACATATTCCAGGTTTGGGATCTCTTCTGTTGATGCGTGATGCATTCGACTTGCTTTATTGTGATGCCTGATCTTGAGCAACCCTTTGTTGACTTGTCAAATTTAAAATGTTATTTCAAAACCCATAATGTCATGTACATGTTTCAGGGTACAGTGTAGCCACAGGCTATAAGAACGCTTGGTGGGATGGGTTGATGCGTACACTGTTGGAGAGAAAGACTAATGTTTCAGTGTAGGTATATGAGAAGTGCTAGAAATAAATTGACCTAAAGTAGCACAGATACTTAGGTTGAGATGCTACGTAAATCAAGAATACTTTGTCTACACCTCTAATATTAAACCATAAGAAAGTATTTATGTACCGTGTTTGTCATCTCCATTTTTAATGTACTGAACATTGTCACGTTACCTTTGCCTTGTCAGTCTGTAAATCTGCCTTAGAGGATTAGGGGTTTATTTAGAGTAAGGTGGATGAAGGATATCCTCCAAAACTGATGGATTTCCCATGTTCCCAATTTAGAGTGTGTACAAAGGCCTACATTGATATACATTCTAAATATGGTGGGCGAGTTATCTCCCAGTTTTTGGCAGATGCCACTGTCCACCAGGCTCTAAATAATCCCTTAGTTCAGTAGATCTTTACATTTTGCCTACTGTGAACCCCCAAAGAATCAGTACTGGATGCTTCCACGCCCTCCCCCACCCCCAAGCAATTTCTACGATTTCAACCTAAAAACACACAAAAAAACAGAAACAAGTACACATCAAATAAACACAGTTTACGCCATTTTATTTAATTCACAAACAAAAAGATACAAAAATGTATTTAATTCACAAAACAATTTAAATAATTTTAATGGGAATGTTGAAGCATTTCAGTATTTGGTTCCATTTCATAAAGATGAAGCAATATGCTAGACTGTAGCCTATTACTTTTTTGCTCCTAATGCATGGTCTCCTTCTGTTGGTGTATAGAAGTGCTTTAGTTGAGGCCACCAATTATACATACAAGCTTGTTTAATAATATATCTGCACTGCTCCCACTAATCAAGCTGATGATACCAACTTGTTTTTAGCTCCGATTTCAAATTCCTAAACATTTGTAAAGCATTTTGTAACTTTCAATTTTACTTTGTGCTTTTTATGTAGATATACTTTATTAATCTGTTAAAAGTGTGTAATTTTCTAAACAGTTGCACCCCCCTTGAGTAGGTGTTGTGGACCTCATGGGCCCAATGAGCCCAAGTTAGGAACTGTTGCCTTGGTTCATTGTGTGCTTTTAAATGCTCTAGGGTGAGCAGTGGTTGTATCTTAGACTTATTCGTTCCTCAGTCTCGGTATTGAATATATTGATTCTCACATGCTATAGCCGTAAGAATCCGTATAGAACAAACCGTTTATTTTGAGGCAGTTGTGCTTAATCAGACTAAGTATGGATAGATTTTACAATTTAAAGAATTCAAACTCCGCTATCCTCATTCAGCCTGGGTTCAATGGAGGCTAGTTCTTACACAGTGTTCTCTCTAAATCATTAGTGTGTGACCTGTAGTCATCCTTTTTTTTAGATTTGTGTCCAATTTATTCTTCTGTATACTTAATATGAATCTAATTGTTTTAAATGCAGAAACGTGTGCCTTTAAGCCAAACTACATTAATGTGGTTGGACATTTAACAGGGTCACCTGACTGACTTTTTTCAAGCAATTCGTTCCTGTAGGTCTAAGTGTTTTGACTATATTTAGAAACTAAAGCTGATCCTATAAAGCCTTAATAATAATTTAGTATCTTATATGAATGATAAATGCGTATGAATGATAACTGTGGGGTTGAAGGGTGTGTTTTTCCACACTCTTTGCAACATTTTTCATTTTCTGAGAAAACATCCTGCTGAAAATGAACTTGTTGTATCCGTAGAAGTGTGATAACTCTCATACTAATGTGCAGGTTCCTTCATGAAGGCAATATTGCCCGAGGCAAGTCAAAGCTGCTGCTTCAGTTTTGCCCCAGTGCATTATTACTGTCTACCCGTTACAAGATCCACTGTTCAGAACGGGGAGCAAAAGGGGGTAATGCTGCATGTTTTCTGGAGTTCTGAGGTGCAAAACTCGCAATCTTAAGATTTTACCCCGCACAAATTTTGTAAGATGTTAACTTGTGAAGTTTGTGTAGAATACCTTAGATCGCAGTAAAATTTGTTCAATTTTTTTTCTTATTATTTTTTTTCTTTTACAGAGTTTTATATAGCGCTAACTTGACCCGAATCGGGTATCGGAACGCTTTACATAGCATCAGTTGCATTACATGAGGACACATTCATTTTTGTTAGGCACGGGAAGATTAAGTGATTTGTCCAGAATCACACGATGTTCAGCGTCATTGCCGAGACTCGAACCCAGTTCCCCAGATTGGAGGTCGACCGCCCTAGCCGTTAGGCCTACTCCTCTCCCCGATTCTGGCGCAAAGGTCTGTCTTGACAGTACTGGCCAGCTGGGAATGAGAGACTTTGGGCCGGTTTTAAATTTCCATGGTGGGATACTCCTTCAGAAACATGAAGAATACTCTGTTCTGCCTAATACAAATATGTGATATCCTATGGCACTTGGAATGCGGCTGATTCTAAATCAAGGACTCCATGTTCTTAGTTTGCACTTGTATAATGACATTGTGTGCTGGTGCGTTTGCACTTGTATAATGACATTGTGTGCTGGTGCAGTTTGCACTTGTATAATGACATCTGGTGCAGTTTGCACTTGTATAATGACATTGTGTGCTGGTGCGTTTGCACTTGTATAATTACATTGTGTGCTGGTGCAGTTTGCACTTGTATAATTACATTGTGTGCTGGTGCGTTTGCACTTGTATAATTACATTGTGTGCTGGTGCGTTTGCACTTGTATAATGACATTGTGTGCTGGTGCAGTTTGCACTTGTATAATGACATTGTGTGCTGGTGCGTTTGTCGCACAGGTACGTGAAAATTGGAACATATTTTGGCCTTCCGCATCTCGCGCTGCCTTTCTTGCTGCATGCTGTCGAAGATGCCAGAATTGTTCATCTGGTGTTGACCTGAGCCGATGGGTTCTCGCAGCCAGTGCAGCAGCGCGTCTCATTGAAATTCTCTGTAGAGCTAATACAAATCGCTACCAGTGCTCATGACGATAATGTAAACCTTTGGGCCATGAATTTTACTTTTAGTAAGACCTTTGCTTTTGGGACGTTATCCAATAACTGAAAAAGCTTCTTGGGCTTATTTATGAAGCTTTGTTCAACTCTTCATGCAGATATATTATTCTTCTGCCAAGATTAAATCAGAGTTTTAATGCTTCGATATTTTCACATCCTCTTCATTGTGGGTTGATGGCTTGCAGATCAGCATTTATAGTGCTAGACTCTAAAAAAGAATCTTTTAGATGCCTAAAAACCCTTTTTATGGGCAGTACATACTGCATATTTCTATAAACACAGGTATTTTTGTTGTTGTAAAGAAACCTGGATATTGTAAGACGTCTGGGATGTTCTTGTATATTGGGTCTTGCTGTACTTTACCTTCCTTCTTAACTAGACTAGGCTGATAGCCTAATGTGTTGTATGGTTTTGTAGTTACACGTGTAGAGTCTCATATCCCCGATGAGACCTGGAAGAGAATCCCACTGTGTGGGTAGCATGCAACTCCTTTGGTTGTGCTTGGTTGTAAGTGTGTAGATGTATAGTGTGGTCTGTTTGGAGGGTGTTTTACTGTTGTGCTTGATGAACAGAGGGGTGCTCTTATTGCGTCATAGCAATCTTGTAAATGTGCCCAACTGAGCAAAGAACAACGAAAGAAACATATGAGTTTGCTTGTCATGTTCTAGTTTTACAATGCGCTGTTTATCTGTAGGCATGGTGCTTTCCTCTTCTTGGAGGCTGCCACGTCTTATATCTCAGTTCTGTCGCAGTGAACCTTAAAATATTTATATTCATTTGTATGGATGTGTGAACTCTAATTTTAACTCTGAAAACAATTGATTAGTTTCTGAGCACCTCGAGGACTGGAAAGTCGAACTCTCTAGTGATTTCAGAGGTTATAAATCTCCACTCTTGAGGATACCACCTTAAAGGCGACTCACTGTGGTTTAAATGAGAGCAGCGCACATAGGGGCACATGCATCAACCTAAATACCGGTCGGCCGTTTGCGACCGGTATTTAGGCAATTGGGATGCATCAACCCAAAACCCATTCGCAATATATGTAATCGCAAATTTTGCGATTACCTAAATTGAGAATGCTTTTAGGGAATCGCAAATTGCGATTCCCTATTTGGGATGCATCAAGCCTTTCCTAAATGCGACTTCGCATTTAGGAAATGCTAATTGCCATCAACTGCAAGTTGATGGTAATTTGCAAAAACTTTGAAAAATGCACAAAAGTGCATTTTTCAAAGTGTCATGTGGCGCACGCATATGCCCTTAGGGCATATGTGTGCGCCACATGTGCACACATGCTAAATTTGGGGGTGCAGCAGAGTGGCCTTTAAGGCCCCCTAGCACCCTTCAAATTGCATTCACAATTTGCGAGTACCTATTTGGTACTCGCAAATTGCGAATGACTTCCCATTCCGAATGACTTCCCATTCATTCCTATGGGCCTTTAGGCCCATAGGAATGAATGGGAAGGCATTCCTAAATAGCGAGTCGCAATTTGCGAGTCGCTATTAAGGAATATGTAGGAATCGCAATTTTTTTTGCGATTCCTACATGCATAAGTAATTGCGATTCTAAATAGCGATTTCTTAAAAATCGCTATTTAGGAATCGCAATTCCTTACTTTGATGCATGTGGCCCATAGTTCCTAAAGCAACCCTGCCCCAACCACCTACCGAAAATGAGGAGCAGTGTGCAAAGTCCCAGCAGCAGCCATGCTATGGCCCTTAATCACAGCCTAGGGGCACGCCAAGTCCCTCTGTGAGCTGCAGGCGCTCAGTGGTGCCTGCCAGAGGGTTAAAAGGCTCCTTTCCAACATGGCTGCCAATCTTGCTGTTGGTGAAACCTTCTACTTTGTTCTATTTAGACTCCCTTTTATCCTTTTCCTAGTTTCCTTGTGACTTTAGATGATGTTTTATTCGCCTGTTCCTTAGAGCGTTCCTTTCCCTGTGCTTACTTCCCCACATATTTTAGTTCTGTCCCAGAGACAGCTGTCCCACCAGCATCTTGGGAACTTAACCAAAGGTTAAAGTGACATTATAGTTAGGTATTGTAATAAGATCTTAGTTTACATTAAAGAAACCCCAGACTTTAACTGAAATAGCAAACATTAATATGATGTTTAGTTCAGTGTTGAAAAGAGATAAAAACTAACTTTTAAAAACCGATGAAATTCACAAGTTAGAGTTTACTGAGATAACTATAACTTGCTCCCTCGCCATGCCTCGCATATTACATTACACGTGACATATTAAATGACATAATTGAGGATATCTCATCTCATGTGTTTGAGGTAAGCCTCCTTTTTCAAGGATCATGTAATTTCATGTACGTGATAATAAGAAGTGATTAAGTGATTGGCAGTCGAGTGCTTACAAGAGAACTTTTGTGATACTGTTCCTCTGAGCAAGACAAATTGAAGGAAAATGATAACTTCAGAAATAGGTTATTGATATACAATCACAGTAGATCAGTGACCAATCCATCAGGAGTGATACCCATAATAAGGATTAGTATCAAGAGAAGAGCACTCCTGCTAACGAGATCTAATCACTCTTTCACTAGCAGCTACATCACACTGAGTGCGTTTCTAATTATGATATATACTTCTGGCTGCTGATTCCTCACCTTTTGAATATCCCCAGGAATCAGACTAGATCTGCAAACTTTCAGTAGCTCTCCCACGCTGGTTCCACTGCAGGTGTGACATTACTGGAGTCCTATACGCCACCTGTGTTTCCTGACGGCAGTTCCCTGTTTTTCTGGACCTGCTCTCCATGAGATTTCTCACAGGAAAACTTTTCAGTTTTTACTTTACTAGGGATGTCTTCCTCAAAACAATTAGGTTCAAGTCCTGTTGCTCCTGTCATGGACACATATCCATTTCAGGCCCTTATGAGGTCTACCTTTGGTGTGTAGGGCCTAAGCATGATTTCATGTCAAGCAATATATGTGACCTAACGTACACCAAAGCGAGTAAGGAGCGGGAGGTAAAACGTTTCATGGTGCGCCGTGAGCATCAGGTTTGGCATCACTCACACTTGAGGTCATGGTCTTCTCCTTCAGTGAATTCCTCTGAGAATAGAAGGAAGCATACAAAGAAAAGAAGACATGGAGACTTCTCTCCTAAATACTGCTCCTGTTTGAGCAGTAGGTAACCTCGGCAGTCCTCACTTCCTCTGGAGTCCTTGTCTTCGAGCTGCTTATTATCACACAGGCAGAACCCTTACTGACTCCAGCCCCAGGCCCAGACTCAACTTCTGTTCCAGTCCTGGCCTCCTTGCCAGCTCCTCACCCGGTGTTTTTACTGTGATGCCTGCACGCTTTCTGGGCTATCTAGAATTTTTTCTAGCACCGATCCAGTGCAATTTCTACTTTCATGATGGCATTGTTTTAGAACATTGCGGTTTCCTCAGTTGTCCCTTTGGGCCCCATGGAACCGATTGGGATATCGCTTTTGGGATTTCCCTCTGGTGCCTGTCAGCCCAAGTGCCACACCCTGGCGCCCAGTGCTCTGCCTGTCCTTGCTCCACCAATGCCACTGGTTCCTGTTTTGATGCCGCTTCTGGCACTGCCATTCACACCAGCTCCTCCTCAGTTTCCTTCCCTGCGGTCAAAATCAGTACTCCTGCAATCCAAAAAAGAGGTGCGGTATGTTGGGAGAGAGCCAGGTACTGGGAAAGTATCCAGTCTAGTTCTGCGCCAAGAAAATAATATTGGCAGACAATGGAGGATCTTTTCGGGTCAAACTCTGATCCTATCCAAATGCCCCAAATAATTCCACATGATGACGACATGAGTAAGGTAGCCAGATTGCTTCATTTTGCTGACCCAGATACCACAGACTACTTGGCACCACAAAATACCAGTGGTCTAGACAGATCATCAGACATGGAGTGTCCTTTAGGGCCAGCATCTCTGGAGGTGGCCTCATTCCGTGGTGTTCTGAGGAAGACAGCTGAAGTGTTAGAATTGCCACATCCAACAAAGGGACTATGTCCAATAATTTTTTAGAAATAGTTCAACCTGCTTCAGCGGCACTCGAATCACTACTTCCATTTAATCACCTGGAGCCCATTAAAGTGGCATGGGACAAGCCAACGTCTGCCTCTGCAGTTAACAGGCTTATTGCCCAATGTTATAGGATAGCATCTATTCTTTCCACTCATCCTTCACCAGAGAGTCTAGTAATGCAGGCATCTTCATCCACTAAGCAGGACCTGGGAGAATTTCCCATTGCACCTCCGATAAAGCGTAATCCTAAAAGTTGGACGCCATGGGCAAAAAAGGTACTTTTAGTCAGAAACCTTGCCCTAAGATCCATGAATGCTTTGTGCCTCCTTCTTAGATATACCCATGTGCTGTGGGAGATGGCAGCTATGGTAGTGCCAAATCTGTATGACCACCTGAAGAATTACTTTGTAGAGGTGGTCAGGGATGGCTAGGATTCTTCTCTCCAGGCCATTAGGGTAAGGGTGGCCAGGGCCATGGGGCCTTCCAGTGCACTAAGAAGGCATGCTTGGCTATGTTCCATTGACCATTCAGGTGGTGTTCAAGCTATCTTGATGGATATATCTTTTGACGGTTCATGCCTTTTCAGAGACAAGGAGAATTCAGCCCTGGAACGTTGTAAAACCGGGAGACCAATTGCCAGATCTTTAGGTCCTGGCATCCCACTAACCGTTTAGTCAGGGCTACTCTAGGGGACTTCCTTTAAGCCAGCACCATCCTTCCCAGCCTGTCCAACAGCTTAACCAATTTGTTAGGCAATACAGAGGCAGTAGCAAGACTAAGGGTAGACAAGCCCAGCAAACGTCCTCCTCCCCGGCACCACCAGGAACACAACTTTACACAACCCTTGGGGTCCATTATGACGGACTAGTGGGTCTTACAGATTATAAAAAGAGGCTATGCCCTTAACTTCCAATAGGCCCCTCCCCGAATCTCTCCCCCTCAGTCCCTTCAGTCAGAGGATCAACTTCGGATTCAGCAGCACGTGGTGGCAGTCCTCTTGCAGAGGGTAGTGGTGGAGTTGGTCCCAGAGCAGGACATTGGACAGGGGTGCAATTCCTCGTATTTCCTGGTTTTCAAAAATTATGGTGGTCTGCATCTGATACTAGACCTCAGGCACTTGAACTTGCACCTTCTCAAGGAAAAATTCTAGATGCTGTCCCTGGCTCAGCCACTTTTGGGGCTCGAAGAGGAAGACTAAATATGATCCTTGACCTCAAGGCGCATTTTCACAAACCAATCCTGCAGTTACACAGGAGATATATGCTGTTCGTGGTGTTTCTGTACTTCAATGATTGCTGCTGTTCTACTTGGGCCTTTCCATCAACCAGCCCTATTCTCACCTAGAGCCCTCTCAATAGCTCCTGTTCATTGGGGCAGTATTGGACACAGCATCTTTACCGGGATTTCCGTCCTCCCCAAATATCAGGAACATTCAGGAGATCATTCCGATGTTTTGCAAGGGAACTCAAGTTGCGATCCTGACTGCTAGGTCTGCTGACTTCATGGATTCGACTAGTCACACATGCACACTGGCACATGAGGGCCCTTCAGTGACGCCTCTGTATGAAAAGTTTCCAACATCTGGCGATCTGTCGGACATGATCAGGATCCCCCAAACACGTCAATGGACATAGGTTATACTGACAAGGCTCTATCCTGGATCAATCAATTCTTACTTGCACAATGACTTTCAAACCATTCTTCTGCCCCCAGTTAGGTCCTCCTTTCTGCCCCTCTCTTCCTGAGTCCCAAAGGGTTCATTACTCAGCCCTACTTTATTTAACATCTATGTTGTGCCTCTTGCTACGCTTATTTGTTCACATGGTTTCTCCTTTACAATGTACGCCAGTGATACTTCACTCCTAATTTGGCATGACTCCTGCCATCCATATCCTCGCCTCAAGCTACTTTCTAGTCTCTCTAAAGTTGTAGCTTGATGCACTGGAGCTAAAGGTCAATACTGACAATACAGAAATTGTTATCATTGGTAAAGACCCCTCAATCTCGCCTTCTAATTGGAGGGATAACCTCCGTTTCTGCAGTCAGAAATTTGGGTTTTCATTTTGCTCAGTTTCTCTCTCTCATACCCCTGAGATTGCTATGGTTTCTTCTCCTGTATTCATCAACTACGTCTTAATCGTACAATGTTACCTTTTTCCTTGCTATCAGCTTGTCAAATAGTGGTTCAAGAACTCATTCTTTCACAACTAGATTACTGTAACTATCTCTGTCTCCTAGCTTCCTCCCTCTGTAAGCTGTCCAGAATTCTGAATGCTGCAGCTCGGGCTACCTTTCACTTATTTCATTGCTCTCACCTCTCACAACAATTTTGCTTCTTTGCATTAACTTCCCATTCTTAGTAGAAAGAAAATCAAAGCTCTCTGCTTGGTTCATTGGGCCTTTGATCACGCTGCCCCCAGATTTCTACAATGCCAGCTTATGCACTGTAGGAATATGTGATCACTCAGACCATCACCTCAATGTTTGCTCTCAATTCCCAAAATTCACAGTATTCTCTCAAGAGTTCGTTACGGTTCCTACCTGGCAGAAAAAGCATTCAAAGGCTCTTTCTCTACCTCTGCCCCAAATTGATGACCACTTATCTAATCGAAAGGTTTTAAAGACCCATCTTTTCTCTGCTTTTTCTTAGATGATAGATTATATTGCAGTCAAGAGCCAGGATGCCTTTATTGGGCGATGGTGCGCTTTACAAGTTTGTAATATAACACAGAGATTAACTACACAGCATTGAAGGGATGCTAACAAAGGAAGTCCATTGATAGGTTAAATTGAAGTAAGGCACATTGAGGAAGAATGAGAGGAAACAGTCTGTCATCAGAGGCAATGGAAATAAGGGGTGCTTTGAGCACTTTATTGAAATATTAGAAAAAGGAAAAGTTTGAGATGTTGGCAGCAGCAATTGCACATCCATAGAGTACATAGAGAAGGTATGTTCCCACATGTGTTCATTGTGCAATGTTAGAACTTCACATATGCATGGAATGGAGCTGAGGGCAGTGTGAGATGCTCTAGAAACGTTAATTTTAGTTTGGAGGTAGACCTTTTATTTTCATTTTTAAGTAGAAAGCCTTTTGCTCAGGCACCATGTTTTGATGAAGAGTTAAACTGGGGGAGGATGAAACTGTAATTTCTTTAATACTCCCTTTTGGGCTTCTCAGGCTTCTCGAGGAAGAATTGCTCTGAAAGCCTTGCTATTTAGGACAAGATGATACAGTTGAAGAATTCTTCCACATTCATATAGCTGAGATAGTTCTGGATGTAGGGTTGAAGTTTTTTAAGTTTAAGATAAATATCGGACATTTATGTATGAATGCAATCCAAGCAGAATCTGAGTTTATGGATCAAGGTAGCAGATGGCACTTTAATGTATAATAAACTGTTAACGTCCTATTGAGCTGAATATTTCTCTCAGCTACTCCATGAAGATGAACAAAGTGGGTGTCAGTATTTATCTTGGTGTTAAGCGGGTGAGTGAGGAACATATGGACGAATCTATGTGAAAGGATTGTCTCCCAAAAGAGGTATGATTAGAACCGTCTGACATAAGCTTCTGTGATGCCCAGGTGTGGGAAGGGGTTCAGTTACTTATTAAGAGCATTGTTCTCCACTTTGTAACAGCAGCGTTCAAATAGGTTGTGATGGTCTAGTGGTGTTGAACCGCGCTCAAGGATTTTTCTATGAAAGAAAATGTAGGTGATTGTAGGGGGTAATTGGAGAGCTCATAGTATACAAGATACATTTTTTAGGAGGAGAAGGATTTTTCCTTATGTCAAAGGACTTGGGAAGGTTCCAGTGAGGAGAGAGATATTGACAGTGTTCAGTAGTGGCGTGAGGGCATCCTGTGGTACGGATTTGATTTGGTGATTGGGAGGGTTGCTTTGTGTTATTGTTGGATGTTATTCAGAGATTGAATTGTCGGTGGTTGGGTGGAGGGCCACGAGGTAGTTCAGTGAAAGGGGATGTTTTAGGCTGAGGAGCATGGCTTTTGTAAGATGTTGGGTCATTGGTTGATGGGGGGTTTAAGCCCCTCTAAGAAGACAACCATAATCCTTGTCAGGGTGGACAACAAAAAGTCACTAAAGTCAGGCTTAACTTAGAGGCAATGTGTAAAGCATTTATGCAGTACACAAACAGCAATAAAGTGAAAAAACAACACAAAAAAAATCCCAAACCAATTTAGAAAATGGTGTAAATTTTTATTAAAAATATAATACCAGAATGACTAAATTCCAAACAATAGAACCAGAGTTATTGAATTGCAAAGTATTTAGCAAATTTAGCTCCTAAAAAAGCACAAAGCACCTCCTGTGGTCATCTGATTGTGCTGCACTGGTGGGAAACTCACAAGTTCAGGCCGTCCGTGCTGGAGCGTGGGTCAGATACAGGGACCAGGTTAGTCCCGCTGAAATGTTACCTTCTCAAGTCCGGTGCAAACACTTCCGTTCTTGGTGGAGTAGTCCGCAGGGAGAGCATTGCGGATGGCGAATGATCGTCGCTGCAGCGCGAAGAGCTCGTCAGGCATCGCGGATGGTCATTGCTGGAGCTTACTGTTGGCAGTCACCATGGGCTGTCCTTGCTGTAGCGTAAAGTACAGGTCTCGCATTGTCGATCATCGCTAGCGGTTGATGTAGCGTGAGGAGCAGTCTTCACCGGAGCTTCGCAATGGCAGTTGTCGCAAGCTGCAAAGTCTCAACACGAACGGGCTAATTCACGGTTGCGAAGAGCCCAAAACATCAGGAATTCACCTTTCTTCTTAGGAGGAGCTGAACTGATGCCAGCCAAGAATCCAGGGCCTGGGGAGGCACCTCTTTGGGATCAACAGAGGCCAGCAGGGCTTTGGCAGGTGCAGTGTAGCAGGTCAGCTCGGCAGTTGCTATAAGGCCTCTGAGGCTTGTTCCCCTGTAACTCTGACAGGAGGTCAGCAAACTGACCCTTGGTGTCACTGAGGTTAGCATGGGATGAAGGGAGCAGCTCCAGTCTTCCTCCTCAGAGAGCAAGGCAGTCCTCAAGCAGCAGGGCAGTCCTTCTTCTGTAATGTCCACAGGTCGAGGAGTGTACTGAAGAGTGGCATTAGAGGTCCATTATTTATACCAAGTGCCTGCCTTTGATGTGGGGGGTATTCACTATACTAACTCCACATCTGGTTCTGGAAAGTTCTTCGCTTCCCCTATCAATGTCTCCAAGAAGTCTGGGGTAACAAAAGGCTAGTGTCAGGTTCCTTTGTGTTTGCTGAAGGCAAGCCCTTTGAAGTGTTAGCGGAGCATGGACCAGCTCCTCCCCCAGCCGTCCTAGAAGGATGGCCCATCCTGCTGTTTGAATCACTGTCTGGGAAGAATAGACAAACCCCAACAGCAGAGCCATTCACAGTTATGTGATCCAGGACACTGGCAGAAGGCATAAATGGTTAGGACAAGACATTTACAACTTTCTAAAAGTGGCATTTTCACAACTGTGACTTAAAATTTGACGTTCTCTTTAAAGAGGGTTTCAAATTGCAGTTCATTTGAGTGTACACAGCGTATGTCGACCTGTTCCCCATCCAAAGTTTTCCCTTAAGTGTAATAAGATAACCCAGTGTTGCAGGGATTCTGCTCAGGAACAGAACTATGCTTGGGACCATAGAACATCAGTATGTAGGGGACTGACCACCTCAGTATCTATGAGCCTGAGTTGGACTAGCTATAGTGCATCACTTGCACTCCTAACCTTTCCAGAGAGACAAGTGGTTTGGCACTCCAGAACACAACACTCTCGACCCTCTCATGGATCGTGGTAACAGGACACACCCTTTTGCTCTCTCACTCGTACTTGTCCACAATAAGATGAAAAAAGACACAAAGGAAGTTTACAATGTTTATTTAAACTATCATGCTCGAAGATGCAATGATTGCGCCATATTTATTAAACAGATACATGTCAATAAAGTCATCAACATGGTTAATGAACCATATATAAAAAAGAGTCCTGTCATGTTATCTGACAGATCTGCCTAAACCTTCCCCCACTACTAAAGCTAAGCAGTTATAGATTATAGATCTCTGGGTTCAGTGGCGGACCCCGTACCTTAGCATACATAGATGGAGGTTCTACATCTCGGCTGATGCAGTGCTTCTGTCTCAGGACCTTTGCTCAGTGAGTCTGTTTATTCCGGAACCCCTGTCCCTAGTTATACAACAAGATATGCGTATTCAAAACAGCAGCTGCATTCTCCTATTATGTCTAGGTGCTAGTGTCTGACCAGAGAAAATAACAAAGGGCGATGTTGTTCGACCTTGCCTAGGATGTTCAGACTAAATCCCAGGAAAATAATAAAATGCGAAAATTTGCTGGTTCTTTGTGAAAATACAATGTGGCAAAACAAAAGCGGCCTACAATGTGCATAGTTAGACCAACATAGGAAAAACGACAATGGGCCATGTGAGAAACTCACGACACCTGTGTTAGTCAATGGGAGAGATGGGCCTTGCAACAGTGGAAAACGACCTTAAGATGTTTTCACTCCTATGACATGCAAAGTTAAGTACACATGTCCTACTTTGTAAATACAGTGCACCCGGCCATATGAGCCGTTGGGGCCTACATTAGAGGTGACTATTGAGTATTAAAAGGGAAGGTTTAGACCTGGCAAAAGGTTTATTTTGCCAGGTCGAAATGCCACTTTAAAACTGTGCTACAGGCTGCAGTGGCAGGCCTGAGACATGTTTTAAATGCCAATATCAACGGGTGGCATAATGAGGGCTGCAGGCCCATTAGTAATGTTTAATTTACAGGCCCTGGGCACATGTAGTACCATTTACTATGGACTTGCAAATTAAATAAATGTGCCAATCGGGTGTAGGCCAATTTTGCCATATTTGAAGGAGAGAGCACAAGCACTTTAGCACTTGTTCGCATTGGTAAAGAGCATAGAGTCCTAATGCCAACAAAAATGAATCCAGCAATACAGGGGTGAAGGAAAAAAGGTTTACGGGATTACCACACCTAGGATGTCAAGTCTAACATTTTGATTAATTTGTTTCTATTCATAAATTTTTATCGTGATGGCACTTTTTCTGAGTGGATCTTAAGATTGAGTATTTTATGAAGTTGAGCCCCTTCCTGGTAGTGATGTAACTGTATCACAACATTGCTTTAAAATATGCAACTTTTGTTTCTTTTTTTAACCCTGCGACCTACAAATATTTTCATGCTTGATTCTCAGGAATGCCAAAGGGAATAGAGCATCTTGTTAATTGAACAAGGCACCCTTCAGTATGCTTTGTAAGCCAAGAATGGCCATCTTTCAGGCCCCATGTTACATTGCTGTTTGTTTGTTCATTCCTATGAAGCAAAAGTTAGATAATACAGCTATTTGGCACGGAAGCAAATCCGCCTCATAATCTACTCTTCGATTTGTTAATTCTGTAGCCGTATTCATAGATATGACCAGGAAAACTAGAATAAGATACAAGAGAAAACCCAGATAGCTCTTGAAGCAAGGAAAGCTGAAATCTAAGCATGCCTTGCAAATGGGAGTTGTCAAACCAGGCTTTAGCAGATGCAGTGGTTTGCGGAGACTTGCTTATCATTGGGTAGAGCTGTTAGCAGGAAGGTGGACCTTCACAGCCCAGTGAATGAAGACTATCACAGGCAGAAGTACATTGAGCAACTAGAGCACAATCAAGAGCACAACAGAAGTTAAATTAGCCAATCACAGAAACAGAAGACTGATACCTCAGAAAGAAGCCAAACGATAATGTACTGACAGAAGAACCCTAATGCTCTCCGCATTTGCCAAATTAAAATTACTTTCATTATCATATTTCAATCCAGTGCACACCTAGTGTGAAGTAATTTAGCAGATCTCTCCCAAAGTAAAGCCATTTACATCTGACAAGTGGTTGCTAAAGGTATTGTTTCTCTTCACCCTTTCACAGTGCTTCTAACTAATACTACTTAACAACCCCCTAATTCTTGTCAACCCTCAATGCCCCTTCCACTGCTTTTCAGCATGCCATTTTAATGCTTCCGAGCATCCCAATCCAAATGCTTCTTAGAACCACCTAATTCTTCTCAGCGCCTCCCTCGTAGTTCTTCTCTGCATCCACTTCTCACCCATCCTAGTTGCTTCTTGATTCTTCCGGTGCAGTCACAGAGGGGCTTGATGGCAAGGATACAGCCACATCTTGTTGCCCAAAAACCTCTCCAAAATAGGATACCCAGGCCTCCTCACTGACATGTGAATCGGTATTAACATCCGAATCGTCTTTGAGGAATGGGGCGTTGATTATACTCCAAAAGTCCCTGCTATTCTTAAGGACTGCCACCTGAGTAAGCTTAGTCCAAGCCTCGTCTTTCAGTACCCCTAATCTATTGGTTCTCGCTATTTTATACGAAAAGCCTAGCCGTTTTATCAAAGCTACATCTCTTTGTTTTTCTCATAACGCTATGTGAAGATTCTTCAATGCCTGAGAGCAGGCACCGTCAAACCAGCAAGCTACTCCCGGAGCCTTGTTGCAGGGGCATTGTAATTCATTACGAATTTCAACTAGAATTTGTTCGAAAGCTTGGTGTTTCATCGGTCACTGGGGGGGGTTCTCGAAGCAGGTAGAAATTTCTTTGAACATTTTCACGCAATACTACATATAAAATTTGGCGCGTCAACCTTACCCCATTTCAACACTATCCCATTTTTTCTAGCAATCACAGGTTTCGGGAATCTTTTCCTGAGAGAGATATTACAAGAACCCCAGTATATTTGACACGTTAACGCGGCATGATCACTAAAAACATAAAATTTATTCTTGGAATGTAAAATCTGATTTCTTATAGGTTCCGAGACCAATATATAATCTATTGTTGAATTATAGCATCAAGAGGAAAAGGTATGTTCTGCCCTGTGTCGGTGTCAGTAGAATTAGTTATTACGAGATTATTAATCACTAGCAACCTGTTTAGTGCATTGCCATAGCTGTTATGACAGAAATGGTATATTGGGTCCCCTGAGTCATCAATCATACCACACACCCCAGTATCTATTCTACTGCAGTTATGAGCGTTAAATCGCCCAACCATATGATATCAAGCAGTCTAGGGTGGGAATTTATTTTCTGATCAATGTCCTTTTCAATCAGTTCTGTAACAGAGACCATACTTCCAGCAAAATTATTATAATAAAAATTGATTAAAAGCCAGTCCCTTCCCTTATGACCTTCATTTAAGAGAGTATGGTAGTAAGGTTAAGTATTAAGGAAGGAAATTACTTTAATCCTAGCTGCACTAGCTAATAAAGTGACCAGACCTCCACTCGAGCGACTGGCTCTTGATGGAATCGCCTCTGATTGAAATGTGCAATACCCATTGATATGGATTTTGGCAATCTCCCAAGTTTCTTGAAAACAGAGAATATCATTCTTTGAGACACGGGGATAGTCAATCATGATTATGCCTCTTTTGATTATAACCCGCTATATTCCAAGAAATAATACTTAGGGTGGCCATATCTACTCTAAGCTTGGCTGTTTCTTCCTGCCTAAGGTTTAAGGTGGTAACACCCTTAAGTTTAGATAGATGCCGGGGTGTGTGAGGAGAGGCAGGGAGTCAATCGCATGCTTCGAGGTCGGTCAATAGTGCATATCTGTTCCTAATGGGGATAGATGGACTAGCCAGTACATTACATGAATTGGAGATGGGAGTAAGTCTCAAGCAGGGCCTCGCTATGTTACTACAAATAGGCCTTTGTGGTTTGTAAAAGAAGCCCAATGGAAGAGCAAAGATCTGAGTGTCAATGCGTGGGGTATCGGGCAAAATATTTTTTTAAAACTTAATCAGTGGCTTGTGATTAAAATTGACGACTACACAATCCCCTTTGATTGATTTTGGCACATGGCCCACCCAGGCCACACGTCTGGCCATGATGATGTGATTATAAAGCTTAGGGTAGCCCGTATAAAATTTTGAGAGCCAATGTAGAACCTTGTTCATCAGCTGCGCCGTAGTTTCCTGTAAATTCACTTTCAGTTCAGGAATATTGGCGAGGACAATAAAAAAGGGGCAAGCAGCAGGGGGAGATCTAAACGTCCACCTCGCACAATATTCGAACAACGCTGAGAGCTCTTAAGGGGGTCGGCCGAGTCTCCCGCAGCTCCACTGACATCCTTTGCGTAATTGGTTGGGTAGTTATAGTTGAGCCCTGTTATTCCCGGATTGCAGACCGCTGCCAAATTGATGGGATTGTTTAGCGGGGGATTATTAGAAACCAAACTCCCAGGCTGACTACAGAAAGAACCCGGGGCTCCTGCAGGCACCTCTGGGATCGAATCTGGTAAAGGTATCGAACAGCAAGAGGTTTGAAATGAAGCAGTACAAAGGGTCGAGTTTTCTGGCTGTGTTTGTAAATAACTGTGAGATTGTAGGGGACTTGAGCTACCCTCTTGCATAGTCCCCCGTCTGGGCCACTCGTTCCTTGCTTCAGTATCAAGGATTAATTTTATGTTCTCCTCTATTTTGGACAGTCTAGTCAAGACGGGCTGGAAGAAAGTATTAAGTAATTGTTCTACCTTTTGGCGCAGAAAATCTTTCAAAGGTAATTCATGTACAGGGAAAGTAAAAGGCGCATGCGATGCCTGAGTTGAAGCTGTTGGTATATTTCTGCGCGTTTTAGTGGACTTTGTCACGTGGGCTATTTTTGGTCTCCTTTTTTCCTTTTGCCCGGGTGTTCCTCTGAGGGGCTAACAACTGGTCTAGGGGATTTAATAACCGGGTCCAGCATAGATGGAACTTCATTATAGGCATACCCGCTTGCTGACTCCTTTTACGTATTACCCACTTCTGGAGCTTCAGAGGCTAAAATAGGAAGTCTTACCTCCCCTAGGGAGAGATGGCGCACTGTGATCTCGATCTCCTTGGACAGCACATCCGCTGCCCTCGTCAGGAAAGAATCCATGATTTCACCCCCCGTTTTGAGTGCCCTTGATTTCCTTTTGACTATAATTTAGCTATGAAAACGCTACGATTTTTGCGCCAGATGAAAAGGGGGTGGCCCAGCCTCCTCCAGGCGATGACTGCCATGGACGGGCCCGCCTTTGGCCTGGTCTTCGCCCGGACACGGCCTGGGCGTGTCCCGCCGGCAGACGTTGCGCTTTTATACGCGTTCAGGGTGCGGGGAGTGATGGAATGTGAAGTGTCCCGCGGCGCCCAGGTATGTGGTGCAACTTCCCCTCAGCAAAGAACAGGCAGATCCAGCAGTCCAGCGCGGTAACCATTGTCAGACTTGAGAATGGCAGGCATACCCCACGCTGCTAAAATGTTGTCCATCCGCACAATGACTTTGTCATGGGTTGTTGATGATAATTCCTCTACCAAGGGGAAACGTGAATACTCCTCAGTGAGTACCATGAAATGATGTTCGGCTCTTACTTGCATATAGTGAATGCTTGGCTCTTGCTTGCATATAGTGAATGCTCGGCTCTTACATGCATATAGTGAATGCTAGGCACTTGCTTGCATATAGTGAATGCTTTGCTGTTGCTTGCATATAGTAAATGCTCGACTCTTGCTTGCTAAGAGTGAATGCTCGACTCTTGCTTGCATATAGTGAATGCTAGACGTCTGCTTGCATATAGTGAATGCTAGGCTCTTGTTTGCGGATAGTGAGTGCTCGGCTCATGTTTGCATATAGTGAATGCTAGGCACTTGCTTGCATATTGTAAATGCTTGGCTCTTGCTTGCATATAGTGAATGCTCGGTTCTTACTTGCATATAGTGAATGCTAGGCACTTGCTTGCATATAGTAAATGCTTGGCTCTTACATGCATATAGTGAATGCTTTGCCGTTGCTTGCATATAGTAAATGCTTGGCTTTTGCTTGCTAAGAGTGAATACTCGACTCTTACTTGCATATAGTGAATGCCAGACGTCTGCTTGCATATAGTGAATGCTAGGCTCTTGTTTGCGGATAGTGAGTGCTTGGCTCTTGTTTGCATATAGTGAATGCTAGGCACTTGCTTGCATATAGTAAATGCTTGGCTCTTGCTTGCATATAGTGAATGCTCGGCTCTTACTTGCATATAGTGAATGCTAGGCACTTGCTTGCATATAGTGAATGCTTTGCTGTTGCTTGCATATAGTAAATGCTTGGCTTTTGCTTGCTAAGAGTGAATGCTCGACTCTTGCTTGCATATAGTGAATGCTCGGCTCTTACTTTCATATAGTGAATGCTAGGCACTTGCTTGCATATAGTGAATGCTTGGCTCTTGCTTGCATATAGTGAATGCTAGGCTCTTACATGCATATAGTGAATGTTAGGCACTTGCTTGCATATAGTGAATGCTTTGCTGTTGCTTGCATATAGTAAATGCTTGGCTTTTGCTTGCTAAGAGTGAATGCTCGACTCTTGCTTGCATATAGTGAATGCCAAACGTCTGCTTGCATATAGTGAATGCTAGGCACTTGCTTGCATATGGTAAATGCTTGGCTCTTGCTTGCATATAGTGAATGCTCGGCTCTTACTTGCATATAGTGAATGCTAGGCACTTGCTTGCATATAGTGAATGCTTGGCTCTTACTTGCATATAGTGAATGCTCGGCTCTTACATGCATATAGTGAATGCTTTGCTGTTGCTTGCATATAGTAAATGCTTGGCTTTTGCTTGCTAAGAGTGAATGCTCGACTCTTGCTTGCATATAGTGAATGCCAGACGTCTGCTTGCATATAGTGAATGCTAGGCTCTTGTTTGCATATAGTGAATGCTAGGCACTTGCTTGCATATAGTGAATGCTTGGCTCTTGCTTGCATATAGTGAATGCTCGGCTCTTACATGCTTATAGTGAATGCTAGGCACTTGCTTGCATATAGTGAATGCTTTGCTGTTGCTTGCATATAGTAAATGCTAGGCACTTGCTTGCATATAGTGAATGCTTTGCTGTTGCTTGCATATAGTGAATGCTTGGCTGTTGCTTGCTAAGAGTGAATGCTCGACTCTTACTTGCATATAGTGAATGCCAGACGTCTGCTTGCATATAGTGAATGCTAGGCTCTTGTTTGCGGATAGTGAGTGCTCGGCTCTTGTTTGCATATAGTAAATGCTAGGCACTTGTTTGCGGATAGTGAGTGCTCGGCTCTTGTTTGCATATAGTAAATGCTAGGTTTTGAAGACATTCAAGAGATGGTTTGTGGTGTAAACGTAATGCTGTCTTGTAATATTTTGGTAGAGTCTCTGGCAGTATTACTTGCACTTTTGTTGATTGGTGTCCCCCTACGTCAGGTTTAATCCATTCCTTAAAGTCTCTTTAAACAAATCTGATTGGTTTTCGAGAAAGTTACAATGTAGTGAATAGTTTGTGCGACGTCGTTATTACTTTAGGTCCCCTCGGAAAGCAGAAATATTTTAAACGAATTTGTTGACATTTTGGTTTTATGAGCGAGTGTAGAGCTTGAAGGCATTTGGAGCTCTGACAAGTAAACGTGGCGTCTCTGGCTGTGCTCCGATAGTGTATCCATTAGTTTGTCAAGTGCTGAATGCGGAGTTGAATATTTCTGTGGAAAGGTATTTGGATTGACACAGAAAGCATAATTCAGTTGGATCAGATGGTTGCCGGGCCTTCTGCCCTTGCATGGCTCAGCATGTTTTCTCTAGTACAGATTCCTTTTTCAAATGAAAATATTGTGCAGAGTTTACGAGTTCAAAGCTCCTGAGCAAAAGTGCACAGGTGAGTTCTGTTGCACTGTGTGAAACTAGTTATGTTTTAAAGAAGCTGGAGGCTGCCAATGGCCTTTCTTTAGCTCATTCTTCCAAAACATTCATTTTCGTCTATGCTTCATCTTAAGTTGTCCCGGGTATGAATGCTGCATCTTATTATCTTATTGTCTTTTTTAATTATATATATATATATCTATTCCATGGAAGACACCATGCCACTTCCTTAGCACGATAAAAAGCCCAACCATTCGGAAAACAGGTAAAACAAAGTTTTTATTCAAGCAAGCAGCCCAAACTGTGCAGCATTACGCGTTTCGACCCTCCCGGGGTCTTAATCATATGGAACAACAACGGGTATCAGCTGTTCTTGTTTTAAATACACTGAGGTGGTAAACAGTGCGGAGAGACACAAACTTGTAAGTGCTACGTTCCAATGCACCAGCACCTTAATTTCTTGATTTTTGTTTATAGTTATGGATCAGGGTATCTGTTTCCAAATAGTAATCTCACGATATCCATTGCTCCATGCAATTATTTTTAAAACGATGTCTGAATTTTGTAAGATCCTGATCCCAGTAACATTCATTTCCGGACTACATCGTCCATCATGCTTTCCAACAGTGTTTTTCAATATATTATTGTGTCCTCCTCAAATACAGAACTTTAGATCTCATATCTAGAGTCATAAATATGAAAACGAATTTGCCACCACTTCCATATATATATATATATATATATATATATATATATATATATATATATATAACATCTATCAGTATCATACCTCGAACTCCGACATTAGCTTAAACATCGCCGACATTTTGCTCCTCCAGTAATAGGTCATTGTCGAGTTCCGCAATGGTGCTGAAGACCCGAAGACTCCCTGCTGTCGTCTTGGAACTAACCCACAGCCAGTGTTGGTTAGTGATGGTGTTAGTGTTAATCTGCAGGTTGCTGTACGTACTCACTGCAGCAGGGGTCATGCTTGTTCACCATCCAAGTAGAGTTGATTTCAGTCCATTTTATCTCATCACATCTTTGCTAACCTACTTGGATAGCAGACATGTTGATAAACAGTGTAGCTGGTGTGAACTGATGACCTTTCATTAAAGCTCCTCTTTCGGTCTGTTAGCGACATGTAGATATAGGTACAAGGGTATGGCCAGGATGGGTTGCATAGCTCACTGTGCTAGGGCTCAAGCAGCACCTCACGGATGAGGCCCATAGGAGTGAAAACCAGTCTGAACTTGCTTGTGTGCATTTTCAGAGGGGACATGGCCTGGCATTGTGGACTGGATTTTTCGAGATGGAGTAGGACCAAGGAGTAGGACTAGCACTGGTTTGCATATGTTGGTAACTGCCGATAGTGGCACAGTGATGAAACAATTATAGGCTAAAATACAGCCCAGAGTTAATACCAGTGGTTGAGAGAATTCAAGTAGTCCAGCCACCACCTTTTTTTTTTTCTTTTTCTTTTTGCACTTATACGCCATATATATGACTGGGCAAGGGGACCTGGTCCTGTGCTCTGAGAAGGGACTTCTGGTGTCCTAGGATGTGTTCTCACCGGTGTTAGAAGTTTCTTCTAGTGACTAGTTGTACACACAGAATGCCATTTATAATAGTCGATAATATATAAACAAGCTCAATTAGCTCGCAGCTCCTACTTCTCATCGCACATTTTATCAGTAAGGAATCCCCAAAAATAGATATTTTAGATTGTCAAATAACTGTCTGCCCTGTTGATGGGTGACGTGCCTGCCATTTACATATACAACAGACTAGCCTCCAAAGTTTGGGTTATTAGAGATTTCAGTAGAAACCTTTCCAATGGCTACATACAGTAATGAACTCCCAGAGCCCTCTAACAGTATTTAGTCCTTTTGGCAGTCCGTATTCGGCTAAGACCGTGGAGAACTTATATTACATTAAATATAAGTTAGTTAACAAACAGGCACTGGAATGGCGGTCTTGAATGTAGACTGGAGAGTGAGCGCTCTCTACAAAGTCTTTGACGTTTGTACCTTTTTGGATATGAGAAATACTTTAATATCCCTTACTGAATGTATAGCTGTACAAGTGAAGGTGTCAGCAGGGGGTGACCTTCGATGAGTCTGGTTTTTTAGCCAATATCACTATTCCTGTTGGGACGTGAAAGTCCATGCTTCTGAGTGGTAAGATGAAGCTACCAGCATGCTTTATGGTGTTGCTGAAAAACCAGGAGCGGCTGAAAAGATATACTCACTAAACAAGGCCACATAAAATCAAATAAACTCTTTTGTCTACAATTTAAATGATATTCACCTAAAAAAATAAACATGTCTGGCCATTGAAGCAATTTACATTACCGTCTCTAGGTTTTACACACTCCATTACAAAATGACATGCTCTAGTTTGCAGCAGAAAATGCAGTCACCTGGTAGGCAGAAAATGAAAATTTAACTAATATCATGCATTCCCTCTGTAATTGGCATTTTATTCATGTATTACATGTCTCATAGATAATTGAAATTCAGGAATTATAGGTTGATGTGGAACCTGTTTACAATTATCATTATGTATATGCATAGTTGGGGGGGTGTTATTTGGTTTGGAACATGGGGTATGGGTCACGCACCAGAATCTGGACATATGTTTCAGGACAC
>CAWUFW010013352.1:225000-481462 GCA_963921515.1 Calotriton arnoldi | reverse complement strand
TTACTTCGTTCAATTTACATTAATGCTGACAGGCTGGCAGATTTCCAGCTGAGTTTCCTCATACTGGACCAGTCTGGCTCTCCTCTCATGAGAGGATTCCCTCCTGTGAGAGGAGACAGAGCTCCCTATAGAGGTGCCAGAGTGGTTAGACTCCTGAGAAGGAGATCTAGACTTCCTGGGCACACTCTTAATCCTTCCTGGGGGGACAAAGAGGGCATCATCTTGATCATCCTCATCATCATCCACAGGAGGGATTGGGTTTTCCAGGTCAGGGTCATTGTCACCCTCCTGGCCAGTTTCAGAGGGGGGCTGGGGGTATTGGTACCCCTGGCCTCGTCCTCTTCTTCTGCCCCACCCTCCCAGCTCCTACCTCTTCAGTCCCCAAGGGCTTACTAAGGTCATAAGCCACCAACAACTCCTTGAGGTGTTGGGTGGTGGGAGCTTTGGCCTGTCCTTAGTTTTCTCAAGTTACATAAAGCTCTCAATTCCAAGAATGGGAATGTATCATACTTGGAGGGTGGAAGCTCAATGGCTTCCTGCAAGGATTCTTTAGATCCTACCCTTAAAGACATTACTAGTGTGGTGTGGTGTATCCACTACCTACTCTAGTGTGGCCTACTAAACTCTCTTGAGTTGTAGAAAGGGTTGTGCTATCCCTTAACACACAACTCTAAGTTCAGTAGAACTTACTGTATTCTAAGCTTAAATTATATGTACCTTAGGTACCTTTAGTAGTTTTCAGTTGATCAATTCAATTGAGATTATCTGGTAAAACAATAGCAAGCTGGAATCCCACACGCTGCACACCAATGTGAGAAGTTGGCCTGGCATATGCTGTCCACTAATTATAGTGGGCACCTTGCACCAGTCCAAACAACCCCTTATTGGAGATAGGTTAAAGACAACCTTATTGAAAGCTATCCTAGTGGTAGCTATGGAGAGCAGCCTTCAGGCTAAGTCTTGAAGGAATGTAAAGCAGCTTGTTTTACCAGTCTATAATCTCTTGAGTGACCAAATGAAAGAGCACCACACCAGGTATATATTCAAAATATATGTATTTATTGCTAAACACACCCCTCTAGTCTCTTTATGAGGCTAGAGTTCGAAATACATAAGTTATAAGATATTAAATCACAGTAATAGCACAAATACACGTTTGGGCCCTAGGGGCGTACCAAACCATATACCAATAAAGTGGTATGCGAACCACGACTGAACTAGACACTAGGCCTAGAGCCTCTAGAAGTGCTTGGACCACAAGGAACCACCCAAGGTAGTGACACAGGGGACCCACGGGAGACGCGTGCAGTGTAAATACACAACCGCGATACGCCGTTAGCTTCTATGGAGAAAGTCGGGATCGGGAAAATAGAGGAAAGGGACACTTAAAGAGGACTAGGACAAAACCCTTTGAGATCTAGGACTTTGAAGAGTCTCTACCCACGGGAGCACCGGAGTACTCGTGTTACCTCACCCAGGGAAGCCGGGTGCATAGGTGCCTTTCGGGGTCGGGTTTCGTCGTCGATTCGAATGGCGATCTGCTGCAAAGTGCTGCTGGCGGCCAAGAGAAAAGTGTCCGGGTGGATCCAAGAGTGGATCGGAGTTCTGTTGAACCTGAAAGCAGAGGGGACAGAGTCTGGGTCACTAGCCAGTGACCAGGAAGGCGATGGACAGATGCCCACCGATGTCGAGTGCTTCAGGTGCGTTGACGGTCGTCTTGACTCTTCAGCCACGAGGTCCAGGAGGCGTTGTCGGTGACCAGGAGCAGGATTCGGGCTGGTACACGATGTCTGTCGAGTGCTGAGGTGTCGGCGACCGGATTGGACCCAACAAGCCTTGGCAACGGCAAGTCTCGAGGAAGATGTAGATCGTCGATGGTGCAGACCAGCAAGGTCTGTGGAACTCACCCAGCGAGGTTAAGTGAGGGCAGGCCTGGATCAACCAGGATGCCAAGAAAGAAAAGGATTGGCCTTCGTTAAGGGCTACTAGCCAACGGGCTAGCGACCGCGAAGGAGCCTCGTGACGCCGCACGTGGAGCTGGCTTACAGGACACTCGTGGAGTAGGGGCCTGTGATCTTCGGTGCAGGTGGTGCTGGAGGCTAGGGCTACTCGGAGCCCAAAGCATGACTTCTTGGGATACCCAGAAGATGGTGCACTTGCAAATGTGCTCGGTGTCAAGGGGTCACGGTCTCAAGTCACCCACGATAGCCACGGGCCTCAGCTTTGCTGGGGACTCAGGGTAGCCTCAGGGAAGTCTGAGAATCCACCTCTGGTGATGCGATGACTTCGGCGTCCGACAGGGAGCTTCAGAAATGCGAACCGGACAGATGCTTCTTTGGTGCCTGCCAAGCAGGGAGTCACTCCTTGACCCCAAGGGAGATTCTTCAGTCCTCTAATCTTGTCGTAGAGCGTCGAAGGTCCAGGATTCAGTTTCAGAGTTTCATCAAGGTATAATCTAAAGTCCTAAGGACTGGGTTCCTACCTTTATTCTAAAAATAGGGGTTGGACTACTCTGTGGCCCCACCTATGGGTGGGTCAGGGCAGAGGGGTGGCTACACCCCTTTCCCTTTGTCCAGTTCGCGCCAAAGCAGGGGCTGCAAGCCCCTGATCCGGTTTGAACTGGGGTATGCACAGGGACACCAAATGTGCCCCCAGTGCAGGACTTCAAAGCACACAGATGGTGCTCCCGCCCAGCCCCAATACACATTATCCTGTCTGGGGAGGTGGTTGTGAGAAGTTGGCCTGGCATATGCTGTCCACTAATTATAGTGGGCACCTTGCACCAGTCCAAATCGACTCTTATGGTAGGTAGGTTAAAGACAACCTTATTGAAAGCTATCCTAGTGGTAGCTATGGAGAGCAGCCTTCAGGCTAAGTCTTGAAGGAATGTAAAGCAGCTTGTTTTACCAGTCTATAATCTCTTGAGTGACCAAATGAAAGAGCACCACACCAGGTATATATTCAAAATATATGTATTTATTACTAAACACACCCCTCTAGTCTCTTTATGAGGCTAGAGTTCGAAGTACATAGGTTATAAGATCTTAAATCACAGTAATAGCACAAATACACGTTTGGGCCCTAGGGGCGTACCAAACCATATACCAATAAAATGGTATGCGAACCACGACTGAACTAGACACTAGGCCTAGAGCCTCTAGAAGTGCTTGGACCACAAGGAACCACCCAAGGTAGTGACACAGGGGACCCACGGGAGACGCGTGCAGTGTAAATACACAACCGCGATACGCCGTTAACTTCTATGGAGAAAGTCGGGATCGGGAAAATAGAGGAAAGGGACACTTAGAAGAGGACTAGGACAAAACCCTTTGAGATCTAGGACTTTGAAGAGTCTCTACCCACGGGAGCACCGGAGTACTCGTGTTACCTCACCCAGGGAAGCCGGGTGCATAGGTGCCTTTCGGGGTCGGGTTTCGTCGTCGATTCGAATGGCGATCTGCTGCAAAGTGCTGCTGGCGGCCAAGGGAAAAGTGTCCGGGTGGATCCAAGAGTGGATCGGAGTTCTGGTGAACCTGAAAGCAGAGGGGACAGAGTCTGGGTCACTAGCCAGTGACCAGGAAGGCGATGGACAGATGCCCACCGATGTCGAGTGCTTCAGGTGCGTTGACGGTCGTCTTGACTCTTCAGCCACGAGGTCCGGGAGGCGTTGTCGGCGACCAGGAGCAGGATTCGGGCTGGTGCTCGATGTCTGTCGAGTGCTGAGGTGTCGGCGACCGGATTGGACCCAACAAGCCTTGGCAACGGCAAGTCTCGAGTAAGATGTAGATCGTCGATGATGCAGACCAGCAAGGTCTGGGGAACTCACCCAGCGAGGGTAAGTGAGGGCAGGCCTGGAGCAACCAGGATGCCAAGTAAAGAAAAGATTGGCCTTCGTTAAGGGCTACTAGCCAACGGGCTAGCGACCGCGAAGGAGCCTCGTGACGCCGCACGTGGAGCTGGCTTACAGGACACTCGTGGAGTGGGGGCCAGTGATCTTCGGTGCAGGTGGTGCTGGAGGCTAGGGCTACTCGGAGCCCAAAGCACGACTTCTTGGGAGACCCAGAAGATGGTGCACTTGCAAGTGTGCTCGGTGTCCAGGGGTCACGGTCTCAAGTCACCCACGATAGCCACGGGCCTCAGCTTTGCTGGGGACTCAGGGTAGCCTCGGGGAAGTCTGAGAATCCACCTCTGGTGATGCGATGACTTCGGCGTCCGACGGGAGCTTCAGTGATGCGAACCGGACAGATGCTTCTTTGGTGCCTGCCAAGCAGGGGAGTCACTCCTTGACCCCAAGGGAGATTCTTCAGTCCTCTAATCTTGTCGTAGAGCGTCGAAGGTCCAGGATTCAGTGTCAGAGTTTCGTCCAGGTATAATCTAAAGTCCTAAGGACTGGGTTCCTACCTTTATTCTAAAAATAGGGGATGGACTACTCTGTGGCCCCACCTATGGGTGGGTCAGGGCAGAGGGGTGGCTACACCCCTTTCCCTTTGTCCAGTTCGCGCCAAAGCAGGGGCTGCGAGCCCCTGATCCGGTTTGAACTGGGGTATGCACAGGGACACCAAATGTGCCCCCAGTGCAGGACTTCAAAGCACCCGAAAGTGCTCCCGCCCAGCCCCAATACACATTGTCCTGTCTGGGGAGGTGGTCACACCTCCCTGGGACAGGAAACCTGTTGTCCAGGCCTCCCCTGCCGGAGTTTCGTCCAGCAGCAGGAGGCCAGACTCGTGTCTGTGGCAGCAGCATCCATTTTGTGATGCCAGGGCTCTGGAAAGAAGTTACCGGACTCGTCAGAGTTAACATGCCTTTCCCTCTAGAAGGGTGGAATGCTACCCCCGCCGCCAGGATTGGCGGGGGGTAGTATTCCAAGATGTTTGACACCAAACACGACATGTTTAGGTGCAGCCATTCCAAAGTTAGCATTTTACCGCGAGGATATAATGCGCTTAAGAGTATATGGTCAGGCTGCACTACAAACAGCATCAGAGATGGTCTCCGAACGCTGCAGAGGGGCCCTGCTCATGCAGGGGCACCCTCTCACATAGGAACCATGCACTCTGCCTTTAGGATTGATAAGGCCTGCCTTAGGAGTGACTTATAGGTTTATATGTGTGTATGCTTTTAGTGATATAGGTAACCTATACCACAGTAAGGGGTGCATGCACCACCTTACCCAGGCTGCAGTAGCAGACCTGTGGTGTCAGTTTGGATGGCCTTCCAGGGGTGGCATAATATATGCTGCAGCCCCTGGCAGGTCCTCTGAGGTACCTATGCCCTTGGTACATAGTATACCATATACTAGGGACTTATAAGGGCACTCCAGATCCCAATCAGTGATGTGCCTAAGGCACATGGAGACCCTTTTAAAGAGGAAACAGCTAGGCTGGGGTTCTGAATAGCAGGGCCCCAGCCAGACTAATGTCGAAAACCAGTGAAGCATCAGCAAAAAGTGGGGGTACCCATGTGAAGCAGATCCTACTCTCCTACACAACCCCCCCCAAACGTAGGGACATTAAACTAACCTTGCCCAGTTAAGTCTTCATGTTCTAAGTGGAAATACCTAGAGAGTCCATCTGCATTCGCATGGTTACTCCCAGGCCTATGTTCCACTGTAAAGTCCATCCCCTGTAGGGAAATGGACCACCTAAGCAGTTTGGGGTTTTCACCCTTCATTTGTTTTAGCCATAAGAGGGGCTTATGGTCTGTCTGAACCAGGAAGTGTGTACCAAACAAGTATGGCCTCAACTTCTTCAGAGCCCAGACCACAGCAAAGGCCTCCCTCTCTATGGCTGACCAACGTTTCTCTCTAGGGGTCAGCCTTCTGCTAATAAAAGCTACTGGCTGATCCTGACCTTCTTCATTCAATTGTGACAGTACAGCCCCTACCCCCAATTCAGATGCATCTGTTTGAACAATGAACTTCTTGGAGTAATCAGGACTCTGCAGAATTGGAGCAGTGCACATGGCCTGCTTGAGGTCATCAAATGCCTTTTGACAGCTAACTGTCCACTGAACCTTTTTGGGCATTTTCTTAGAAGTTAAGTCATTCAAGGGTGTCACTATTGATCCATACCCCTTGACAAATCTCCTATAGTACCCAGTCAGGCCTAAGAAGGCTCTCACCTGAGTCTGGGTAGTGGGAGCAGTCCAGTCCATGATGGTCTGGATCTTGCTCTGCAAAGGTTGAACCTGGCCTCCACCCACAAGGTGGCCCAGGTACACAACCTGACTCTGCCCTATCTGGCACTTAGTGGCCTTGATAGTCAGGCCTGCCTTTTGCAGGGCCTGTAAAACATTCCTGAGGTGGACCAGGTGATCCTCCCAGGTGGAGCTAAAGACAGCAATATCATCTAGATAAGCTGCACTATAGGCTTCAGTCCTGTGAGAACTGTGTTCACCAACCTCTGGAAAGTGGCAGGTGCATTTTTCAGACCAAAGGGCATTACCACAAATTGATAATGCCCACTAGGGGTTGAAAATGCTGTTTTGGGCTTTGCAGTATCAGCTAGTCGGATCTGCCAGTAGCCAGCTGTTAGGTCAAATGTGCTGAGATATTTGGCAGAGGCCAAAGTATCTATGAGCTCATCTGCCCTGGGTATGGGATGGGCATCAGTCCTAGTGACTGCATTGAGACCCCTGTAGTCTACACAAAACCTCATCTCTCTTTTCCCACCACTGGTGTGAGGTTTCGGTACCAGGACTACTGGACTAGCCCAAGGGCTATCTGAGGGTTCAATTACTCCCAACTCCAACATTTTCTGGACTTCAGTCCTGATACAGTCCCTGACATGGTCAGGTTGCCTATAAATCTTGTTTTTAATAGGCAGACTGTCCCCAGTGTCCACTTCATGAGTGCACCAGGTGGTCTGACTGGGTGTCAGTGAAAACATATGTCTAAACTGATTGAGGACTTGCCTGCAATCAGTTTGTTGCTGGGTAGTGAGGCTGCCTGCCAAGGCTACACCATCAACTGACCCATCGTCAGGGTTCTGTGAGAGCAGGTCAGGGAGTGGGTCACTCTCTTCCTCCTGCCCTTCATCAGTAGCCATGAGCAAGCCCATGTCTGCCCTGTCCACATATGGCTTTAGTCTGTTGACATGGAGAACCCTTTGGGGACTCCTGGGTGTTCCCAGGTCCACTAAGTAAGTGACCTCACCCTTCTGCTCAACAATAGTGTGGGGTCCACTCCATTTGTCTTGGAGAGCTGCTGGGGCCACTGGCTCCAACACCCACACCTTCTGTCCTGGCTGGTACACAGTCAGAACAGCCTTTTGGTCATGCCAGGCCTTCTGAAGTTCCTGGCTAGCCTCAAGGTTTTTGGTTGCCTTTTTCATGTACTCAGCCATCCTGGAGCGGAGACCAAGTACATAGTCCACTATATCTTGCTTTGGGGGCTTGAGAGGTAACTCCCATCCTTCCTTTACCAAGCACAGTGGACCCCTCACAGGGTGGCCAAACAGAAGTTCAAAAGGGCTGTAACCAACCCCCTTCTGAGGCACCTCCCTATATGCGAATAAAAGGCAGGGCAAGAGTATGTCCCATCTACGCCTAAGCTTTTCTGGGAGCCCTTTAATCATGCCCTTCAAGGTTTTGTTGAATCTCTCAACTAAACCATTGCATTGTGGGTGATAGGGTGTGGTGAACTTATAAGTCACTCCACACTCCTTCCACATTGCTTTTAAGTACCCAGACATGAAGTTAGCACCCCTGTCTGATACTACCTCCTTAGGAAAGCCCACTCTTGAGAAGATTCCCAGGAGGGCCCTTGCCACCACAGGTGCTGTAGTGGTCCTGAGGGGAATAGCTTCTGGGTACCTGGTGGCATGATCCACTACCACCAGGATAAACCTGTGCCCAGAGGCTGTTTGGGGATCCATGGGACCAACAATGTCAATCCCTACCCTCTCAAAGGGCACCCCCACCACAGGTAGTGGTATCAGGGGGGCCTTTGTAGTGCCACCTGCTTTGCCACTGGCTTGGCAGGTTACACAGGAGCGACAAAACTCCTTACTGTCTTCAGACATGTGGGGCCAGTGAAAGTGAGGGACAATTCGGTCCCAAGTCTTGTTCTGGCCCAGGTGTCCTGCTAAGGGAATATCATGGGCTAGGGTCAATAGGAAGCCCCTGAACTTCAAAGGTATTACCAACCTCCTGGTAGCACCAGGCTTGGGGTCTCTACTCTCTGAGTACAGGAGTCCATCATCCCAATACACTGTATGGGGACCACTAGCTTTCCCAGCAGCCTCAGCAGCAGCTTGCTGTCTGAGGGGTTCAAGGAGGGGCAGCTCTGCTGCTCCTGGCTCAGATCTGCCCTAGAAGGTCCCCCTGTCCCCAAGAACTCAACCTGGTCAGGTTCAAGTTCCTCTGGGACAGTTCCTTCTTCAGGGCTGAGATCATCCCCCTCAAGGGACTGATCTTCCTCCTGAGCCAAGGGGAAGGCACTGCCTTAACCCTACTACTCCTCCTCTTGGAAGGCACTTGGTCCATTCTTCCAGAATCCAAGGCCTGTTCAGTGCTAGACATTTTGGCTTGTGACCTGGTCACAGCAAACACATCTGCAGGGATCCCCAGCATTTCTGCATGGGTCCTGAGCTCCACTTCTGCCCAAGCAGAAGTCTCTAAGTCATTGCCAAGCAAGCATTCGACTGGTAGGTTTGCACTTACCACAACCTTCTTAAGGCCAGTTACCCCTCCCCAGGAGAAGTTAACAACTGCCAGAGTATGGTCTGTTCTGACATTGCTAGCATTGGTCACTTGGTACATTTCACCAAGCATAACTTGCCCAGGTAGCACAAGGTCTTGTGTCACCATTGTGACACTTGCCCCTGTGTCCCTAAATGCCAAAGCCTCACGTCCATTGATTAAAGGCTGTTGTCTGTACTTGCCCAGATTACTGGGACTCATAGAGGAGGGCACATCCATGCCTCCATCACAGACTAACACAGCCTGAGTCAGTTCTCTAACTAGGTCAGAGCCCAACTCAGTTCCCAGGGTGAACCCTACTAAACCCTTTGCTGGAGCACTTCCACCAACTGTACTAGGGGGAACAGGTGCCTTAGGGGCATTGGTGGGTGCTGGACTGGAGTCTTTGGACTTGGTGCAATCACTGGTCCAGTGGGTCTTTTGCTTACAGACCTTGCACCATGGTTTTCTTTGGCCTTTACCCTTGGTAGACTGGGAATCCCCACCAGAAGAAGATTTTTGGGGGCCTGATGAAGACTTTTGATCTTTACCCTTCTCCCCACCCTTGTCAGAGTTCTTAGCATCTTGCTTCTTGGTTTCCCCACCTTGGTTCTGTACCTTCTGCTTCACCCTGGTTCTGACCCATTTGTCTGCCTTCTTTCCCAATTCTTGGGGAGAGGTCAGATCAGAGTCTACCAGGTATTGATGCAACAGCTGATTTTGACAGTTATTAAGAATCTGCTCCCTCATTATCAGATTATACAATCCTGAGAAGTCACACACCTTACTGCCCATCAACCAGCCTTCCAGAGCCTTGGCAGAACAATCCACATAGTCTACCCAGTCTTGAGTCTGTGCTTTTTGGGTGTCTCTGAACTTCAACCTGTACTGTTCAGTGGTTAGGCCAAACCCATCAATAAGAGCACTCTTCAAGACCTTGTAATTGTCAGCATCCTCCTCTCTAACAGTGAGGAGCTTGTCTCTACCTTTGTCAGCAAAGGAGAGCCACAAGATTGCTGCCCACTGCTCCTGAGGGACCTTCTGTACTTTACAGGCCCTCTCTAAAGCAGTTATCCATTTGTGGATATCATCCCCACTCTGGTAGGGAGGGACAATCTTGCTCAGGTTCCTATGGTCATAGGACCTTTCCCTATCTCTAGGGACATGGCTGCCACCATGGGACTCTAGTCCCAACTTTCTTCTCTCTCTAAGGAGATCTAGGGATTCTCTATCTAAAGCCAATTGCTTCTTCCTGATCTCTAGTTGAGTTTCCTCATACTGGACCAGTCTCTTTCTTCTCTCATGAGAGGATTCCCTCCTGTGAGAAGAAACAGAGCTCCCTATGGAGGTGCCAGAGTGGTTAGACTCCTGAGAAGGAGACCTAGACTTTCTGAGCACACTCATAATCCTTCCTGGGGGGACAAAGGTGTGGTTCTCTAGATCCTCATCTTCATCTTCCCCAGAAGGGATTGGGTTTTCCAGGTCAGGGTCATTGTCACCCTCCTGGTCAGTTTCAGAGGGGGGCTGGGGGTAGTGGTACCCCTGGCCCCTTCCTCATCTGCTGGCCCACCCTCTGCTCCTACCCCTTCAGTCTCTGAGGACTTACTAAGATCATAAGCCACCAACAACTCCTTGAGGTGTTGGGTGGTGGGACTTTGGCCTGTCCTTAATTTCCTCACGTTACATAAAGCTCTCAATTCCAAGAATGGGAGTGTATCATACTTGGAGGGTGGAAGCTCAATGGCTTCCTGCAAGGAATCTTTGGATCCTGCTTTTAAAGACATTACTAGTGTGGTGTGGTGTATGCACTACCTACTCTAGTGTGGCCTACTAAACTCTCTTGAGTTGTAGAAAGGGTTGTGCTATCCCTTAACACACAACTCTAAGTTCAGTAGAACTTACTGTTATTCTAAGCTTAAATTATATGTACCTTAGGTACCTTTAGTGGTTTTCAGTTGATCAATTCAATTGAGATTATCTGGTAAAACAATAGCAAGCTGGAATCCCACACGCTGCACACCAATGTGAGAAGTTGGCCTGGCATATGCTGTCCACTAATTATAGTGGGCACCTTGCACCAGTCCAAATCGACTCTTATGGTAGGTAGGTTAAAGACAACCTTATTGAAAGCTATCCTAGTGGTAGCTATGGAGAGCAGCCTTCAGGCTAAGTCTTGAAGGAATGTAAAGCAGCTTGTTTTACCAGTCTATAATCTCTTGAGTGACCAAATGAAAGAGCACCACACCAGGTATATATTCAAAATATATGTATTTATTACTAAACACACCCCTCTAGTCTCTTTATGAGGCTAGAGTTCGAAATACATAGGTTATAAGATCTTAAATCACAGTAATAGCACAAATACACGTTTGGGCCCTAGGGGCGTACCAAACCATATACCAATAAAATGGTATGCGAACCACGACTGAACTAGACACTAGGCCTAGAGCCTCTAGAAGTGCTTGGACCACAAGGAACCACCCAAGGTAGTGACACAGGGGACCCACGGGAGACGCGTGCAGTGTAAATACACAACCGCGATACGCCGTTAACTTCTATGGAGAAAGTCGGGATCGGGAAAATAGAGGAAAGGGACACTTAGAAGAGGACTAGGACAAAACCCTTTGAGATCTAGGACTTTGAAGAGTCTCTACCCACGGGAGCACCGGAGTACTCGTGTTACCTCACCCAGGGAAGCCGGGTGCATAGGTGCCTTTCGGGGTCGGGTTTCGTCGTCGATTCGAATGGCGATCTGCTGCAAAGTGCTGCTGGCGGCCAAGGGAAAAGTGTCCGGGTGGATCCAAGAGTGGATCGGAGTTCTGGTGAACCTGAAAGCAGAGGGGACAGAGTCTGGGTCACTAGCCAGTGACCAGGAAGGCGATGGACAGATGCCCACCGATGTCGAGTGCTTCAGGTGCGTTGACGGTCGTCTTGACTCTTCAGCCACGAGGTCCGGGAGGCGTTGTCGGTGACCAGGAGCAGGATTCGGGCTGGTGCTCGATGTCTGTCGAGTGCTGAGGTGTCGGCGACCGGATTGGACCCAACAAGCCTTGGCAACGGCAAGTCTCGAGTAAGATGTAGATCGTCGATGATGCAGACCAGCAAGGTCTGGGGAACTCACCCAGCGAGGGTAAGTGAGGGCAGGCCTGGAGCAACCAGGATGCCAAGTAAAGAAAAGATTGGCCTTCGTTAAGGGCTACTAGCCAACGGGCTAGCGACCGCGAAGGAGCCTCGTGACGCCGCACGTGGAGCTGGCTTACAGGACACTCGTGGAGTGGGGGCCAGTGATCTTCGGTGCAGGTGGTGCTGGAGGCTAGGGCTACTCGGAGCCCAAAGCACGACTTCTTGGGAGACCCAGAAGATGGTGCACTTGCAAGTGTGCTCGGTGTCCAGGGGTCACGGTCTCAAGTCACCCACGATAGCCACGGGCCTCAGCTTTGCTGGGGACTCAGGGTAGCCTCGGGGAAGTCTGAGAATCCACCTCTGGTGATGCGATGACTTCGGCGTCCGACGGGAGCTTCAGTGATGCGAACCGGACAGATGCTTCTTTGGTGCCTGCCAAGCAGGGAGTCACTCCTTGACCCCAAGGGAGATTCTTCAGTCCTCTAATCTTGTCGTAGAGCGTCGAAGGTCCAGGATTCAGTGTCAGAGTTTCGTCCAGGTATAATCTAAAGTCCTAAGGACTGGGTTCCTACCTTTATTCTAAAAATAGGGGATGGACTACTCTGTGGCCCCACCTATGGGTGGGTCAGGGCAGAGGGGTGGCTACACCCCTTTCCCTTTGTCCAGTTCGCGCCAAAGCAGGGGCTGCGAGCCCCTGATCCGGTTTGAACTGGGGTATGCACAGGGACACCAAATGTGCCCCCAGTGCAGGACTTCAAAGCACCCGAAAGTGCTCCCGCCCAGCCCCAATACACATTGTCCTGTCTGGGGAGGTGGTCACACCTCCCTGGGACAGGAAACCTGTTGTCCAGGCCTCCCCTGCCGGAGTTTCGTCCAGCAGCAGGAGGCCAGACTCGTGTCTGTGGCAGCAGCATCCATTTTGTGATGCCAGGGCTCTGGAAAGAAGTTACCGGACTCGTCAGAGTTAACATGCCTTTCCCTCTAGAAGGGTGGAATGCTACCCCCGCCGCCAGGATTGGCGGGGGGTAGTATTCCAAGATGTTTGACACCAAACACGACATGTTTAGGTGCAGCCATTCCAAAGTTAGCATTTTACCGCGAGGATATAATGCGCTTAAGAGTATATGGTCAGGCTGCACTACAAACAGCATCAGAGATGGTCTCCGAACGCTGCAGAGGGGCCCTGCTCATGCAGGGGCACCCTCTCACATAGGAACCATGCACTCTGCCTTTAGGATTGATAAGGCCTGCCTTAGGAGTGACTTATAGGTTTATATGTGTGTATGCTTTTAGTGATATAGGTAACCTATACCACAGTAAGGGGTGCATGCACCACCTTACCCAGGCTGCAGTAGCAGACCTGTGGTGTCAGTTTGGATGGCCTTCCAGGGGTGGCATAATATATGCTGCAGCCCCTGGCAGGCCTCTGAGGTACCTATGCCCTTGGTACATAGTATACCATATACTAGGGACTTATAAGGGCACTCCAGATCCCAATCAGTGATGTGCCTAAGGCACATGGAGACCCTTTTAAAGAGGAAACAGCTAGGCTGGGGTTCTGAATAGCAGGGCCCCAGCCAGACTAATGTCGAAAACCAGTGAAGCATCAGCAAAAAGTGGGGGTACCCATGTGAAGCAGATCCTACTCTCCTACAGTGGTCACACCTCCCTGCAACAGGAAACCTATTGTCCAGGCCTCCCCTGCCGGAGTTTCGTCCAGCAGCAGGAGGCCAGACTCGTGTCTGTGGCAGCAGCATCCATTTTGTGATGCCAGGGCTCTGGAGAGAAGTTACCGGGTTAGTCAGAGTTAACATGTCTTTCCCTCTAGAAGGGTGGAATGCTACCCCCGCCGCCAGAATTGGCGGGGGGGTAGTATTCCAAGATGTTTGACACCAAACACGACATGTTTAGGTGCAGCCATTCCAAAGTTAGCATTTTACCGCAAGGATATAATGCGCTTAAGAGTATATGGTCAGGCTGCACTACAAACAGCATCAGAGATGGTCTCCGAACGCTGCAGAGGGGCCCTGCTCATGCAGGGGCACCCTCACACCTAGGAACCATGCACTCTGCCTTTAGGATTGATAAGGCCTGCCTTAGGAGTGACTTATAGGTTTATATGTGTGTATGTATTTAGTGATATAGGTAACCTATATCACAGTAAGAGTGCATGCACCACCTTACCCAGAGCTGCAGTATGCAGACCTGTGGTGTCAGTTTGGATGGCCTTCCAGGGGTGGCATAATACATGCTGCAGCCCCTGGCAGTCCTCTGAGGTACCTATGCCCTTGGTACATAGTATACCATATACTAGGGACTTATAAGGGCACTCCAGATCCCAATCAGTGATGTGCCTAAGGCACATGGAAACCTTTTTACAGAGAAAGCAGATAGACTGGGGCCCTGAATAGCAGGATCCCAGTCCAACTAAGTCATAAACCAGCAAAACACCATAAAAAAAAGTGGGGGCAACCATATAGTCAGATTCCACCTTCCTACATAGTATGTTCCAGTGTCAGTAAGAGTAGTATGTCCAGTGTCAGTAAGAGTAGTATGTCCAGTGTCAGTAAGAGTAGTATGTCCAGTGTCAGTAAGAGTAGTATGGTCCAGTGTCAGTAAGATTAGTATGGTCAGGTGTCAGTAAGAGTAGTATGTCCCGGTGTCAGTAAGAGATATTTGTCCAGTGTCACTAAGAGCAGTATGATCCAGTGTCAGTAAGGGTAGTATGGTCAGGTGTCAGTAAGCGTAGTATGGTCCAGTGTCAGTAAGAGTAGTATGGTCAGGTGTCAGTAAGAGTAGTATGGTCAGGTGTCAGTAAGAGTAGTATGGTCAGGTGTCAGTAAGAGTAGTATGTCCAGTGTCAGTAAGAGTAGTATGGTCAGGTGTCAGTAAGAGTAGTATGGTCCAGTCAGTAAGAGTAGTATGGTCAGGTGTCAGTAAGAGTAGTATGGTCAGGTGTCAGTAAGAGTAGTATGGTCCAGTGTCAGTAAGAGTAGTATGTCCCGGTGTCAGGAAGAGAAATTGGTCCAGTGTCACTAAGAGCAGTATGATCCAGTGTCAGTAAGAGTAGTATGGTCAGGTGTCAGTAAGAGTAGTATAGTCAGGTGTCAGTAAGAGTAGTATGTCCCCGAGTCAGAAAGAAAAATTGATTCAGTGTTACTAATAGCAGCATGGTCTGTTGTCAGTAAGAGCAGTATGGTCTGTTGTCAGTAAGAGCAGTATGGTCAGGTGTCAGTAAGAGCAGTATGGTCCAGTGTCAGTAAGAGTAGTATGTTCTGGTGTCAGTAAGAGCAGTATGGTCCACTGTCAGTAAGAGTTGTATGGTCCAATGTCAGAAAGAGTAGTATGGTCAGGTGTCAGTAAGAGTAGTATGTCCAGTGTCAGTAAGAGTAGTATGTCCAGTGTCAGTAAGAGTAGTATGGTCCAGTGTCAGTAAGAGTAGTATGGTCAGGTGTCAGTAAGAGTAGTATGTCCCGGTGTCAGTAAGAGAAGTTGGTCAAGTGTCACTAAGAGCAGTATGGTCCGGTGTCAGTAAGAGTAGTATGGTCAGGTGTCAGTAAGAGTAGTATGGCCCAGTGTCAGTAAGAGTAGTATGGTCCAGTGTCAGTAAGAGTAGTATGGTCAGGTGTCAATAAGACCGTATGATCTAGTGTCAGTAAGAGTAGTATGGTCCAGTATCAGTAAGAGTGGTATGGTCCAGTGTCAGTAAGAGTAGTATGGTCCAGTGTCAATAAGAGTAGTATGGTCAGGTGTCAGTAAGAGTAGTATGTCCCGGTGTCAGTAAGAGAAAATGGTCCAGTGTCACTAAGAGCAGTATGATCCAGTGTCAGTAAGAGCAGTATGGTCAGTTGTCAGTAAGAGTATTATGGTCAGGTGTCGGTAAGAGTAGTATGGTCAGGTGTCAGTAAGAGTAGTATGTCCAGGTGTCAGTAAGAGTAGTATGTCCAGGTGTCAGTAAGAGTAGTATGGTCCGATGTCAGTAAGAGTAGCATGTCCCGGTGTCAGTAATAGTAGTATGGTCCAGTGTCAGTAAGAGTGGTACAGCCCAGTGTCAGTAAGAGTAGTATGTCCAGTGTCAGTAAGAGTAGTATGGTCAGGTGTCAGTAAGAGTAGTATGTCCCCGTGTCAGTAAGAGTAGTATGATTCAGTGTCAGTAAGAGCAGTATGGTCCAGTGTCAGTAAGAGTAGTATGGTCCAGTGTCAGTAAGAGTAGTATGGTCAGGTGTCAGTAAGAGTAGTATGTCCAGTGTCAGTAAGAGTAGTATGTCCAGTGTCAGTAAGAGTAGTATGTCCAGTGTCAGTAAGAGTAGTATGGTCCAGTGTCAGTAAGAGTAGTATGGTCAGTGTCAGTAAGAGTAGTATGTCCAGTGTCAGTAAGAGTAGTATGGTCCAGTGTCAGTAAGAATAGTATGGTCAGGTGTCAGTAAGAGTAGTATGTCCCGTGTCAGTAAGATAAATTGGTCCATTGTCACTAAAGCAGTATAATCCGGTGTCAGTAAGAGTAGTATGATCAGTTGTCAGTAAGAGTAGTATGTCCAGTGTCAGTAAGAGTAGTATGGTCCAGTGTCAGTAAGAGTAGTATGGTCAGGTGTCAATAAGAGTCGGATGATCTAGTGTCAGTAAGAGTAGTATGGTCCAGTATCAGTAAGAGTAGTATGGTCCAGTGTCAGTAAGAGTAGTATGGTCCAGTGTCAGTAAGAGTAGTATGGTCCAGTGTCAGTAAGAGTAGTATGGTCAGGTGTCAGTAAGCGTAGTATGTCCAGGTGTCAGTAAGAGAAGTTGGTCCAGTGTCAGTAAGAGCAGTATGATCCAGTGTCAGTAAGAGTAGTATGGTCACGTGTCAGTAAGAGTACTATGTCCAGTTTCAGTAGGAGTAGTATGGTCCCGTGTCAGTGAGAGTAGTATGGTCAGGTATCAGTAAGAGTAGTATGGTTCATTGTCAGTAAGATTAGTATGGTCAGGTGTCAGTAAGAGTAGTATGGTCCAGTATCAGTAAGAGTGGTAGGGTCCAGTGTCAGTAAGAGTAGTATGGTCCAGTGTCAGTAAGAGTAGTATGGTCAGGTGTCAGTAAGAGTAGTATGTCCCGGTTTCAGTAAGAGAAATTGGTCCAGTGTCACTAAGAGCAGTATGATCCAGTGTCAGTAAGAGTAGTATGGTCAGGTGTCAGTAAGAGTAGTATGTCCAGTTTCAGTAAGAGTAGTATGCTCCAGTGTCAGTAAGAGTAGTATGTCCAGTGTCAGTAAGAGTAGTATGTCCAGTGTCAGTAAGAGTAGTATGTCCAGTGTCAGTAAGAGTAGTATGGTCCAGTGTCAGTAAGAGTAGTATGGTCAGGTGTCAGTAAGAGTAGTATGTCCCGGTGTCAGTAAGAGTAGTATGTCCAGTGTCACTAAGAGCAGTATGATCCAGTGTCAGTAAGAGTAGTATGGTCAGGTGTCAGTAAGAGTAGTATTGTCCAATGTCAGTAAGAGTAGTATGGTCCAGTGTCAGTGAGAGTAGTATGGTCAGGTGTCAGTAAGAGTAGTATGGTTCATTGTCAGTAAGAGTAGTATGGTCAGGTGTCCGTAAGAGTAGTATGGTCCGGTGTCAGTAAGAGTAGTATTGTCAGGTGTCAGTAAGAGTAGTATGGTCCAGTGTCAGTAAGAGTAGTATGGTTAGGTGTCAGTAAGAGTTGATTGTGCAGTGTCAGTAAGAGTAGTATGGTCTAGTGTCAGTAAGAGTAGTATGGTCAGGTGTCAGTAAGAGTAGTATGTGCAGTGTCAGTAAGAGTAGTATGGTCCAGTGTCACTAAGAGCAGTATGGTCCAGTGTCAGTAAGAGTAGTATGGTCAGGTGTCACTCAGAGTCGTATGATCTAGTGTCAGTAAGAGTAGTATTGTCCAATGTCAGTAAAAGTAGTATGGTCCAGTGTCAGTGAGAGTAGTATGGTCAGGTGTCAGTAAGAGTAGTATGGTCAGGTGTCAGTAAGAGTAGTATGGTCAGGTGTCAGTAAGAGTAGCATGGTCAGGTGTCAGTAAGAGTAGTATTGTCCAATGACAGTAAGAGTAGTATGATCCGGTGTCAGTGAGAGTTGTATGGTCCGGTGTCAGTAAGAGTAGTATGTCCAGTGTCAGTAAGAGTAGTATGGTCAGGTGTCCGTAAGAGTAGTATGGTCAGGTGTCCGTAAGAGTAGTATGGTCTGGTGTCAGTAAGAGTAGTTTGGTCCGGTGTCAGTAAGAGTAGTATGGTCCGGTGTCAGTAAGAGTAGTATGTCCAGTGTCAGTAAGAGTAGTATGGTCAGGTGTCCGTAAGAGGAGTATGGTCAGGTGTCAGTAAGAGTCATATGGTCCAGAGTCAGTAAGAGTAGTATGGTCCAGTGTCAGTAACAGTAGTATGGTCCAGTGTCAGTAAGAGTGGAATGGCCCAGTGTCAGTAAGAGTAGTATGCCCAGTGTCAGTAAGAGTAGTATGGTCAGGTGTCAGTAATAGTAGGATGTACAGTGTCAGTAAGAGTGGTATGGCCCAGTGTCAGTGAGAATAGTATGGTCCAGTGTCAGTAAGAGCAGTATGGTCCAGTGTCAGTAAGAGCAGTATGGTCCAGTGTCAGTAAGAGTAGTATGGTCAGGTGTCCAGTAAGAGTCGTATGGTCCAGTGTCAGTAAGAGTAGTATGGTCCAGTGACAGTAACAGTAGTATGGTCCAGTGTCAGTAACAGTGGTATGGCCCAGTATCAGTAAGAGTAGTATGGTCAGGTGTCAGTAAGAGTCGTATGGTTAGGTGTCAGTAAGAGTCGTATGGTCAGGTGTCAGTAAGAGTGGTATGCTCAGGTAAAATTAAGAGTAGTATGTCCAGTGTCAGTAAGAGTAGTATGGTCCAGTGAAAGTAAGAGTAGTATGTCCAAAGTCAGTAAGATTAGTATGGTCCGGTGTCAGTAGGAGTAGTATGTCCAGTAAGAGTAGTATGGTCCAGTGTCAGTAAGAGTAGTATGTCCAGTGTCAGTAAGAGTAGTATGTCCAGTGTCAGTAAGAGTAGTATGGTCAGGTGTCAGTAAGAGTAGTATGGTCCAGTGTCAGTAAGAGTAGTATGTCCAGTGTCAGTAAGAGTAGTATGGTCCAGTGTCAGTAAGAGTAGTATGGTCATGTGTCAGTAATAGTAGGATGTACAGTGTCAGTAAGAGTGGTATGGTCCAGTGTCAGTAAGAGTAGTATATTCTGGTGTCAGTAAGAGCAGTATGGTCCACTGTCAGTAAGAGTAGTATGGTCCAATGTCAGAAAGAGTAGTAAGGTCAGGTGTCAGTAAGAGTAGTATGTCCAGTGTCAGTAAGAGTAGTATGTCCAGTGTGTAGGAGAGTAGGATCTGCTTCACATGGGTACCCCCACTTTTTGCTGATGCTTCACTGTTTTTCGACATTAGTCTGGCTGGGGCCCTGCTAATCAGAACCCCAGCCTAGCTGCTTCCTCTCTAAAATGGTTTCCATGTGCCTTAGGCACATCTCTGATTGGGATCTGGAGTGCCCTTATAAGTCCCTAGTATATGGTATACTATGTACCAAGGGCATAGGTACCTCAGAGGCCTGCCAGGGGTTGCAGCATATATTATGCCACCCCTGGAAGGCCATCCAAACTGACACCACAGGTCTGCTACTGCAGCCTGGGTAAGGTGGTGCAAGCACCCCTTACTGTGATATAGGTTACCTATATCACGAAATACATACACACATATAAACCTATAAGTCACTCCTAAGGCAGGCCTTATCAATCCTAAAGGCAGAGTGCATGGTTCCTATGTGAGAGGGTGCCCCTGCATGAGCAGGGCCCCTCTGCAGCGTTCGGAGACCATCTCTGATGCTGTTTGTAGTGCAGCCTGACCATATACTCTTAAGCGCATTATATCCTCGCGGTAAAATGCTAACTTTGGAATGGCTGCACCTAAACATGTCGTGTTTGGTGTCAAACATCTTGGAATACTACCCCCCGCCAATCCTGGCGGCGGGGGTAGCATTCCACCCTTCTAGAGGAAAGACATGTTAACTCTGACGAGTCCGGTAACTTCTTTCCAGAGCCCTGGCATCACAAAATGGATGCTGCTGCCACAGACACGAGTCTGGCCTCCTGCTGCTGGACGAAACTCCGGCAGGGAGGCCTGGACAATAGGTTTCCTGTCCCAGGGAGGTGTGACCACCTCCCCAGACAGGATAATGTGTATTGGGGCTGGGCGGGAGCACTTTCGGGTGCTTTGAAGTCCTGCACTGGGGGCACATTTGGTGTCCCTGTGCATACCCCAGTTCAAACCGGATCAGGGGCTTGCAGCCCCTGCTTTAGCGCGAACTGGACAAAGGGAAAGGGGTGTAGCCACCCCTCTGCCCTGACCCACCCATAGGTGGGGCCACAGAGTAGTCCAACCCCTATTTTTAGAATAAAGGTAGGAACCCAGTCCTTAGGACTTTAGATTATACCTGGACGAAACTCTGAAACTGAATCCTGGACCTTCGACGCTCTACGACAAGATTAGAGGACTGAAGAATCTCCCTTGGGGTCAAGGAGTGACTCCCCTGCTTGGCAGGCACCAAAGAAGCATCTGTCCGGTTCGCATTTCTGAAGCTCCCGTCGGACGCCGAAGTCATCGCATCACCAGAGGTGGATTCTCAGACTTGGCCGAGGCTACCCTGAGTCCCCAGCAAAGCTGAGGCCCGTGGCTATCGTGGGTGACTTGAGACCGTGACCCCTGGACACCGAGCACATTTGCAAGTGCACCATCTTCTGGGTCTCCCAAGAAGTCGTGCTTTGGGCTCCGAGTAGCCCTAGCCTCCAGCACCACCTGCACCGAAGATCACTGGCCCCCACTCCACGAGTGTCCTGTAAGCCAGCTCCACGTGCGGCGTCACGAGGCTCCTTCGCGGTCGCTAGCCCGTTGGCTAGTAGCCCTTAACGAAGGCCAATCTTTTCCTTACTTGGCATCCTGGTTGCTCCAGGCCTGCCCTCACTTACCCTCGCTGGGTGAGTTCCACAGACCTTGCTGGTCTGCACCATCGACGATCTACATCTTACTCGAGACTTGCCGTTGCCAAGGCTTGTTGGGTCCAATCCGGTCGCCGACACCTCAGCACTCGACAGACATCGAGCACCAGCCCGAATCCTGCTCCTGGTTGCCGACAACGCCTCCCGGACCTCGTGGCTGAAGAGTCAAGACGACCGTCAACGCACCTGAAGCACTCGACATCGGTGGGCATCTGTCCATCGCCTTCCTGGTCACTGGCTAGTGACCCAGACTCTGTCCCCTCTGCTTTCAGGTTCACCAGAACTCCGATCCACTCTTGGATCCACCCGGACACTTTTCCCTTGGCCGCCAGCAGCACTTTGCAGCAGATCGCCATTCGAATCGACGACGAAACCCGACCCCGAAAGGCACCTATGCACCCGGCTTCCCTGGGTGAGGTAACACGAGTACTCCGGTGCTCCCGTGGGTAGAGACTCTTCAAAGTCCTAGATCTCAAAGGGTTTTGTCCTAGTCCTCTTCTAAGTGTCCCTTTCCTCTATTTTCCCGATCCCGACTTTCTCCATAGAAGTTAACGGCGTATCGCGGTTGTGTATTTACACTGCACGCGTCTCCCGTGGGTCCCCTGTGTCACTACCTTGGGTGGTTCCTTGTGGTCCAAGCACTTCTAGAGGCTCTAGGCCTAGTGTCTAGTTCAGTCGTGGTTCGCATACCACTTTATTGGTATATGGTTTGGTACGCCCCTAGGGCCCAAACGTGTATTTGTGCTATTATTGTGATTTAAGATCTTATAACCTATGTACTTGAACTCTAGCCTCATAAAGAGACTAGAGGGGTGTGTTTAGTAATAAATACATATATTTTGAATATATACCTGGTGTGGTGCTCTTTCATTTGGTCACTCAAGAGATTATAGACTGGTAAAACAAGCTGCTTTACATTCCTTCAAGACTTAGCCTGAAGGCTGCTCTCCATAGCTACCACTAGGATAGCTTTCAATAAGGTTGTCTTTAACCTACCTACCATAAGAGTCTATTTGGACTGGTGCAAGGTGCCCACTATAATTAGTGGACAGCATATGCCAGGCCAACTTCTCACATTGGTGTGCAGCGTGTGGGATTCCAGCTTGCTATTGTTTTACCAGATAATCTCAATTGAATTGATCAACTGAAAACCACTAAAGGTACCTAAGGTACATATAATTTAAGCTTAGAATAACAGTAAGTTCTACTGAACTTAGAGTTGTGTGTTAAGGGATAGCACAACCCTTTCTACAACTCAAGAGAGTTTAGTAGGCCACACTAGAGTAGGTAGTGCATACACCACACCACACTAGTAATGTCTTTAAGGGTAGGATCTAAAGAATCCTTGCAGGAAGCCATTGAGCTTCCACCCTCCAAGTATGATACACTCCCATTCTTGGAATTGAGAGCTTTATGCAACTTGAGAAAAATAAGGACAGGCCAAAGCCCCACCACCCAACACCTCAAGGAGTTGTTGGTGGCTTATGACCTTAGTAAGCCTGTAGGGACTGAAGGGGTAGGAGCTGAGGGTGGGGCAGAAGAAGAGGAGGAGGCCAGGGGTACCAATACCCCCAGCCCCCTCTGAAACTGGCCAGGAGGGTGACAATGACCCTGACCTGGAAAACCCAATCCCTCCTGTGGATGATGATGAGGATGATCAGAATGATGCCCTCTTTGTCCCCCAGGAAGGATTAAGAGTGTGCCCAGAAGGTCTAGGTCTCCTTCTCAGGAGTCTAACCACTCTGGCACCTCTATAGGGAGCTCTGTCTCATCTCATAGGAGAGAATCCTCTCATGAGAGAAGAAAGAGGCTAGTCCAGTATGAGGAAACTCAGCTGGAACTCAGAAAAAAGCAATTAGCTTTAGATAGAGAATCCCTAGATCTCCTTAGAGAGAGAAGAAAGTTGGGACTAGAGTCCCATGGTGGCAGCCATGTCCCTAGAGATAGGGAAAGGTCCTATGACCATAGGAACCTGAGCAAGATTGTCCCTCCCTACCAGAGTGGGGATGATATCCACAAATGGATAACTGCTTTAGAAAGGGCCTGTAAAGTACAGAAGGTCCCTCAGGAGCAGTGGGCAGCAATCTTGTGGCTCTCCTTTGCTGACAAAGGTAGAGATAAGCTCCTCACTGTTAGAGAGGAGGATGCTGATAATTACAAGGTCTTGAAGAGTGCTCTTATTGATGGGTTTGGCCTAACCACTGAACAGTACAGGTTGAAGTTCAGAGACACCCAAAAGCACAGACTCAAGACTGGGTAGACTATGTGGATTGTTCTGCCAAGGCTCTGGAAGGCTGGTTGATGGGCAGTAAGGTGTGTGACTTCTCAGGATTGTATAATCTGATAATGAGTGAGCAGATTCTTAATAACTGTCAAAATCAGCTGTTGCATCAATACCTGGTAGACTCTGATCTGACCTCTCCCCAAGAATTGGGAAAGAAGGCAGACAAATGGGTCAGGACCAGGGTGAAGCAGAAAGTACAGAACCAAGGTGGGGAAACCAAGAAGCAAGATGCTAAGAACTCTGACAAGGGTGGGGAGAAGGGTAAAGATCAAAAGTCTTCATCAGGCCCCCAAAAATCTTCTTCTGGTGGGGATTCCCAGTCTACCAAGGGTAAAGGCCAAAGAAAACCATGGTGCAAGGTCTGTAAGCAAAAGACCCACTGGACCAGTGATTGCACCAAGTCCAAAGACTCCAGTCCAGCACCCACCAATGCCCCTAAGGCACCTGTTCCCCCTAGTACAGTTGGTGGAAGTGCTCCAGCAAAGGGTTTAGTAGGGTTCACCCTGGGAACTGAGTTGGGCTCTGACTTAGTCAGGGAACTGACTCAGGCTGTGTTAGTCTGTGATGGAGGCATGGATGTGACCTCCACTGTGAGTCCCAGTAATCTGGGCAAGTACAGACAACAGCCTTTAATTAATGGACGTGAGGCTTTGGCATTTAGGGACACAGGGGCAAGTGTCACAATGGTGACACAAGACCTTGTGCTGCCTGGGCAAGTTATGCTTGGTGAGATGTACCAAGTGACCAATGCTAGCAATGTCAGAACAGACCATACTCTGGCAGTTGTTAACTTCTCCTGGGGAGGGGTAACTGGCCTTAAGAAGGTTGTGGTAAGTGCAAACCTACCAGTCGAATGGTTGCTTGGCAATGACTTAGAGACTTCTGCTTGGGCAGAAGTGGAGCTCAGGACCCATGCAGAAATGCTGGGGATCCCTGCAGATGTGTTTGCTGTGACCAGGTCACAGGCCAAAATGTCTAGCACTGAACAGGCCTTGGATTCTGGAAGAATGGACCAAGTGCCTTCCAAGAGGAGGAGTAGTAGGGTTAAGGCAGTGCCTTCCCCCTTGGCTCAGGAGGAAGATCAGTCCCTTGAGGGGATGATCTCAGCCCTGAAGAAGGAACTGTCCCAGAGGAACTGGAACCTGACCAGGTTGAGTTCTTGGGGACAGGGGGACCTTCTAGGGCAGATCTGAGCCAGGAGCAGCAGAGCTGCCCCTCCCTTGAACCCCTCAGACAGCAAGCTGCTGCTGAGGCTGCTGGGAAAGCTAGTGGTCCCCATACAGTGTATTGGGATGATGGACTCCTGTACTCAGAGAGTAGAGACCCCAAGCCTGGTGCTACCAGGAGGTTGGTAATACCTTTGAAGTTCAGGGGCTTCCTATTGACCCTAGCCCATGATATTCCCTTAGCAGGACACCTGGGCCAGAACAAGACTTGGGACAGAATTGTCCCTCACTTTCACTGGCCCCACATGTCTGAAGACAGTAAGGAGTTTTGTCGCTCCTGTGTAACCTGCCAAGCCAGTGGCAAAGCAGGTGGCACTACAAAGGCCCCCTGATACCACTACCTGTGGTGGGGGTGCCCTTTGAGAGGGTAGGGATTGACATTGTTGGTCCCATGGATCCCCAAACAGCCTCTGGGCACAGGTTTATCCTGGTGGTAGTGGATCATGCCACCAGGTACCCAGAAGCTATTCCCCTAAGGACCACTACAGCACCTGTGGTGGCAAGGGCCCTCCTGGGAATCTTCTCAAGAGTGGGCTTTCCTAAGGAGGTAGTATCAGACAGGGGTGCTAACTTCATGTCTGGGTACTTAAAAGCAATGTGGAAGGAGTGTGGAGTGACTTATAAGTTCACCACACCCTATCACCCACAATGCAATGGTTTAGTTGAGAGATTCAACAAAACCTTGAAGGGCATGATTAAAGGACTCCCAGAAAAGCTTAGGCGTAGATGGGACATACTCTTGCCCTGCCTTTTATTCGCATATAGGGAGGTGCCTCAGAAGGGGTTGGTTACAGGCCTTTTGAACTTCTGTTTGGCCACCCTGTGAGGGGTCCACTGTGCTTGGTGAAGGAAGGATGGGAGTTACCTCTCAAGCCCCCAAAGCAAGATATAGTGGACTATGTACTTGGTCTCCGCTCCAGGATGGCTGAGTACATGAAAAAGGCAACCAAAAACCTTGAGGCTAGCCAGGAACTTCAGAAGGCCTGGCATGACCAAAGGCTGTTCTGACTGTTTACCAGCCAGGACAGAAGGTGTGGGTGTTGGAGCCAGTGGCCCCAGCAGCTCTCCAAGACAAATGGAGTGGACCCCACACTATTGTTGAACAGAAGGGTGAGGTCACTTATTTAGTAGACCTAGGAACACCCAGGAGTCCCCACAGGGTTCTCCATGTCAACAGGTTAAAACCATATGTGGACAGGGCAGACATGGGCTTGCTCATGGCTACTGATGAAGGGCAGGAGGAAGAGAGTGACCCACTCCCTGACCTGCTCTCACAGAACCCTGACGATGGGTCAGTTGATGGTGTAGCCTTGGCAGGCAGCCTCACTACCCAGCAACAAACTGATTGCAGGCAAGTCCTCAATCAGTTTCGACATATGTTTTCACTGACACCCAGTCAGACCACCTGGTGCACTCATGAAGTGGACACTGGGGACAGTCTGCCTATTAAAAACAAGATTTATAGGCAACCTGACCATGTCAGGGACTGTATCAGGACTGAAGTCCAGAAAATGTTGGAATTGGGAGTAATTGAGCCCTCAGATAGCCCTTGGGCTAGTCCAGTAGTCCTAGTACCGAAACCTCACACCAGTGGTGGAAAAAGAGAGATGAGGTTTTGTGTAGACTACAGGGGTCTCAATGCAGTCACTAGGACTGATGCCCATCCAATACCCAGGGCAGATGAGCTCATAGATACTTTGGCCTCTGCCAAATATCTCAGCACATTTGACCTAACAGCTGGCTACTGGCAGATCAGACTAGCTGATACTGCAAAGCCCAAGACAGCATTCTCAACCCCTAGTGGGCATTATCAATTTGTGGTAATGCCCTTTGGTCTGAAGAATGCACCTGCCACTTTCCAGAGGTTGGTGAACACAGTTCTCACAGGACTGGAAGCCTATAGTGCAGCTTATCTAGATGATATTGCTGTCTTTAGCTCCACCTGGGAGGATCACCTGGTCCACCTCAGGAATGTTTTACAGGCCCTGCAAAAGGCAGGCCTGACTATCAAGGCCACTAAGTGCCAGATAGGGCAGAGTCAGGTTGTGTACCTGGGCCACCTTGTGGGTGGAGGCCAGGTTCAACCTTTGCAGAGCAAGATCCAGACCATCATGGACTGGACTGCTCCCACTACCCAGACTCAGGTGAGAGCCTTCTTAGGCCTGACTGGGTACTATAGGAGATTTGTCAAGGGGTATGGATCAATAGTGACACCCTTGAATGACTTAACTTCTAAGAAAATGCCCAAAAAGGTTCAGTGGACAGTTAGCTGTCAAAAGGCATTTGATGACCTCAAGCAGGCCATGTGCACTGCTCCAATTCTGCAGAGTCCTGATTACTCCAAGAAGTTCATTGTTCAAACTGATGCATCTGAATTGGGGGTAGGGGCTGTACTGTCACAATTGAATGAAGAAGGTCAGGATCAGCCAGTAGCTTTTATTAGCAGAAGGCTGACCCCTAGAGAGAAACGTTGGTCAGCCATAGAGAGGAGGCCTTTGCTGTGGTCTGGGCTCTGAAGAAGTTGAGGCCATACTTGTTTGGTACACACTTCCTGGTTCAGACAGACCATAAGCCCCTCTTATGGCTAAAACAAATGAAGGGTGAAAACCCCAAACTGCTTAGGTGGTCCATTTCCCTACAGGGGATGGACTTTACAGTGGAACATAGGCCTGGGAGTAACCATGCGAATGCAGATGGACTCTCTAGGTATTTCCACTTAGAACATGAAGACTTAACTGGGCAAGGTTAGTTTAATGTCCCTACGTTTGGGGGGTTGTGTAGGAGAGTAGGATCTGCTTCACATGGGTACCCCCACTTTTGCTGATGCTTCACTGTTTTCGACATTAGTCTGGCTGGGGCCCTGCTAATCAGAACCCCAGCCTAGCTGCTTCCTCTCTAAAATGGTTTCCATGTGCCTTAGGCACATCTCTGATTGGGATCTGGAGTGCCCTTATAAGTCCCTAGTATATGGTATACTATGTACCAAGGGCATAGGTACCTCAGAGGCCTGCCAGGGGCTGCAGCATATATTATGCCACCCCTGGAAGGCCATCCAAACTGACACCACAGGTCTGCTACTGCAGCCTGGGTAAGGTGGTGCAAGCACCCCTTACTGTGATATAGGTTACCTATATCACGAAATACATACACACATAAACCTATAAGTCACTCCTAAGGCAGGCCTTATCAATCCTAAAGGCAGAGTGCATGGTTCCTATGTGAGAGGGTGCCCCTGCATGAGCAGGGCCCCTCTGCAGCGTTCGGAGACCATCTCTGATGGGGTTTGTAGAGCAGCCTGACCATATACTCTTAAGCGCATTATATCTTCGCGGTAGAATGCTAACTTTGGAATGGCTGCACCTAAACATGTCGTGTTTGGTGTCAAACATCTTGGAATATTACCCCCCCCCGCCAATCCTGGCGGCGGGGGTAGCATTCCACCCTTCTAGAGGGAAAGACATGTTAACTCTGACGAGTCCGGTAACTTCTTTCCAGAGCCCTGGCATCACAAAATGGATGCTGCTGCCACAGACACGAGTCTGGCCTCCTGCTGCTGGACGAAACTCCGGCAGGGGAGGCCTGGACAATAGGTTTCCTGTCCCAGGGAGGTGTGACCACCTCCCCAGACAGGATAATGTGTATTGGGGCTGGGCGGGAGCACTTTCGGGTGCTTTGAAGTCCTGCACTGGGGGCACATTTGGTGTCCCTGTGCATACCCCAGTGTGAGAAGTTGGCCTGGCATATGCTGTCCACTAATTATAGTGGGCACCGTGCACCAGTCCAAATCGACTCTTATGGTAGGTAGGTTAAAGACAACCTTATTGAAAGCTATCCTAGTGGTAGCTATGGAGAGCAGCCTTCAGGCTAAGTCTTGAAGGAATGTAAAGCAGCTTGTTTTACCAGTCTATAATCTCTTGAGTGACCAAATGAAAGAGCACCACACCAGGTATATATTCAAAATATATGTATTTATTACTAAACACACCCCTCTAGTCTCTTTATGAGGCTAGAGTTCGAAATACATAGGTTATAAGATCTTAAATCACAGTAATAGCACAAATACACGTTTGGGCCCTAGGGGCGTACCAAACCATATACCAATAAAGTGGTATGCGAACCACGACTGAACTAGACACTAGGCCTAGAGCCTCTAGAAGTGCTTGGACCACAAGGAACCACCCAAGGTAGTGACACAGGGGACCCACGGGAGACGCGTGCAGTGTAAATACACAACCGCGATACGCCGTTAACTTCTATGGAGAAAGTCGGGATCGGGAAAATAGAGGAAAGGGACACTTAAAATAGGACTAGGACAAAACCCTTTGAGATCTAGGACTTTGAAGAGTCTCTACCCACGGGAGCACCGGAGTACTCGTGTTACCTCACCCAGGGAAGCCGGGTGCATAGGTGCCTTTCGGGGTCGGGTTTCGTCGTCGGTTCTTATGGCGATCTGCTGCAAAGTGCGGCTGGCGACCAGGAGAAAAGTGTCCGGGTGGATCCAAGAGTGGATCGGAGTTCTGAAGAACCTGAAAGCAGAGGGGACAGAGTCTGGGTCACTAGCCAGTGACCAGGGAGGCGATGGACAGATGCCCACCGATGTCGAGTGCTTCAGGTTCGATGACGGTCGTCTTGACTCTTCAGCCACGAGATCCGGGAGGCGTTGTCGGCTACCAGGAGCAGGATTCGGGCTGTTGCTCGATGTCTGTCGAGTGCAGAGGTGTCGGCGACCAGATTGGACCCAACAAACCTTGGCAACGGCAAGTCTCGAGTAAGATGTAGATCGTCGATGATGCAGACCAGCAAGGTCTGGGGAACTCACCCAGCGAGGGTAAGTGAGGGCAGGCCTGGAGCAACCAGACTGCCAAGTAAAGAAAAGATTGGCCTTCGTTAAGGGCTACTAGCCAACGGGCTAGCGACCGCGAAGGAGCCTCATGACGCCGCACGTGGAGCTGGCTTACAGGACACTCGTGGAGTGGGGGCCAGTGATCTTCAGTGCAGGTGGTGCTGGAGGCTAGGGCTACTCGGAGCCCAAAGCACGACTTCTTGGGAGACCCAGAAGATGGTGCACTTGCAAATGTCCTCGGTGTCCAGGGGTCACGGTCTCAAGTCACCCACGATAGCCACGGGCCTCAGCTTTGCTGGGGACTCAGGGTAGCCTCGGGGAAGTCTGAGAATCCACCTCTGGTGATGCGATGACTTCGGCGTCCGGCAGGAGCTTCAGTGATGCGAACCGGACAGATGCTTCTTTGGTGCCTGCCAAGCAGGGGAGTCACTCCTTGACCCCAAGGGAGATTCTTCAGTCCTCTAATCGTGAGTAGAGCGTCGAAGGTCCAGGATTCTGTTTCAGAGTTTCGTCCAGGTATAATCTGCCTTGCAATGGCAAGGTTCCCCTCTTATCCTAAAAGAGGGGATGGACTAGCTCTATGACCCCACCTATGGGAGGGTCAAGGGAGGGGTGGCTACACCCACTTCCCTTTGTCCAGTGTCGCGCCAGAGCAGGGGCAGGTAGCCCCTGAGCTGGTTTGAACTGGCATATGCACAGAGGAGCCTTTTGCTCCCCCAGTGCAGGACTTCAAAGCACTCTAAGAGTGCACCCACCCAGCCCCAATACACATTATCCTGTCTGGGGAGGTGGTCACACCTCCCTGCAACAGGAAACCTATTGTCCAGGCCTCCCCTGCCGGAGTTTCGTCCAGCAGCAGGAGGCCAGACTTGTGTCTGTGGCAGCAGCATCCATTTTGTGATGCCAGGGCTTCAGAAAGAAGTTACCGGGTAAGCCAGAGTTAACATGTCTTTCCCTCTAGAAGGGTGGAATGCTACCCCCGCCGCCAGGATTGGCGGGGGGTAGTATTCCAAGATGTTTGACACCAAACACGACATGTTTAGGTGCAGCCATTCCAAAGTTAGCATTTTACCGCGAGGATATAATGCGCTTAAGAGTATATGGTCAGGCTGCACTACAAACAGCATCAGAGATGGTCTCCGAACGCTGCAGAGGGGCCCTGCTCATGCAGGGGCACCCTCTCACATAGGAACCATGCACTCTGCCTTTAGGATTGATAAGGCCTGCCTTAGGAGTGACTTATAGGTTTATATGTGTGTATGTATTTAGTGATATAGGTAACCTATATCACAGTAAGGGTGCATGCACCACCCTACCCAGGTTGCAGTAGCAGACCTGTGGTGTCAGTTTGGATGGCCTTCCAGGGGTGGCATAATACATGCTGCAGCCCCTGGTAGGCCTCTGAGGTACCTATGCCCTTGGTACATAGTATACCATATACTAGGGACTTATAAGGGCACTCCAGATTCCAATCAGAGATGTGCCTAAGGCACATGGAAACCTTTTCACAGAGAAAGCAGATAGACTGGGGCCCTGAATAGCAGGATCCCAGTCCAACTAAGTCATAAACCAGCAAAACACCATAAAAAAAGTGGGGGCAACCATATAGTCAGATTCCACCTTCCTACACCCAGTTCAAACCGGATCAGGGGCTTGCAGCCCCTGCTTTGGCGCGAACTGGACAAAGGGAAAGGGGTGTGGCCACCCCTCTGCCCTGACCCACCCATAGGTGGGGCCACAGAAGTAGTCCAACCCCTATTTTTAGAATAAAGGTAGGAACCCAGTCCTTAGGACTTTAGATTACACCTGGACGAAACTCTGACACTGAATCCTGAACCTTCGACGCTCTACGACAAGATTAGAGGACTGAAGAATCTCCCTTGGGGTCAAGGAGTGACTCCCCTGCTTGGCAGGCACCAAAGAAGCATCTGTCCGGTTCGCATTTCTGAAGCTCCCGTCGGACGCCGAAGTCATCGCATCACCAGAGGTGGATTCTCAGACTTCCCGAGGCTACCCTGAGTCCCCAGCAAAGCTGAGGCCCGTGGCTATCGTGGGTGACTTGAGACCGTGACCCCTGGACACCGAGCACATTTGCAAGTGCACCATCTTCTGGGTCTCCCAAGAAGTCGTTCTTTGGGCTCCGAGTAGCCCTAGCCTCCAGCACCACCTGCACCGAAGATCACTGGCCCCCACTCCACGAGTGTCCTGCAAGCCAGCTCCACGTGCGGCGTCACGAGGCTCCTTCGCGGTCGCTAGCCCGTTGGCTAGTAGCCCTTAACGAAGGCCAATCTTTTCCTTACTTGGCATCCTGGTTGCACCAGGACTGCCCTCACTTACCCTCGCTGGGTGAGTTCCACAGACCTTGCTGGTCTGCACCATCGACGATCTACATCTTACTCGAGACTTGCCGTTGCCAAGGCTTGTTGGGTCCAATCCAGTCGCCGACACCTCAGCACTCGACAGACATTGAGCACAAGCCCGAATCCTGCTCCTGGTCGCCGACAACGCCTCCCGGACCTCGTGGCTGAAGAGTCAAGACGACTGTCAACGCACCTGAAGCACTCGACATCGGTGGGCATCTGTCCATCGCCTTCCTGGTCACTGGCTAGTGACCCAGACTCTGTCCCCTCTGCTTTCAGGTTCACCAGAACTCCGATCCATTCTTGGATCCACCCGGACACTTTTCCCTTGGCCGCCAGCAGCACTTTGCAGCAGATCGCCATTCGAATCGACGACGAAACCCGACCCCGAAAGGCACCTATGCACCTGGCTTCCCTGGGTGAGGTAACACGAGTACTCCGGTGCTCCCGTGGGTAGAGACTCTTCAAAGTCCTAGATCTCAAAGGGTTTTGTCCTAGTCCTCTTCTAAGTGTCCCTTTCCTCTATTTTCCCGATCCCGACTTTCTCCATAGAAGTTAACGGCGTATCGCGGTTGTGTATTTACACTGCACGCGTCTCCCGTGGGTCCCCTGTGTCACTACCTTGGGTGGTTCCTTGTGGTCCAAGCACTTCTAGAGGCTCTAGGCCTAGTGTCTAGTTCAGTCGTGGTTCGCATACCACTTTATTGGTATATGGTTTGGTACGCCCCTAGGGCCCAAACGTGTATTTGTGCTATTATTGTGATTTAAGATCTTATAACCTATGTACTTCGAACTCTAGCCTCATAAAGAGACTAGAGGGGTGTGTTTAGTAATAAATACATATATTTTGAATATATACCTGGTGTGGTGCTCTTTCATTTGGTCACTCAAGAGATTATAGACTGGTAAAACAAGCTGCTTTACATTCCTTCAAGACTTAGCCTGAAGGCTGCTCTCCATAGCTACCACTAGGATAGCTTTCAATAAGGTTGTCTTTAACCTACCTACCATAAGAGTCGATTTGGACTGGTGCAAGGTGCCCACTATAATTAGTGGACAGCATATGCCAGGCCAACTTCTCACACAGTATCAGTAAGAGTAGTATGGTCCAGTGTCAGTAAGAGTAGTATGGTCAGGTGTCAGTAAGAGTAGTATGGTCAGGTGTCAGTAAGAGAAATTGGTCCATTGTCACTAAAGCAGTATGGTCCGGTGTCAGTAAGAGTAGTATGGTCAGGTGTCAGTAAGAGTAGTATGTCCAGTGTCAGTAAGAGTAGTATGTCCAGTGTCAGTAAGAGTAGTATGTCCAGTGTCAGTAAGAGTGGTATGGCCCAGTGTCAGTAAGAGTAGTATGGTCAGGTGTCAATAAGAGTCGGATGATCTAGTGTCAGTAAGAGTAGTATGGTCCAGTATCAGTAAGAGTAGTATGGTCCAGTGTCAGTAAGAGTAGTATGGTCCAGTGTCAGTAAGAGTAGTATGGTCCAGTGTCAGTAAGAGTAGTATGGTCAGGTGTCAGTAAGAGTAGTATGTCCCGGTTTCAGTAAGAGAAATTGTTCCAGTGTCACTAAGAGCAGTATGATCCAGTGTCAGTAAGAGTAGTATGGTCACGTGTCAGTAAGAGTAGTATGTCCAGTTTCAGTAAGAGTAGTATGGTCCAGTGTCAGTAAGAGTAGTATGTCCAGTGTCAGTAAGAGTAGTATGGTCCAGTGTCAGTAAGAGTAGTATGGTCCAGTGTCAGTAAGAGTAGTATGGTCCAGTGTCAGTAAGAGTAGTATGGTCAGGTGTCAGTAAGAGTAGTATTGTCCAATGTCAGTAAGAGTAGAATGGTCAGGTGTCAGTAAGAGTAGTATGTCCCGGTGTCAGTAAGAGTAGTATGTCCAGTGTCAGTAAGAGTAGTATGGTCCAGAGTCAGTAAGAGTAGTATGGTCAGGTGTCAGTAAGAGTAGTATGGTCAGGTGTCAGTAAGAGTAGTATGTCCAGTGTCAGTAAGAGTAGTATGTCCAGTGTCAGTAAGAGTAGTATGGTCCAGAGTCAGTAAGAGTAGTATGGTCCAGAGTCAGTAAGAGTAGGATGGTCAGGTGTCAGTAAGAGTAGTATGGTCAGGTGTCAGTAAGAGTAGTATGTCCAGTGTCACTAAGAGCAGTATGGTCAAGTGTCAGTAAGAGTAGTATGGTCCAGTGTCAGTAAGAGTAGTATGGTTCGGTGTCTGTAAGAGTAGTATGGTCCGGTGTCAGTAAGAGTAGTATGGTTCGGTGTCAGTAAGAGTAGTATGGTCTGGTGTCAGTAAAGAAGTATGGCACAGTGTCAGTAAGAGTAGTATGATCCAGTGTCAGCAAGAGTAGTATCTCCAATGTCAGTAAGAGTAGTATGACCAGGTGTCAGTAAGAATAGTATGTCCAGTGTCAGTAAGAGTAGTAAGGTAAAGTGTCAGTAAGAGTAGTATGTCCAGTGTCAGTAAGAGTAGTATGTCCAGTGTCAGTAAGAGTAGTATGTCCAGTGTCAGTAAGAGTAGTAAGGTCCAGTGTCAGTAAGAGTAGTATGGTCAGGTGTCAGTAAGAGTAGTATGTCAGGTGTCGGTAAGAGTAGTATGGTCAGGTGTCAGTAAGAGTAGTATGGTCCAGTGTCAGTAAGAATAGCATGTCCCGGTGTCAGTAATAGTAGTATGGTCCAGTGTCAGTAAGAGTAGTATGGTAAAATGTCAGAAAGAGTAGTATGGTCAGGTGTCAGTAAGAGTAGTATGTCCAGTGTCAGTAAGAGTAGTATGGTCAGGTGTCAGTAAGAGTAGTATAGTCAGGTGTCAGTAAGAGTAGTATAGTCAGGTGTCAGTAAGAGTAGTATGTACACCGGTCAGTAAGATAAATTGATTCAGTGTCACTAAGAGCAGTATGGTCCGGTGTCAGTAAGAGCAGTATGGTCCAGTGTCAGTAAGAGCAGTATGGTCCAGTGTCAGTAAGAGCAGTATGTTCTGGTGTCAGTAAGAGAAATTGATTCAGTGTCACTAAGAGCAGTATTGTCCGGTGTCAGTACGAGTATTATTTTCAGGTGTCAGTAAGAGCAGTATGGTCCACTGTCAGTAAGAGTAGTATGTTCTGGTGTCAGTAAGAGCAGTATGGTCCACTGTCAGAAAGAGTAGTATGGTCAGGTGTCAGTAAGAGTAGTATGTCCAGTGTCAGTAAGAGTAGTATGTCCAGTGTCAGTAAGAGTAGTATGGTCCAGTGTCAGTAAGAGTAGTATGTCCAGTGTCAGTAAGAGTAGTATGTCCAGTGTCAGTAAGAGTGGTATGGCCCAGTGTCAGTAAGAGTAGTATGGTCCAGTGTCAGTAAGAGTAGTATGGTCAGGTGTCAATAAGAGTAGTATGTCCCGGTGTCAGTAAGAGTAATTGGCCCAGTGTCACTAAGAGCAGTATGATCCAGTGTCAGTAAGAGTAGTATGGTCAGTTGTCAGTAAGAGTAGTATGGTCAGGTGTCGGTAAGAGTAGTATGGTCAGTTGTCATTAAGAGTAGTATGTCCAGTGTCAGTAAGAGTAGTATGGTCAGGTGTCAGTAAGAGTAGTATGTTCTGGTGTCAGTAAGAGAAATTGATTCAGTGTCACTAAGAGCAGTATGGTCCGGTACCAGTAAGAGTAGTATGGTCAGGTGTCAGTAAGAGTAGTATGTCCAGTGTCAGTAAAAGTAGTATGGTCCAGTGTCAGTAAGAGTAGTATGTTCTGGTATCAGTAAGAGCAGTATGGTCCACTGTCAGTAAGAGTAGTATGGTAAAATGTCAGAAAGAGTAGTATGGTCAGGTGTCAGTAAGAGTAGTATGTCCCCGTGTCAGTAAGAGTAGTATGTCCAGTGTCAGTAAGAGTAGTATGGTCAGGTGTCAATAAGAGTCGGATGATCTAGTGTCAGTAAGAGTAGTATGGTCCAGTATCAGTAAGAGTGGTATGGTCCAGTGTTAGTAAGAGTAGTATGATCCAGTGTCAGTAAGAGTAGTATGTCCAGTGTCAGTAAGAGTAGTATGTTCCAGTGTCAGTAAGAGTAGTATGTCCAGTGTCAGTAAGAGTAGTATGTCCAGTGTCAGTAAGAGTAGTATGTCAGGTGTCAGTAAGATTAGTATGGTCAGGTGTCAGTAAGAGTAGTATGTCCCGGTGTCAGTAAGAGATTTGTCCAGTGTCACTAAGAGCAGTATGATCCAGTGTCCGTAAGGGTAGTATGGTCAGGTGTCAGTAAGAGTAGTATGGTCCAGTGTCAGTAAGAGTAGTATGGTCCAGTGTCAGTAAGAGTAGTATGGTCTAGTGTCAGTAAGAGTAGTATGTCCAGTGTCAGTAAGAGTAGTATGGTCAGGTGTCAGTAAGAGTAGTATGGTCCAGTGTCAGTAAGAGTAGTATGGTGAGGTGTCAGTAAGAGTAGTATGTGCAGTGTCAGTAAGAGTAGTATGGTCCAGTGTCAGTAAGAGTAGTATGTCCCGGTGTCAGGAAGAGAAATTGGTCCAGTGTCACTAAGAGCAGTATGATCCAGTGTCAGTAAGAGTAGTATGGTCAGGTGTCAGTAAGAGTAGTATAGTCAGGTGTCAGTAAGAGTAGTATGTCCCCGTGTCAGAAAGAAAAATTGATTCAGTGTCACTAAGAGCAGCATGGTCTGTTGTCAGTAAGAGCAGTATGGTCAGGTGTCAGTAAGAGAGGTATGTCCAGTGTCAGTAAGAGTAGTATGGTCCAGTGTCAGTAAGAGTAGTATGTTCTGGTGTCAGTAAGAGCAGTATGGTCCACTGTCAGTAAGAGTTGTATAGTCCAGTGTCAGAAAGAGTAGTATGGTTAGGTGTCAGTAAGAGTAGTATGTCCAGTGTCAGTAAGAGTAGTATGTCCAGTGTCAGTAAGAGTAGTATGTCCAGTGTCAGTAAGAGTAGTATGTCCAGTGTCAGTAAGAGTAGTATGGTCCAGTGTCAGTAAGAGTAGTATGGTCAGGTGTCAGTAAGAGTAATATGTCCCGGTGTCAGTAAGAGAAATTGGTCAATTGTCACTAAGAGCAGTATGGTCCGGTGTCAGTAAGAGTAGTATGGTCCAGTGTCAGTAAGAGTAGTATGGTCAGGTGTCAATAAGACCGTATGATCTAGTGTCAGTAAGAGTAGTATGGTCCAGTATCAGTAAGAGTGGTATGGTCCAGTGTCAATAAGAGTAGTATGGTCCAGTGTCAATAAGAGTAGTATGGTCAGGTGTCAGTAAGAGTAGTATGTCCCGGTGTCACTAAGAGCAGTATGATCCAGTGTCAGTAAGAGCAGTATGGTCAGTTGTCAGTAAGAGTAGTATGTCCAGGTGTCAGTAAGAGTAGTATGGTCCGGTGTCAGTAAGAGTAGTATGGTCCAGTGTCAGTAAGAGTGGTACGGCCCAGTGTCAGTAAGAGTAGTATGTCCAGTGTCAGTAAGAGTAGTATGTCCAGTGTCAGTAAGAGTAGTATGTCCAGTGTCAGTAAGAGTAGTATGTCCCCGTGTCAGTAAGAGAAATTGATTCAGTGTCACTAAGAGCAGTATGGTCCGGTGTCAGTAAGTGTAGTATGGTCAGGTGTCAGAAAGAGTAGTATGTCCAGTGTCAGTAAGAGTAGTATGGTCCAGTGTCAGTAAGAGTAGTATGTTCTAGTGTCAGTAAGAGAAGTATGGTCCACTGTCAGTAAGAGGAGTATGGTCCAATGTCAGAAAGAGTAGTATGGTCAGGTGTCAGTAAGAGTAGTATGTCCAGTGTCAGTAAGAGTAGTATGTCCAGTGTCAGTAAGAGTAGTATGGTCCAGTGTCAGTAAGAGTAGTATGGTCCAGTGCCAGTAAGAGTAGTATGGTCCAGTGCCAGTAAGAGTAGTATGGTCCAGTGTCAGTAAGAGTAGTATGGTCAGTTGTCAGTAAGAGTAGTATGTCCCGGTGTCAGTAAGAGAAATTGGTCCATTGTCACTAAAGCAGTATAATCCGGTGTCAGTAAGAGTAGTATGTCCAGTGTCAGAAAGAGTGGTATGGCCCAGTGTCAGTAAGAGTAGTATGGTCCAGTGTCAGTAAGAGTAGTATGGTCAGGTGTCAATAAGAGTCGGATGATCTAGTGTCAGTAAGAGTAGTATGGTCCAGTATCAGTAAGAGTCGTAGGGTCCAGTGTCAGTAAGAGTAGTATGGTCCAGTGTCAGTAAGAGTAGTATGGTCAGGTGTCAGTAAGCGTAGTATGTCCCGGTTTCAGTAAGAGAAATTGGTCCAGTGTCACTAAGAGCAGTATGATCCAGTGTCAGTAAGAGTAGTATGGTCACGTGTCAGTAAGAGTACTATGTCCAGTTTCAGTAAGATTAGTATGGTCCAGTGTCAGTAAGAGATATTTGTCCAGTGTCACTAAGAGCAGTATGATCCAGTGTCAGTAGAGTAGTATGGTCAGGTGTCAGTAAGAGTAGTATTGTCCAATGTCAGTAAGAGTAGTATGGTCAGGTGTCAGTAAGAGTAGTATGTCGCGGTGTCAGTAAGAGATATTTGTCCAGTGTCACTAAGAGCAGTATGATCCAGTGTCAGTAGAGTAGTATGGTCAGGTGTCAGTAAGAGTAGTATGTCCAGTGTCAGTAAGAGTAGTATGGTCCAGTGTCAGTAAGAGTAGTATGTTCTGGTGTCAGTAAGAGCAGTATGGTCCACTGTCAGTAAGAGTAGTATGGTAAAATATCAGAAAGAGTAGTATGGTCAGGTGTCAGTAAGAGTAGTATGTCCAGTGTCAGTAAGAGTAGTATGTCCAGTGTCAGTAAGAGTAGTATGGTCAGGTGTCAATAAGAGTCGGATGATCTAGTGTCAGTAAGAGTAGTATGGTCCAGTATCAGTAAGAGTGGTATGGTCCAGTGTTAGTAAGAGTAGTATGGTCCAGTGTCAGTAAGAGTAGTATGTCCAGTGTCAGTAAGAGTAGTATGTTCCAGTGTCAGTAAGAGTAGTATGTCCAGTGTCAGTAAGAGTAGTATGTCCAGTGTCAGTAAGAGTAGTATGTCCAGTGTCAGTAAGAGTAGTATGTCCAGTGTCAGTAAGAGTAGTATGTCCAGTGTCAGTAAGAGTAGTATGTCCAGTGGCAGTAAGAGTAGTATGGTCCAGTGTCAGTAAGATTAGTATGGTCAGGTGTCAGTAAGAGTAGTATGTCCCGGTGTCAGTGAGAGATATTTGTCCAGTGTCACTAAGAGCAGTATGATCCAGTGTCAGTAAGGGTAGTATGGTCAGGTGTCAGTAAGAGTAGTATGGTCCAGTGTCAGTAAGAGTAGTATGGTCAGGTGTCAGTAAGAGTAGTATGTCCAGTGTCAGTAAGAGTAGTATGGTCAGGTGTCAGTAAGAGTAGTATGGTCCAGTGTCAGTAAGAGTAGTATGGTCAGGTGTCAGTAAGAGTAGTATGTGCAGTGTCAGTAAGAGTAGTATGGTCCAGTGTCAGTAAGAGTAGTATGTCCCGGTGTCAGGAAGAGAAATTGGTCCAGTGTCACTAAGAGCAGTATGATCCAGTGTCAGTAAGAGTAGTATGGTCAGGTGTCAGTAAGAGTAGTATAGTCAGGTGTCAGTAAGAGTAGTATGTCCCCGTGTCAGAAAGAAAAATTGATTCAGTGTCACTAAGAGCAGCATGGTCTGTTGTCAGTAAGAGCAGTATGGTCAGGTGTCAGTAAGAGAGGTATGTCCAGTGTCAGTAAGAGTAGTATGGTCCAGTGTCAGTAAGAGAAGTATGTTCTGGTGTCAGTAAGAGCAGTATGGTCCACTGTCAGTAAGAGTTGTATGGTCCAATGTCAGAAAGAGTAGTATGGTTAGGTGTCAGTAAGAGTAGTATGTCCAGTGTCAGTAAGAGTAGTATGTCCAGTGTCAGTAAGAGTAGTATGGTCCAGTGTCAGTAAGAGTAGTATGGTCAGGTGTCAGTAAGAGTAATATGTCCCGGTGTCAGTAAGAGAAATTGGTCAATTGTCACTAAGAGCAGTATGGTCCGGTGTCAGTAAGAGTAGTATGGTCAGGTGTCAGTAAGAGTAGTATGGCCCAGTGTCAGTAAGAGTAGTATGGTCCAGTGTCAGTAAGAGTAGTATGGTCAGGTGTCAATAAGACCGTATGATCTAGTGTCAGTAAGAGTAGTATGGTCCAGTATCAGTAAGAGTAGTATGGTCCAGTGTCAATAAGAGTAGTATAGTCCAGTGTCAATAAGAGTAGTATGTCCCGGTGTCAGTAAGAGAAAATGGTCCAGTGTCACTAAGAGCAGTATGATCCAGTGTCAGTAAGAGCAGTATGGTCAGGTGTCGGTAAGAGCAGTATGGTCAGGTGTCAGTAAGAGTAGTATGTCCAGTGTCAGTAAGAGTAGTATGTTCCAGTGTCAGTAAGAGTAGTATGTCCAGTGTCAGTAAGAGTAGTATGTCCAGTGTCAGTAAGAGTAGTATGTCCAGTGTCAGTAAGAGTAGTATGTCCAGTGTCAGTAAGAGTAGTATGGTCCAGTGTCAGTAAGAGTAGTATGGTCCAGTGTCAGTAAGATTAGTATGGTCAGGTGTCAGTAAGAGTAGTATGTCCCGGTGTCAGTAAGACTTATTTGTCCAGTGTCACTAAGAGCAGTATGATCCAGTGTCAGTAAGGGTAGTATGGTCAGGTGTCAGTAAGAGTAGTATGGTCCAGTGTCAGTAAGAGTAGTATGGTCAGGTGTCAGTAAGAGTAGTATGTCCAGTGTCAGTAAGAGTAGTATTGTCAGGTGTCAGTAGGAGTAGTATGGTCCAGTGTCAGTAAGAGTAGTATGGTCAGGTGTCAGTAAGAGTAGTATGTGCAGTGTCAGTAAGAGTAGTATGGTCCAGTGTCAGAAAGAGTAGTATGTCCAGGTGTCAGGAAGAGAAATTGGTCCAGTGTCACTAAGAGCAGTATGATCCAGTGTCAGTAAGAGTAGTATGGTCAGGTGTCAGTAAGAGTAGTATAGTCAGGTGTCAGTAAGAGTAGTATGTCCCCGTGTCAGAAAGAAAAATTGATTCAGTGTCACTAAGAGCAGCATGGTCTGTTGTCAGTAAGAGCAGTATGGTCAGGTGTCAGTAAGAGTAGTATGTCCAGTGTCAGTAAGAGTAGTATGGTCCAGTGTCAGTAAGAGTAGTATGTTCTGGTGTCAGTAAGAGCAGTATGGTCCACTGTCAGTAAGAGTTGTATGGTCCAATGTCAGAAAGAGTAGTATGGTTAGGTGTCAGTAAGAGTAGTATGTCCAGTGTCAGTAAGAGTAGTATGTGCAGTGTCAGTAAGAGTAGTATGGTCCAGTGTCAGTAAGAGTAGTATGGTCAGGTGTCAGTAAGAGTAGTATGGTCAGGTGTCAGTAAGAGTAGTATGGTCAGGTGTCAGTAAGAGTAATATGTCCCGGTGTCAGTAAGAGAAATTGGTCAATTGTCACTAAGAGCAGTATGGTCCGGTGTCAGTAAGAGTAGTATGGTCAGGTGTCAATAAGACCGTATGATCTAGTGTCAGTAAGAGTAGTATGGTCCAGTATCAGTAAGAGTAGTATGGTCCAGTGTCAATAAGAGTAGTATAGTCCAGTGTCAATAAGAGTAGTATAGTCCAGTGTCAATAAGAGTAGTATGTCCCGGTGTCAGTAAGAGAAAATGGTCCAGTGTCACTAAGAGCAGTATGATCCAGTGTCAGTAAGAGCAGTATGGTCAGGTGTCGGTAAGAGTAGTATGGTCCGGTGTCAGTAAGAGTAGCATGTCCCGGTGTCAGTAATAGTAGTATGGTCCAGTGTCAGTAAGAGTGGTACGGCCCAGTGTCAGTAAGAGTAGTATGTCCAGTGTCAGTAAGAGTAGTATGGTCAGGTGTCAGTAAGAGTAGTATGTCCCCGTGTCAGTAAGAGAAATTGATTCAGTGTCACTAAGAGCAGTATGGTCCGGTGTCAGTAAGTGTAGTATGGTCAGGTGTCAGTAAGAGTAGTATGTCCAGTGTCAGTAAGAGTAGTATGGTCCAGTGTCAGTAAGAGTAGTATGTTCCAGTGTCAGTAAGAGCAGTATGGTCCACTGTCAGTAAGAGGAGTATGGTCCAATGTCAGTAAGAGGAGTATGGTTCAATGTCAGAAAGAGTAGTATGGTCAGGTGTCAGTAAGAGTAGTATGTCCAGTGTCAGTAAGAGTAGTATGTCCAGTGTCAGTAAGAGTAGTATGTCCAGTGTCAGTAAGAGTAGTATGTCCAGTGTCAGTAAGAGTAGTATGGTCCAGTGTCAGTAAGAGTAGTATGGTCAGGTGTCAGTAAGAGTAGTATGGTCAGGTGTCAGTAAGAGTAGTATGTCCCGGTGTCAGTAAGAGAAATTGGTCCATTGTCACTAAAGCAGTATAATCCGGTGTCAGTAAGAGTAGTATGATCAGGTGTCATTAAGAGAAGTATGTCCAGTGTCAGTAAGAGTGGTATGGCCCAGTGTCAGTAAGAGTAGTATGGTCCAGTGTCAGTAAGAGTAGTATGGTCAGGTGTCAATAAGAGTTGGATGATCTAGTGTCAGTAAGAGTAGTATGGTCCAGTATCAGTAAGAGTCGTAGGGTCCAGTGTCAGTAAGAGTAGTATAGTCCAGTGTCAGTAAGAGTAGTATGGTCAGGTGTCAGTAAGCGTAGTATGTCCCGGTTTCAGTAAGAGAAATTGGTCCAGTGTCACTAAGAGCAGTATGATCCAGTGTCAGTAAGAGTAGTATGGTCACGTGTCAGTAAGAGTACTATGTCCAGTTTCAGTAGGAGTAGTATGGTCCAGTGTCAGTAAGAGTAGTATGTCCAGTGTCAGTAAGAGTAGTATGGTCCAGTGTCAGTAAGATTAGTATGGGCAGGTGTCAGTAAGAGTAGTATGTTCCGGTGTCAGTAAGAGATATTTGTCCAGTGTCACTAAGAGCAGTATGATCCAGTGTCAGTAGAGTAGTATGGTCAGGTGTCAGTAAGAGTAGTATTGTCCAATGTCAGTAAGAGTAGTATGGTCCAGTGTCAGTGAGAGTAGTATGGTCAGGCATCAGTAAGAGTAGTATGGTTCATTGTCAGTAAGATTAGTATGGTCAGGTGTCCGTAAGAGTAGTATGGTCCGGTGTCAGTAAGAGTAGATTGTCCAGTGTCAGTAAGAGTAGTATTGTCAGGTGTCAGTAAGAGTAGTATGGTCCAGTGTCAGTAAGAGTAGTATGGTTAGGTGTCAGTAAGAGTTGTATGTGCAGTGTCAGTAAGAGTAGTATGGTCTAGTGTCAGTAAGAGTAGTATGGTCAGGTGTCAGTAAGAGTAGTAAGTCCCGGTGTCACTAAGAGAAATTGGTCCAGTGTCACTAAGAGCAGTATGATCCAGTGTCAGTAAGAGTAGTATGGTCAGGTGTCACTCAGAGTCGTATGATCTAGTGTCAGTAAGAGTAGTATTGTCCAATGTCAGTAAAAGTAGTATGGTCCAGTGTCAGTGAGAGTAGTATGGTCAGGTGTCAGTAAGAGTAGTATGGTCAGGTGTCAGTAAGAGTAGCATGGTCAGGTGTCAGTAAGAGTAGTATTGTCCAATGACAGTAAGAGTAGTATGGTCCAGTGTCAGTAAGAGTAGTATTGTCCAGTGTCAGTAAGAGTAGTATTGTCAGGTGTCAGTAAGAGTAGTATGGTCCAGTGTCAGTAAGAGTAGTATGGTCAGGTGTCAGTAAGAGTAGTATGGTCAGGTGTCAGTAAGAGTAGCATGGTCAGGTGTCAGTAAGAGTAGTATTGTCCAATGACAGTAAGAGTAGTATGGTCCAGTGTCAGTGAGAGTAGTATGGTCCGGTGTCAGTAAGAGTAGTATGTCCAGTGTCAGTAAGAGTAGTATGGTCAGGTGTCCGTAAGAGTAGTATGGTCAGGTGTCCGTAAGAGTAGTATGGTCAGGTGTCCGTAAGAGTAGTATGGTCTGGTGTCAGTAAGAGTAGTTTGGTCAGGTGTCAGTAAGAGTAGTATGGTCCGGTGTCAGTAAGAGTAGTATGTCCAGTGTCAGTAAGAGTAGTATGGTCAGGTGTCCGTAAGAGGAGTATGGTCAGGTGTCAGTAAGAGTCATATGGTCCAGTGTGTAGGAGAGTAGGATCTGCTTCACATGGGTACCCCCACTTTTTGCTGATGCTTCACTGTGGCCCTGCTAATCAGAACCCCAGCCTAGCTGCTTCCTCTCTAAAATGGTTTCCATGTGCCTTAGGCACATCACTGATTGGAATCTGGAGTGCCCTTATAAGTCCCTAGTATATGGTATACTATGTACCAAGGGCATAGGTACCTCAGAGGCCTGCCAGGGGCTGCAGCATGTATTGTGCCACCCCTGGAAGGCCATCCAAACTGACACCACAGGTCTGCTACTGCAGCCTGGGTAAGGTGGTGCATGCACCTTTACTGTGATATAGGTTACCTATATCACTAAATACATACACACATATAAACCTATAAGTCACTCCTATGGCAGGCCTTATCAATCCTGAAGGCAGAGTGCGTGGTTCCTATGTGAGAGGGTGCCCCTCCATAGAAGTTAACGGCGTATCGCGGTTGTGTATTTACACTGCACGCGTCCCCCGTGGGTCCCCTGTGTCACTACCTTGGGTGGTTCCTTGTGGTCCAAGCACTTCTAGAGGCTCTAGGCCTAGTGTCTAGTTCAGTCGTGGTTCTTATACCACTTTATTGGTATATGGTTTGGTACGCCCCTAGGGGCCAAACGTGTATTTGTGCTATTACTGTGTTTAAATAACTTATAACTTGTGTACTTCGAACTCTAGCCTCATAAAGAGACTAGAGGGGTGTGTTTAGCAATAAATACATATATTTTGAATATATACCTGGTGTGGTGCTCTTTCATTTGGTCACTCAAGAGATTATAGACTGGTAAAACAAGCTGCTTTACATTCCTTCAAGACTTAGCCTGAAGGCTGCTCTCCATAGCTACCACTAGGATAGCTTTCAATAAGGTTGTCTTTAACCTATCTCCAATAAGGGGTTGTTTGGAATGGTGCAAGGTGCCCACTATAGTTAGTGGACAGCATATGCCAGGCCAACTTCTCACATTGGTGTGCAGCGTGTGGGATTCCAGCTTGCTATTGTTTTACCAGATAATCTCAATTGAATTGATCAACTGAAAACCACTAAAGGTACCTAAGGTACATATAATTTAAGCTTAGAATACAGTAAGTTCTACTGAACTTAGAGTTGTGTGTTAAGGGATAGCACACCCTTTCTACAACTCAAGAGTTTAGTAGGCCACACTAGAGTAGGTAGTGCATACACCACACCTCACTAGTGATGTCTTCAAAGCCAGGACCCAGTGAGTCCTTGCCAGAAGCCCATGGGCTTCTCCCCTCCAAGTATGATACACTCGCATTCTTGGAATTGAGAGCATTATGTAACTTGAGGAAACTGAAGACAGGACAAAGTCCCACCACCCAACATCTTAGAGAGATGTTGGAGGCTTATGATCTCAGCAGGCCCTTAGGGACTGAAGGGGTAGGAGCAGAGGGTGGGGCAGAAGATGAGGATGGGGCCAGGGGTAGCAGTACCCCCAGCCCCCCTCTGGAACTGACCAGGAGGGTGACAATGACCCTGACCTGGATAACCCAATCCCTCCTGTGGAAGATGAGAAGGAAGATCTAGAATGATCCCCACTTTGTCCCCCAGGAAGGATTATGAGTGTGCCCAGAAGGTCTAGGTCTCCTTCTCAGGAGTCTAACCACTCTGGCACCTCAATAGGGACCTCTGTCTCCTCTCATAGGAGGGAATCCTCTCATGAGAGAAGAAAGAGGCTGGTTCAATATGAGGAAGCTCAGCTTGAACTCAGAAAACAGCAACTGGCTATAGACAGGAGTCCCTAGATCTCTACAAAGAGAGAAGAAAGTTGGGACTAGAGTCCCATGGTGGCAGCCATGTCCCTAGAGATAGGGAAAGGTCCTATGACCATAGGAACCTGAGCAAGATTGTCCCTCCCTACCAGAGTGGGGATGACATCCACAAATGGATAACTGCTCTAGAGAGGGCCTGTAAAGTACAGAAGGTCCCTCAGGAGCAGTGGGCAGCAATTTTGTGGCTCTCCTTTGCAGACAAAGGTAGAGACAAGCTCCTCACTGTAAGAGAAGAGGATGCTGACAATTACACAGTCTTGAAGAGTGCTCTTATTGATGGGTTTGGCCTAACAACTGAACAATACAGGTTGAAGTTCAGAGATACCCAAAAAGCACAGACTCAAGACTGGGTAGACTATGTGGATTATTCTGCTAAGGCTCTGGAAGGCTGGTTGATGGGCAGTAAGGTGTGTGACTTCACAGGATTGTACAATCTGATAATGAGGGAGCAGATTCTTAATAACTGTCAAAATCAGCTGTTGCATCAGTACCTGGTGGACTCTGATCTGACCTCTCCCCAAGAATTGGGAAAGAAGGCAGACAAATGGGTCAGAACCAGGGTGAGGCAGAAGGTACAGAACCAAGGTGGTGACCCTAAGAAGCAAGATTCTAAGAACTCTGAAAAGGGTGGGGAGAAGGGTAAAGATCAAAAGTCTTCACAAGGCCCCCAAAAATCTTCTTCAGGTGGGGATTCACAGTCTACAAAAGGGAAAGGCCAAAGAAAACCATGGTGCAAGGTCTGTAAGCAAAAGACCCACTGGACCAGTGATTGCACCAAGTCCAAAGACTCAAGTCCAGCACCCACCAATGCCCCTAAGGCACCTGTTCCCCCTAGTACAGTTACAGTTGGTGGGAGTGCTCCAGCCAAGGGTTTAGTAGGGTTCACCCTGGGTACTGAGTTGGGCTCTGACCTAGTCAGAGAACTGACTCAGGCTGTGTTAGTCTGTGATGGAGGCATGGATGGGACCTCCTCTGTGAGTCCCAGTAATCTGGGCAAGTACAGACAACAGCCTTTAATCAATGGACGAGAGGCTTTGGCATTTAGGGACACAGGGGCAAGTGTCACAATGGTGACACAAGACCTTGTGCATCCTGGGCAAGTTATACTTGGTGAAATGTACCAAGTGACCAATGCTAACAATGTCAGAACAGACCATACTCTGGCAGTTGTTAACTTCTCCTGGGGAGGGGTAACTGGCCTTAAGAAGGTTGTGGTAAGTGCAAACCTACCAGTCGAATGCTTGCTTGGCAATGACTTAGAGACTTCTGCTTGGGCAGAAGTGGAGCTCAGGACCCATGCAGAAATGCTGGGGATCCCTGCAGATGTGTTTGATGTGACCAGGTCACAAGCCAAAATGTCTAGCACTGAACAGGCCTTGGATTCTGGAAGAATGGACCAAGTGCCTTCCAAGAGGAGGAGTAGTAGGGTTAAGGCAGTGCCTTCCCCCTTGGCTCAGGAGGAAGATCAGTCCCTTGAGGGGGATGATCTCAGCCCTGAAGAAGGAACTGTCCCAGAGGAACTTGAACATGACCAGGTTGAGTTCTTGGGGACAGGGGGACCTTCTAGGGCAGATCTGAGCTGAACCCCTCAGACAGCAAGCTGCTGCTGAGGCTGCTGGGAAAGCTAGTGGTCCCCATACAGTGTATTGGGATGATGGACTCCTGTACTCAGAGAGTAGAGACCCCAAACCTGGTGCCACCAGGAGGTTGGTTATACCTCTAAAGTTCAGGGGCTTCCTATTGACCCTAGCCCATGATATTCCCTTGGCAGGTCACCTGGGCCAGAACAAGACTTGGGACATAATTGTCCCTCACTTTCACTGGCCCCACATGTCTGAAGACACCAAGGAGTTTTGTCGCTCCTGTGTAACCTGCCAGGCCAGTGGCAAGGCAGGTGGCACTACAAAGGTCCCCCTGATACCACTACCTGTGGTGGGGGTGCCCTTTGAAAGGGTAGGGATTGACATTGTTGGTCCCATGGATCCCCAAACAGCATCTGGGCACAGGTTTATCCTGGTGGTAGTGGATCATGCCACCAGGTACCCAGAAGCTATTCCCCTCAGGACCACTACAGCACCTGTGGTGGCAAGGGCCCTCCTGGGAATTTTCTCAAGAGTGGGCTTTCCTAAGGAGGTAGTATCAGACAGGGGTGCTAACTTCATGTCTGGGTACTTAAAAGCAATGTGGAAGGAGTGTGGAGTGACTTATAAGTTCACCACACCCTATCACCCACAATGCAATGGTTTAGTTGAGAGATTCAACAAAACCTTGAAGGGCATGATTAAAGGGCTCCCAGAAAAGCTTAGGCGTAGATGGGACATACTCTTGCCCTGCCTTTTATTCGCATATAGGGAGGTGCCTCAGAAGGGGTTGGTTACAGCCCTTTGAACTTCTGTTTGGCCACCCTGTGAGGGGTCCACTGTGCTTGGTGAAGGAAGGATGGGAGTTACCTCTCAAGCCCCCAAAGCAAGATATAGTGGACTATGTACTTGGTCTCCGCTCCAGGATGGCTGAGTATATGAAAAAGGCAACTAAAAACCTTGAGGCTAGCCAGGAACTTCAAAAGGCCTGGCATGACCAAAAGGCTGTTCTGACTGTTTACCAGCCAGGACAGAAGGTGTGGGTGTTGGAGCCAGTGGCCCCAGCAGCTCTCCAAGACAAATGGAGTGGACCCCACACTATTGTTGAGCAGCAGGGTGAGGTTACCTACTTAGTAGACCTAGGAACACCCAGGAGTCCCCACAGGGTTCTCCATGTCAACAGGTTAAAACCATATGTGGACAGGGCAGACATGGGCTTGCTCATGGCTACTGATGAAGGGCAGGAGGAAGAGAGTGACCCACTCCCTGACCTGCTCTCACAGAACCCTGACGATGGGTCAGTTGATGGTGTAGCCTTGGCAGGCAGCCTCACTACCCAGCAGCAAACTGATTGTAGACAGGTTCTCAATCAGTTTAGACATATGTTTTCACTGACACCCAGTCAGACCACCTGGTGCACTCATGAAGTGGACACTGGGGACAGTCTGCCTATTAAAAATAAGATTTATAGGCAACCTGACCATGTCAGGGACTGTATCAGGACTGAAGTCCAGAAAATGTTGGAATTGGGAGTTATTGAACCCTCAGATAGCCCCTGGGCTAGTCCAGTGGTCCTTGTGCCAAAACCTCACACCAGTGGTGGAAAAAGAGAGATGAGGTTTTGTGTGGACTACAGGGGTCTCAATGCAGTCACTAAGACTGATGCCCATCCAATACCAAGGGCAGATGAGCTCATAGATACTTTGGCCTCAGCCAAATATCTCAGCACATTTGACTTGACAGCTGGCTACTGGCAGATCAGACTAGCTGATACTGCAAAGCCCAAAACAGCATTCTCAACCCCTAGTGGGCATTATCAATTTGTGGTGATGCCCTTTGGTCTGAAGAATGCACCTGCCACTTTCCAGAGGTTGGTGAATACAGTTCTCACAGGTCTGGAAGCCTATAGTGCAGCATATCTAGATGATATTGCTGTCTTTAGCTCCACCTGGGAGGATCACCTGGTCCACCTCAGGAATGTTTTACAGGCCCTGCAAAAGGCAGGCCTGACTATCTAGGCCACTAAGTGCCAGATAGGGCAGAGTCAGGTTGTGTACCTGGGCCACCTTGTGGGTGGAGGCCAGGTTCAACCTTTGCAGAGCAAGATCCAGACTATCATGGACTGGACTGCTCCCACTACCCAGACTCAGGTGAGAGCCTTCTTAGGCCTGACTGGGTACTATAGGAGATTTGTCAAGGGGTATGGATCAATTGTGACACCCCTGAATGACTTAACTTCTAAGAAAATGCCCAAAAAGGTTCAGTGGACAGTTAGCTGTCAAAAGGCATTTGATGACCTGAAGCAGGCCATGTGCACTGCTCCCATTCTACAGAGTCCTGATTACTCCAAGAAGTTCATTGTTCAAACTGATGCATCTGAATTGGGGGTAGGGGCTGTACTGTCACAATTGAATGAAGAAGGTCAGGATCAGCCAATAGCTTTCATTTGCAGAAGGCTGACCCCTAGAGAGAAACGTTGGTCAGCCATAGAGAGGGAGGCCTTTGCTGTGGTCTGGGCTCTGAAGAAGTTGAGGCCATACTTGTTTGGTACACACTTCCTGGTTCAGACAGACCATAAGCCCCTCTTATGGCTAAAACAAATGAAGGGTGAAAACCCCAAACTGCTTAGGTGGTCCATTTCCCTACAGGGGATGGACTTTACAGTGGAACATAGACCTGGGAGTAACCATGCCAATGCAGATGGACTCTCTAGGTATTTCCACTTAGAACATGAAGACTTAACTGGGCAAGGTTAGTTTAATGTCCCTACGTTTGGGGGGGTTGTGTAGGAGAGTACGATCTGCTTCACATGGGTACCCCCACTTTTGCTGATGCTTCACTGTTTTTCGACATTAGTCTGGCTGGGGCCCTGCTAATCAGAACCCCAGCCTAGCTGCTTCCTCTCTAAAATGGTTTCCATGTGCCTTAGGCACATCACTGATTGGAATCTGGAGTGCCCTTATAAGTCCCTAGTATATGGTATACTATGTACCTAGGGCATAGGTACCTCAGAGGCCTGCCAGGGGCTGCAGCATGTATTATGCCACCCCTGGAAGGCCATCCAAACTGACACCTCAGGTCTGCTACTGCAGCCTGGGTAAGGTGGTGCATGCACCCCTTACTGTGATATAGGTTACCTATATCACTAAATACATACACACATATAAACCTATAAGTCACTCCTAAGGCAGGCCTTATCAATCCTAAAGGCAGAGTGCATGGTTCCTATGTGAGAGGGTGCCCCTGCATGAGCAGGGCCCCTCTTCAGCGTTCGGAGACCCTTCTCTGATGCTGTTTGTAGTGCAGCCTGACCATATACTCTTAAGCGCATTATAACCTCGCGTTAAATGCTAACTTTGGAATGGCTGCACCTAAACATGTCGTGTTTGGTGTCAAACATCTTGGAATACTACCCCCCCGCCAATTCTGGCGGCGGGGGTAGCATTCCACCCTTCTAGAGGGAAAGACATGTTAACTCTGGCTAGCCCGGTAACTTCTTTCCAAAGCCCTGGCATCACAAAATGGATGCTGCTGCCACAGACACGAGTCTGGCCTCCTGCTGCTGGATGAAACTCCGGCAGGGGAGGCCTGGACAATAGGTTTCCTGTCCCAGGGAGGTGTGACCACCTCCCCAGACAGGATAATGTGTATTGGGGCTGGGCGGGAGCACTTTCGGGTGCTTTGAAGTCCTGCACTGGGGGCACATTTGGTGTCCCTGTGCATACCCCAGTTCAAACCGGATCAGGGGCTTGCAGCCCCTGCTTTGGCGCAAACTGGACAAAGGGAAAGGGTGTAGCCACCCCTCTGCCCTCACCCACCCATAGGTGGGGCCACAGAGTAGTCCAACCCCTATACTTAGTATAAGTATAGGAACCCAGTCCTTAGGACTTTAGATTATCCCTGGACGAAACTCTGAAACAGAATCCTGGACCTTCGACGCTCTACTCACGATTAGAGGACAGAAGAATCTCCCTTGGGGTCAAGGAGTGACTCCCCTGCTTGGCAGGCACCAAAGAAGCCTCTGTCCGGTTTGCATTTCTGAAGCTCCCGCCGGACGCCGAAGTCATCGCATCACCAGAGGTGGATTCTCAGATTTCCCCGAGGCTACCCTGAGTCCCCAGCAAAGCTGAGGCCCGTAGCTATCGTGGGTGACTTGAGACCGTGACCCCTGGACACCGAGCACATTTGCAAGTGCATCCTCTTCTGGGTCTCCCACGAAGTCGTACTTTGTGCTCCGAGTATCCCTAGCCTCCAGCACCACCTGCACCGAAGATCACTGGCCCCCACTCCACGAGTGTCCTGTGAGCCAGCTCCACGTGCGACGTCTCAAGGCTCCTTCGCGGTCACTAGCCCATTGGCTAGTAGCCCTTCATGAAGGCCAATCCTTTTCTTCTTGGGCTCCCTGGTTGCTCCAGGCACGCCCTCACTTACCCTTGCTGGGTGAATTCCTCAGACCTTGCTGGTCTGCATCATCGTCATTCTTCACTTTCATCGAGACTTGCCGTTGCCAAGGATCGTTGGGTCCAATCCGGTCGCCGACACCTCAGCACTCGACAGACATCGTGTACCAGCCCGAATCCTGCTCGCAGACAACGCCTCCTGGACCTCGTGGCTGAAGAGTTGAGATGACCGTCAACCTACCTGAAGCACTCGACATCGGTGGGCATCCGCTCATCGCCTTCCTGGTCACTGGCTAGTGACCCAGACTCTGTCCCCTCTGCTTTCAGGTTCTTCAGATCTCCGATCCACTCTTGGATCCACCCGGACACTTTCCACTTGGTCGCCAGCAGCACTTTGCAGCAGATCGCCATTCAAATCGACGACGAAACCCGACCCCGAAAGGCACCTAGGCACCCGGCTTCCCTGGGTGAGGTAACACGAGTACTCCGGTGCTCCCGTGGGTAGAGACTCTAGAACGACCTAGTTCTCAAAGGGTTTGCTCCAAGTCCTCCTTTAAGTGTCCCTTTTCTTTAATTTCCTGATCGCGACTTTCTCCATAGAAGTTAACGGCGTATCGCGGTTGTGTATTTACACTGCACGCGTCCCCCGTGGGTCCCCTGTGTCACTACCTTGGGTGGTTCCTTGTGGTCCAAGCACTTCTAGAGGCTCTAGGCCTAGTGTCTAGTTCAGTCGTGGTTCTTATACCACTTTATTGGTATATGGTTTGGTACGCCCCTAGGGCCCAAACGTGTATTTGTGCTATTACTGTGTTTAAATAACTTCTAACTTGTGTACTTCGAACTCTAGCCTCATAAAGAGACTAGAGGGGTGTGTTTAGAAATAAATACATATATTTTGAATATATACCTGGTGTGGTGCTCTTTCATTTGGTCACTCAAGAGATTATAGACTGGTAAAACAAGCTGCTTTACATTCCTTCAAGACTTAGCCTGAAGGCTGCTCTCCATAGCTACCACTAGGATAGCTTTCAATAAGGTTGTCTTTAACCTATCTCCAATAAGGGGTTGTTTGGACTGGTGCAAGGTGCCCACTATAATTAGTGGACAGCATATGCCAGGCCAACTTCTCACAAGTAAGAGTAGTATTGTCCAATGTCAGTAAAAGTAGTATGGTCCAGTGTCAGTGAGAGTAGTATGGTCAGGTGTCAGTAAGAGTAGTATGGTCAGGTGTCAGTAAGAGTAGCATGGTCAGGTGTCAGTAAGAGTAGTATTGTCCAATGACAGTAAGAGTAGTATGGTCCAGTGTCAGTGAGAGTAGTATGGTCTGGTGTCAGTAAGAGTAGTATGTCCAGTGTCAGTAAGAGTAGTATGGTCAGGTGTCAGTAAGAGTAGTATGGTCAGGTGTCCGTAAGAGTAGTATGGTCCAGTGTTAGTAAGAGTGGTATGGCCCAGTGTCAGTAAGAGTAGTATGTCCAGTGTCAGTAAGAGTAGTATGGTCAGGTGTCAGTAATAGTAGGATGTACAGTGTCAGTAAGAGTGGTATGGCCCAGTGTCAGTAAGAGTAGTATGGTCCAGTGTCAGTAAGAGTAGTATGGTCAGGTGTCAATAAGAGCCGTATGATCTAGTGTCAGTAAGAGTAGTATGGTCCAGTATCAGTAAGAGTGGTATGGTCCAGTGTCAGTAAGAGTAGTATGTCCCGGTGTCAGTAAGAGAAATTGGTCCAGTGTCACTAAGAGCAGTATGATCCAGTGTCAGTAAGAGTAGTATGGTCAGGTGTCGGTAAGAGTAGTATGGTCAGGTGTCAGTAAGAGTAGTATATCCAGTGTCAGTAAGAGTAGTATGGTCCGGTGTCAGTAAGAGTAGCATGTCCCGGTGTCAGTAATAGTAGTATGGTCCAGTGTCAGTAAGAGTGGTACGGCCCAGTGTCAGTAAGAGTAGTATGTCCCCGTGTCAGTAAGAGAAATTGATTCAGTGTCACTAAGAGCAGTATGGTCCGGTGTCAGTAAGAGTAGTATGGTCAGGTGTCAGTAAGAGTAGTATGTCCAGTGTCAGTAAGAGTAGTATGGTCCAGTGTCAGTAAGAGTAGTATGGTCCAATGTCAGAAAGAGTAGTATGTCCAGTGTCAGTAAGAGTAGTATGTCCAGTGTCAGTAAGAGTAGTATGTCCAATGTCAGTAAGAGTAGTATGTCCAGTGTCAGTAAGAGTAGTATGTCCAGTGTCAGTAAGAGTAGTATGGTCAGGTGTCAGTAAGAGTAGTATGGTCAGGTGTCAGTAAGAGTAGTATGGTCAGGTGTCAGTAAGAGTAGTATGTCCCAGTGTCAGTAAGAGAAATTGGTCCATTGTCACTAAGAGCAGTATGGTCCGGTGTCAGTAAGAGTAGTATGGTCAGGTGTCAATAAGAGTCATATGATCTAGTGTCAGTAAGAGTAGTATGGTCCAGTATCAGTAAGAGTGGTATGGTCCAGTGTCAGTAAGAGTAGTATGGTCAGGTGTCAGTAAGAATAGTATGTCCCGGTTTCAGTAAGAGAAATTGGTCCAGTGTCACTAAGAGCAGTATGATCCAGTGTCAGTAAGAGTAGTATGGTCACGTGTCAGTAAGAGTAGTATGGTCCAGTGTCAGTAAGAGTAGTATGGTCCAGTGTCAGTAAGAGTAGTATGGTCCAGTGTTAGTAAGAGTAGTATGGTCCAGTGTCAGTAAGATTAGTATGGTCAGGTGTCAGTAAGAGTAGTGTAGGAAGGTGGAATCTGACTATATGGTTGCCCCCACTTTTTTTATGGTGTTTTGCTGGTTTATGACTTAGTTGGACTGGGATCCTGCTATTCAGGGCCCCAGTCTATCTGCTTTCTCTGTAAAAGGTTTCCATGTGCCTTAGGCACATCTCTGATTGGAATCTGGAGTGCCCTTATAAGTCCCTAGTATATGGTATACTATGTACCAAGGGCATAGGTACCTCAGAGGCCTACCAGGGGCTGCAGCATGTATTATGCCACCCCTGGAAGGCCATCCAAACTGACACCACAGGTCTGCTACTGCAGCCTGGGTAAGGTGGTGCATGCACCCCTTACTGTGATATAGGTTACCTATATCACCAAATACATACACACATATAGACCTATAAGTCACTCCTAAGGCAGGCCTTATCAATCCTAAAGGCAGAGTGCATGGTTCCTATGTGAGAGGGTGCCCCTGCATGAGCAGGGCCCTCTGCAGCGTTCGGAGACCATCTCTGATGCTGTTTGTAGTGCAGCCTGACCATATACTCTTAAGCGCATTATATCCTCGCGGTAAAATGCTAACTTTGGAATGGCTGCACCTAAACATGTCGTGTTTGGTGTCAAACATCTTGGAATACTACCCCCCCGCCAATCCTGGCGGCGGGGGTAGCATTCCACCCTTCTAGAGGGAAAGACATGTTAACCCTGACTAACCCGGTAACTTCTCTCCAAAGCCCTGGCATCACAAAATGGATGATGCTGCCACAGACACGAGTCTGGCCTCCTGCTGCTGGACGAAACTCCGGCAGGGGAGGCCTGGACAATAGGTTTCCTGTCCCAGGGAGGTGTGACCACCTCCCCAAACAGGATAATGTGTATTGGGGCTGGGCGGGAGCACCATCTGTGTGCTTTGAAGTCCTGCACTGGGGGCACATTTGGTGTCCCTGTGCATACCCCAGTTCAAACCGGATCAGGCGCTTCCAGCCCCTGCTTTGGCGCGAACTGGACAAAGGGAAAGGGTGTAGCCACCCCTCTGCCCTGACCCACCCATAGGTGGGGCCACAAAGTAGTCCAACCCTATCTTTAGTATAAAGATAGGAACCCAGTCCTTAGGATTTTAGATTATCCCTGGACGAAACTCTGAAACAGAATCCTGGACCTTCGACGCTCTACTCACGATTAGAGGACAGAAGAATCTCCCTTGGGGTCAAGGAGTGACTCCCCTGCTTGGCAGGCACCAAAGAAGCATCTGTCCGGTTCGCATTTCTGAAGCTCCCGTCGGACGCCGAAGTCATCGCATCACCAGAGGTAGATTCTCAGACTTCCCGAGGCTACCCTGCGTCCCCAGCAAAGCTGAGGCCCGTGGCTATCGTGGGTGACTTGAGACCGTGACCCCTGGACACCGAGCACATTTGCAAGTGCACCATCTTCTGGGTCTCCCAAGAAGTCGTGCTTTGGGCTCCGAGTAGCCCTAGCCTCCAGCACCACCTGCACCGAAGATCCCTGGCCCCCACTCCACGAGTGTCCTGTAAGCCAGCTCCATGTGCGGCGTCACGAGGCTCCTTCGCGGTCGCTAGCCCGTTGGCTAGTAGCCCTTAACGAAGGCCAATCCTTTTCTTACTTGGCATCCTGGTTGCGCCAGGCGTGCCCTCACTGTTCCACAGACCTTGCTGGTCTGCACCATCGACGATCTACATCTTCCGCGAGACTTGCCGTTGCCAAGGCTTGCCAAGGCTTGTTGGGTCCAATCCGGTTGCCGACACCTCAGCACTCGACAGACTTCGTGTACCAGCCAGAATCCTGCTCCTGGTCGCCGACAACGCCTCCTGGACCTCGTGGCTGAAGAGTCAAGACGACCGTCAACGCACCTGAAGCACTCGACATCGGTGGGCATCTGTCCATCGCCTTCCTGGTCACTGGCTAGTGACCCAGACTCTGTCCCCTCTGCTTTCAGGTTCTTCAGAACTCCGATCCACTCTTGGATCCACCCGGACACTTTTCTCTTGGCCGCCAGCAGCACTTTGCAGCAGATCGCCATTCGATTCGACGACGAAACCCGACCCCGAAAGGCACCTATGCACCCGGCTTCCCTGGGTGAGGTAACACGAGTACTCCGGTGCTCCCGTGGGTAGAGACTCTTCAAAGTCCTAGATCTCAAAGGGTTTTGTCCTAGTCCTCTTTTAAGTGTCCCTTTTCTATAATTTCCCGATCCCGACTTTCTCCATAGAAGTCAACGGCGTATCGCGGTTGTGTATTTACACTGCACGTGTCTCCCGTAGGTCCCCTGTGTCACTACCTTGGGTGGTTCCTTGTGGTCCAAGCACTTCTAGAGGCTCTAGGCCTAGTGTCTAGTTCAGTCGTGGTTCGCATACCACTTTATTGGTATATGGTTTGGTACGCCCCTAGGGCCCAAACGTGTATTTGTGCTATTACTGTGTTTAAATAACTTCTAACTTATGTACTTGAACTCTAGCCTCATAAAGAGACTAGAGGGGTGTGTTTAGCAATAAATACATATATTTTGAATATATACCTGGTGTGGGGCTCTTTCATTTGGTCACTCAAGAGATTATAGACTGGTAAAACAAGCTGCTTTACATTCCTTCAAGACTTAGCCTGAAGGCTGCTCTCCATAGCTACCACTAGGATAGCTTTCAATAAAGGTTGTCTTTAACCTATCTCCAATAAGGGGTTGTTTGGACTGGTGCAAGGTGCCCACTATAATTAGTGGACAGCATATGCCAGGCCAACTTCTCACAAGTAGTATGTCCCGGTGTCAGTAAGAGATATTTGTCCAGTGTCACTAAGAGCAGTATGATCCAGTGTCAGTAAGAGTAGTATGGTCAGGTGTCAGTAAGAGTAGTATTGTCCAATGTCAGTAAGAGTAGTATGGTCCAGTGTCAGTGAGAGTAGTATGGTCAGGTATCAGTAAGAGTAGTATGGTTCATTGTCAGTAAGAGTAGTATGGTCATGTGTCCGTAAGAGTAGAATGGTCCAGTGTCAGTAAGAGTAGCATGGTCAGGTGTCAGTAAGAGTAGTATGGTCAAGTGTCAGTAAGAGTAGTATGTTCAATTGTCAGTAAGAGTAGTATTTCCAGTGTCAGTAAGAGTAGTATGTCCAGTGTCAGTAAGAGTAGTATGTCCAGTGTCAGTAAGAGTAGTATGTCCAGTGTCAGTAAGAGTAGTATGTCCAGTGTCAGTAAGAGTACTATGGTCCAGTGTCAGTAAGAGTAGTATGGTCAGGTGTCAGTAAGAGTAGTATGTCCCGGTGTCAGTAAGAGAAATTGTCCCGGTGTCAGTAAGAGAAATTGGTCCTGTGTCACTAAGAGCAGTATGATCCAGTGTCAGTAAGAGTAGTATGGTCAGGTGTCAGTAAGAGTAGTATGTCCCGGTGTCAGTAAGAGAAATTGGTCCAGTGTCACTAAGAGCAGTATGATCTAGTGTCAGTAAGAGTAGTATTGTCCAATGTCAGTAAGAGTAGTATGATCCAGTGTCAGTAAGAGTAGTATGGTCAGGTGTCCACAAGAGTAGTATGGTCCGGTGACAGTAAGAGTAGTATGGTCAGGTGTCAGTAAGAGTCGCATGGTCCAGTGTCAGTGAGAGTAGTATGGTCCAGTGTCAGTAACAGTAGTATGGTCCAGTGTCAGTAAGAGTGGTATGGCCCAGTGTCAGTAAGAGTGGTATGGCCCAGTGTCAGTAAGAGTAGTATGTCCAGTGTCAGTAAGAGTAGTATGGTCAGGTGTCAGTAAGAGTAGTATGGTCAGGTGTCAGTAAAAGTAGGATGTCCAGTGTCAGTAAGAGTAGGATGTCCAGTGTCAGTAAGAGTGGTATGGCCCAGTGTCAGTAAGAGTGGTATGGCCCAGTGTCAGTGAGAGTAGTATGGTCCCGTGTCAGTAAGAGTAGTATGGTCCCATGTCAGTAAGAGTAGTATGGTCCATTGTCAGTAATAGTAGTATGGCCCATTGTCAGTAAAAGTAGTATGGCCCAGTGTCAGTAAGAGTGGTATGGTCCAGTGTCAGTAAGAGTGGTATGGCCCAGTGTCAGTAAGAGTGGTATGGCCCAGTGTCAGTAAGAGTGGTATGGCCCAGTGTCAGTAAGAGTAGTATGGTCAGGTGTCAGTAAGAGTAGTATGGTCAGGTGTCAGTAAGAGTAGTATGTCCCGGTGTCAGTAAGAGAAATTGGTCCAGTGTCACTAAGAGCACTATGATCCAGTGTCAGTAAGAGTAGTATGGTCAGGTGTCGGTAAGAGTAGTATGGTCAGGTGTCAGTAAGAGTAGTATATCCAGTGTCAGTAAGAGTAGTATGGTCCGGTGTCAGTAAGAGTAGCATGTCCCGGTGTCAGTAATAGTAGTATGGTCCAGTGTCAGTAAGAGTGGTACGGCCCAGTGTCAGTAAGAGTAGTATGTCCAGTGTCAGTAAGAGTAGTATGGTCAGGTGTCAGTAAGAGTAGTATGTCCCCGTGTCAGTAAGAGAAATTGATTCAGTGTCACTAAGAGCAGTATGGTCCGGTGTCAGTAAGAGTAGTATGGTCAGGTGTCAGTAAGAGTAGTATGTCCAGTGTCAGTAAGAGTAGTATGGTCCAGTGTCAGTAAGAGTAGTATGTTCTGGTGTCAGTAAGAGCAGTATGGTCCACTGTCAGTAAGAGTAGTATGGTCCAATGTCAGAAAGAGTAGTATGTCCAGTGTCAGTAAGAGTAGTATGTCCAGTGTCAGTAAGAGTAGTATGTCCAGTGTCAGTAAGAGTAGTATGGTCCAGTGTCAGTAAGAGTAATATGGTCAGGTGTCAGTAAGAGTAGTATGTCCCGGTGTCAGTAAGAGAAATTGGTCCATTGTCACTAAGAGCAGTATGGTCCGGTGTCAGTAAGAGTAGTATGGTCAGGTGTCAATAAGAGTCGTATTATCTAGTGTCAGTAAGAGTAGTATGGTCCAGTATCAGTAAGAGTGGTATGGTCCAGTGTCAGTAAGAGTAGTATGGACCAGTGTCAGTGTGAGAAGTTGGCCTGGCATATGCTGTCCACTAATTATAGTGGGCACCTTGCACCAGTCCAAACAACCCCTTATTGGAGATAGGTTAAAGACAACCTTATTGAAAGCTATCCTAGTGGTAGCTATGGAGAGCAGCCTTCAGGCTAAGTCTTGAAGGAATGTAAAGCAGCTTGTTTTACCAGTCTATAATCTCTTGAGTGACCAAATGAAAGAGCACCACACCAGGTATATATTCAAAATATATGTATTTATTGCTAAACACACCCCTCTAGTCTCTTTATGAGGCTAGAGTTCGAAGTACACAAGTTATAAGTTATTTAAACACAGTAATAGCACAAATACACGTTTGGGCCCTAGGGGCGTACCAAACCATATACCAATAAAGTGGTATAAGAACCACGACTGAACTAGACACTAGGCCTAGAGCCTCTAGAAGTGCTTGGACCACAAGGAACCACCCAAGGTAGTGACACAGGGGACCCACGGGGGACGCGTGCAGTGTAAATACACAACCGCGATACGCCGTTGACTTCTATGGAGAAAGTCGGGATCGGGAAATTATAGAAAAGGGACACTTAAAAGAGGACTAGGACAAAACCCTTTGAGATCTAGGACTTTGAAGAGTCTCTACCCACGGGAGCACCGGAGTACTTGTGTTACCTCACCCAGGGAAGCCGGGTGCATAGGTGCCTTTCGGGGTCGGGTTTCGTCGTCGATTCGAATGGCGATCTGCTGCAAAGTGCTGCAAAGTGCTGCTGGCGACCAAGAGAAAAGTGTCCGGGTGGATCCAAGAGTGGATCGGAGTTCTGAAGAACCTGAAAGCAGAGGGGACAGAGTCTGGGTCACTAGCCAGTGACCAGGAAGGCGATGGACAGATGCCCACCGATGTCGAGTGCTTCAGGTGCGTTGACGGTCGTCTTGACTCTTCAGCCACGAGGTCCAGGAGGCGTTGTCGGCAACCAGGAGCAGGATTCGGTCTGGTACACAATGTCTGTCGAGTGCTGACGTGTCGGCGACCGGATTGGAACCAACAAGCCTTGGTAACGGCAAGTCTCGATGCAGAGGAAGATCGTCACTGGTGCAGACCAGCAAGGTCTGTGGAACTCACCCAGCAAGGATAAGTGAGGGCAGGCCTGGAGCAACCAGGATTCCAAGTTAGAAAAGGATTGGCCTTCGTTAAGGGCTACTAGCCAACGGGCTAGCGACCGCGAAGGAGCCTCGTGACGCTGCACGTGGAGCTGGCTTACAGGACACTCGTGGAGTGGGGGCCAGTGATCTTCGGTGCAGGTGGTGCTGGAGGCTAGGGCTACTCGGAGCCCAAAGCACGACTTCTTGGAAGACCCAGAAGATGGTGCACTTGCAAATGTGCTTGGTGTCCAGGGGTCACGGTCTCAAGTCACCCACGATAGCCACGGGCCTCAGCTTTGCTGGGGACTCAGGGTAGCCTCGGGAAGTCTGAGAATCTACCTCTGGTGATGCGATGACTTCGGCGTCCGGCGGGAGCTTCAGAAATGCGAACCGGACAGATGCTTCTTTGGTGCCTGCCAAGCAGGGGAGTCACTCCTTGACCCCAAGGGAGATTCTTCAGTCCTCTAATCTTGTCGTAGAGCGTCGAAGGTCCAGGATTCAGTATCAGAGTTTCGTCCAGGTATAATCTAAAGTCCTAAGGACTGGGTTCCTATCTTTATACTAAAGATAGGGGTTGGACTACTCTGTGGCCCCACCTATGGGTGGGTCAGGGCAGAGGGGTGGCTACACCCCTTTCCCTTTGTCCAGTTCGCGCCAAAGCAGGGGCTGGAAGCCCCTGATCCGGTTTGAACTGGGGTATGGACAGGGACACCAAATGTGCCCCCAGTGCAGGACTTCAAAGCACACAGATGGTGCTCCCGCCCAGCCCCAATACACATTATCCTGTCTGGGGAGGTGGTCACACCTCCCTGGGACAGGAAACCTATTGTCCAGGCCTCCCCTGCCGGAGTTTCGTCCAGCAGCAGGAGGCCAGACTCGTGTCTGTGGCAGCAGCATCCATTTTGTGATGCCAGGGCTTTGGAGAGAAGTTACCGGGTTAGTCAGGGTTAACATGTCTTTCCCTCTAGAAGGGTGGAATGCTACCCCGCCGCCAGAATTGGCGGGGGGGTAGTATTCCAAGATGTTTGACACCAAACACGACATGTTTAGGTGCAGCCATTCCAAAGTTAGCATTTTACCGCAAGGATATAATGCGCTTAAGAGTATATGGTCAGGCAGCACTACAAACAGCATCAGAGATGGTCTCCGAACGCTGCAGAGGGGCCCTGCTCTTGCAGGGGCACCCTCTCACATAGGAACCACGCACTCTGCCTTTAGGATTGATAAGGCCTGCCTTAGGAGTGACTTATAGGTTTATATGTGTGTATGATTTCGTGATATAGGTAACCTATATCACAGTAAGGGGTGCATGCACCACCTTACCCAGGCTGCAGTAGCAGACCTGTGGTGTCAGTTTGGATGGCCTTCCAGGGGTGGCATAATACATGCTGCAGCCCCTGGCAGGCCTCTGAGGTACCTATGCCCTTGGTACATAGTATACCATATACTAGGGACTTATAAGGGCACTCCAGATCCCAATCAGTGATGTGCCTAAGGCACATGGAAACCATTTTAGAGAGGAAGGAGCTAGGCTGGGGTTCTGATTAGCAGGGCCCCAGCCAGACTAATGTCGAAAAACAGTGAAGCATCAGCAAAAAGTGGGGGTACCCATGTGAAGCAGATCCTACTCTCCTACAGTCAGTAAGAGTAGTATGGTCAGGTGTCAGTAAGAGTAGTATGGTCAGGTGTCAGTAAGAATAGTATGTCCCGGTTTCAGTAAGAGAAATTGGTCCAGTGTCACTAAGAGCAGTATGATCCAGTGTCAGTAAGAGTAGTATGTCCAGTGTCAGTAAGAGTAGTATGGTCCAGTGTCAGTAAGAGTAGTAGGTCCAGTGTCAGTAAGAGTAGTATGGTCCAGTGTCAGTAAGAGTAGTATGGTCCAGTGTCAGTAAGAGTAGTATGGTCCAGTGTCAGTAAGAGTAGTATGGTCCAGTGTTAGTAAGAGTAGTATGGTCCAGTGTCAGTAAGATTAGTATGGTCAGGTGTCAGTAAGAGTAGTATGTCCCGGTGTCAGTAAGAGATATTTTTCCAGTGTCACTAAGAGCAGTATGATCCAGTGTCAGTAAGAGTAGTATTGTCAGGTGTCAGTAAGAGTAGTATTGTCCAATGTCAGTAAGAGTAATATGGTCCAGTGTCAGTGAGAGTAGTATGGTCAGGTATCAGTAAGAGTAGTATGGTTCATTGTCAGTAAGAGTAGTATGGTCATGTGTCCGTAAGAGTAGTATGGTCCGGTGTCAGTAAGAGTAGTATGGTCCGGTGTCAGTAAGATTAGTATGTCCAGTGTCAGTAAGAGTAGTATTGTCAGGTGGCAGTAAGAGTAGTATTGTCAGGTGGCAGTAAGAGTAGTATGGTCCAGTGTCAGTAAGAGTAGTATGGTCAGGTGTCAGTAAGAGTAGTATGTGCAGTGTCAGTAGGAGTAGTATGGTCCAGTGTCAGATAGAGTAGTATGGTCAGGTGTCAGTAAGAGTAGTATGTCCCGGTGTCACTAAGAGAAATTGGTCCAGTGTCACTAAGAGCAGTATGATCCAGTGTCAGTAAGAGTAGTATGGTCAGGTGTCACTCAGAGTCGTATGATCTAGTGTCAGTAAGAGTAATATTGTCCAATGACAGTAAGAGTAGTATGGTCCAGTGTCAGTGAGAGTAGTATGGTCAGGTGTCAGTGAGAGTAGTATGGTCAGGTGTCAGTAAGAGTAGCATGGTCAGGTGTCAGTAAGAGTAGCATGGTCAGGTGTCAGTAAGAGTAGTATTGTCCAATGACAGTAAGAGTAGTATGGTCCAGTGTCAGTGAGAGTAGTATGGTCAGGTGTCAGTAAGAGTTGTATGGTCAGGTGTCAGTAAGAGTTGTATGGTCAGGTGTCCGTAAGAGTAGTATGGTCTGGTGTCAGTAAGAGTAGTATGGTCTGGTGTCAGTAAGAGTAGTATGGTCTGGTGTCAGTAAGAGTAGTATGGTCTGGTGTCAGTAAGAGTAGTATGGTCCGGTGTCAGTAAGAGTAGTATGGTCCGGTGTCAGTAAGAGTAGTATGGTCCGGTGTCAGTAAGAGGAGTATGGTCAGCTGTCCGTAAGAAGAGTATGGTCAGGTGTCCGTAAGAGGAGTATGGTCAGGTGTCAGTAAGAGTTGTATGGTCCGGTGTCAGTAAGAGTAGTTTGGTCCGGTGTCAGTAAGAGTAGTTTGGTCCGGTGTCAGTAAGAGTAGTATGGTCCGGTGTCAGTAAGAGTAGTATGGTCCGGTGTCCGTAAGAGGAGTATGGTCAGGTGTCCGTAAGAGGAGTATGGTCAGGTGTCCGTAAGAGGAGTATGGTCAGGTGTCCGTAAGAGTAGTATGGTCAGGTGTCCGTAAGAGTAGTATGGTCAGGTGTCCGTAAGAGTAGTATGGTCAGGTGTCCGTAAGTATTATGGTCCGGTGTCAATAAGAGTCGTATGATCTAGTGTCAGTAAGAGTGGTATGGCTCAGTGTCAGTAAGAGTAGTATGGTCAGGTGTCAGTAAGAGTAGTATGGTCAGGTGTCCGTAAGAGTAGTATGGTCAGGTGTCCGTAAGTATTATGGTCCGGTGTCAATAAGAGTCGTATGATCTAGTGTCAGTAAGAGTAGTATGTCCAGTGTCAGTAAGAGTAGTATGTCCAGTGTCAGTAAGAGTAGTATGTCCAGTGTCAGTAAGAGTAGTATGTCCAGTGTCAGTAAGAGTAGTATGGTCAGGTGAAAGTAAGAGTAGTATGTCCAGTGTCAGTAAGAGTAGTATGGTCAGGTGTCAGTAAGAGTAGTATGGTCAGGTGTCAGTAAGAGTAGTATGTCCAGTGTCAGTAAGAGTAGTATGGTCCGGTGTCAGTAAGAGTAGTATGTCCAGTGTCAGTAAGAGTAGTATGGTCAGGTGTCAGTAAGAGTAGTATGGTCAGGTGTCAGTAAGAGTAGTATGTCCAGTGTCAGTAAGAGTAGTATGGTCAGGTGTCAGTAAGAGTAGTATGGTCAGGTGTCAGTAAGAGTAGTATGTCCAGTGTCAGTAAGAGTAGTATGGTCCGGTGTCAGTAAGAGTAGTATGTCCAGTGTCAGTAAGAGTAGTATGGTCCAGTGTCAGTAAGAGCAGTATGGTCAAGTGTCAGTAAGAGCAGTATGGTCAAGTGTCAGTAAGAGTAGTATGTCCAGTGTCAGTAAGAGTAGTATGTCCAGTGTCAGTAAGAGTAGTATGTCCAGTGTCAGTAAGAGTAGTATGTCCAGTGTCAGTAAGAGTAGTATGTCCAGTGTCAGTAAGAGTAGTATGTCCAGTGTCAGTAAGAGTACTATGGTCCAGTGTCAGTAAGAGTACTATGGTCCAGTGTCAGTAAGAGTAGTATGGTCAGGTGTCAGTAAGAGTAGTATGGTCAGGTGTCAGTAAGAGAAATTGTCCCGGTGTCAGTAAGAGAAATTGGTCCTGTGTCACTAAGAGCAGTATGATCCAGTGTCAGTAAGAGTAGTATGGTCAGGTGTCAGTAAGAGTAGTATGTCCAGTGTCAGTAAGAGTAGTATGGTCCAGTGTCAGTAAGAGTAGTATAGTCAGGTGTCAATAAGAGTCGTATGATCCAGTGTCAGTAAGAGTAGTATGTCCAGTGTCAGTAAGAGTAGTATGTCCAGTGTCAGTAAGAGTAGTATGTCCAGTGTCAGTAAGAGTACTATGGTCCAGTGTCAGTAAGAGTAGTATGTCCAGTGTCAGTAAGAGTAGTATGTCCAGTGTCAGTAAGAGTAGTATGGTCAGGTGAAAGTAAGAGTAGTATGTCCAGTGTCAGTAAGAGTAGTATGGTGAAGTGTCACTAAGAGCAGTATGATCTAGTGTCAGTAAGAGTAGTATTGTCCAATGTCAGTAAGAGTACTATGGTCCAGTGTCAGTGAGAGTAGTATGGTCAGGTGTCAGTAAGAGTAGTATGTCCAGTGTCTGTAAGAGTAGTATGATCCAGTGTCAGTAAGAGTAGTATGATCCAGTGTCAGTAAGAGTAGTATGGTCAGGTGTCCACAAGAGTAGTATGGTCCGGTGACAGTAAGAGTATTATGGTCAGGTTGTCAGTAAGAGTCGTATGGTCCAGTGTCAATGAGAGTAGTATGGTCCAGTGTCAGTAACAGTAGTATGGTCCAGTGTCAGTAACAGTAGTATGGTCCAGTGTCAGTAAGAGTGGTATGGCCCAGTGTCAGTAAGAGTAGTATGTCCAGTGTCAGTAAGAGTAGTATGGTCAGGTGTCAGTAAAAGTAGGATGTCCAGTGTCAGTAAGAGTAGGATGTCCAGTGTCAGTGAGAGTAGTATGGTCCAGTGTCAGTAAGAGAAGTATGGTCCAGTGTCAGTAAGAGAAGTATGGTCCAGTGTCAGTAAGAGTAGTATGGTCCATTGTCAGTAATAGTAGTATGGCCCATTGTCAGTAAAAGTAGTATGGCCCAGTGTCAGTAAGAGTGGTATGGCCCAGTGTCAGTAAGAGTAGTATGGTCCAGTGTCAGTAAGAGTGGTATGGCCCAGTAACAGTAGTATGGTCAGGTGTCAGTAAGAGTATTATGGTCCGGTGTCAATAAGAGTCGTATGATCTAGTGTCAGTAAGAGTAGTATGGCCCAGTGTCAGTAAGAGTAGTATAGTCCAGTGTCAGTAAGAGTAGTATAGTCAGGTGTCAATAAGAGTCGTATGATCCAGTGTCAGTAAGAGTAGTATGGTCCAGTATCAGTAAGAGTGGTATGGTCCAGTGTCAGTTAGAGTAGTATGGTCCAGTGTCAGTAAGAGTAGTATGTCCCAGTGTCAGTAAGAGTAGTATAGTCCGGTGTCAGTAAGAGTGGTATGGCCCAGTGTCAGTAAGAGTAGTTTGGTCAGGTGTCAGTAAGACTGGTATGGTCAGGTGTCAGTAAGACTGGTATGGTCAGGTGTCAGTAAGAGTGGTATGGTCAGGTAAAATTAAGAGTAGTATGTCCAGTGTCAGTAAGAGTAGTATGGTCAGGTGAAAGTAAGAGTAGTATGTCCAGTGTCAGTAAGAGTAGTATGGTCCGGTGTCATTAAGAGTAGTATGTCCAGTAAGAATAGTATGGTCCAGTGTCAGTAAGAGTAGCATAGTCAGGTGTCCGTAAGAGTAGTATGGTCTGGTGTCAGTAAGAGTAGTATGGTCCGGTGTCAGTAAGAGTAGTATGGTCCGGTGTGAGTAAGAGTAGTATGTCCAGTGTCAGTAGGAGTAGTATGGTCAGGTGTCCGTAAGAGGAGTATGGTCAGGTGTCAGTAAGAGTCGTATGGTCCAGTGTCAGTAAGAGTAGTATGGTCCAGTGTCAGTAAGAGTAGTATGGTCCAGTGTCAGTAAGAGTGGTATGGCCCAGTGTCAGTAAGAGTGGTATGGCCCAGTGTCAGTAAGAGTAGTATGTCCACTGTCAGTAAGAGTAGTATGGTCAGGTGTTAGTAATAGTGGTATGGCCCAGTGTCAGTAAGAGTAGTTTGGTCAGGTGTCAGTAAGAGTGGTATGGTCAGGTGTCAGTAAGAGTGGTATGGTCAGGTAAAATTAAGAGTAGTATGTCCAGTGTCAGTAAGAGTAGTATGGTCAGGTGAAAGTAAGAGTAGTATGTCCAGTGTCAGTAAGAGTAGTATGGTCCGGTGTCATTAAGAGTAGTATGTCCAGTAAGAATAGTATGGTCCAGTGTCAGTAAGAGTAGCATAGTCAGGTGTCAGTAAGAGTAGTATGTCCAGTGTCAGTAAGAGTAGTATGGTGAAGTGTCAGTAAGAGCAGTATGGTCCAGTGTCAGTAAGAGTAGTATGTCCAGTGTCAGTAAGAGTAGTATGTCCAGTGTCAGTAAGAGTAGTATGGTCCAGTGTCAGTAAGAGTAGTATGGTCAGGTGTCAGTAAGAGTAGTATGTCCAGTGTCAGTAAGAGTAGTATGGTCCAGTGTCAGTAAGAGTAGTATGGTCAGGTGTCAGTAAGAGTAGTATGGTCAGGTGTCAGTAAGAGTAGTATGGTCAGGTGTCCGTAAGAGGAGTATGGTCAGGTGTCCGTAAGAGGAGTATGGTCAGGTGTCCGTAAGAGTAGTATGGTCAGGTGTCCGTAAGTATTATGGTCCGGTGTCAATAAGAGTCGTATGATCTAGTGTCAGTAAGAGTAGTATGGTCCGGTGTCAGTAAGAGTGGTATGGCTCAGTGTCAGTAAGAGTAGTATGGTCCAGTGTCAGTAAGAGCAGTATGGTCCAATGTCAGTAAGAGCCGTATGGTCCAATGTCAGTAAGAGCCGTATGGTCCATTGTCAGTAAACGTAGTATGGTCCAGTGTCAGTAAGAGTGGTATGTCCCAGTGTCAGTAAGAGTAGTATAGTCCGGTGTCAGTAAGAGTGGTATGGCCCAGTGTCAGTAAGAGTAGTTTGGTCAGGTGTCAGTAAGACTGGTATGGTCAGGTGTCAGTAAGAGTGGTATGGTCAGGTAAAATTAAGAGTAGTATGTCCAGTGTCAGTAAGAGTAGTATGGTCAGGTGAAAGTAAGAGTAGTATGTCCAGTGTCAGTAAGAGTAGTATGGTCAGGTGAAAGTAAGAGTAGTATGTCCAGTGTCAGTAAGAGTAGTATGGTCCGGTGTCAGTAAGAGTAGTATGTCCAGTAAGAATAGTATGGTCCAGTGTCAGTAAGAGTAGCATAGTCAGGTGTCCGTAAGAGTAGTATGGTCTGGTGTCAGTAAGAGTAGTATGGTCCGGTGTCAGTAAGAGTAGTATGGTCCGGTGTGAGTAAGAGTAGTATGTCCAGTGTCAGTAGGAGTAGTATGGTCAGGTGTCAGTAAGAGGAGTATGGTCAGGTGTCAGTAAGAGTCGTATGGTCCAGTGTCAGTAAGAGTAGTATGGTCCAGTGTCAGTAAGAGTAGTATGGTCCAGTGTCAGTAAGAGTGGTATGGCCCAGTGTCAGTAAGAGTAGTATGTCCACTGTCAGTAAGAGTAGTATGGTCAGGTGTTAGTAATAGTAGGATGTACAGTGTCAGTAAGAGTGGTATGGCCCAGTGTCAGTGAGAATAGTATGGTCCAGTGTCAGTAAGAGCAGTATGGTCCAATGTCAGTAAGAGTAGTATGGTCCAGTGTCAGTAAACGTAGTATGGTCCAGTGTCAGTAAGAGTGGTATGTCCCAGTGTCAGTAAGAGTAGTATAGTCCGGTGTCAGTAAGAGTGGTATGGCCCAGTGTCAGTAAGAGTAGTTTGGTCAGGTGTCAGTAAGAGTGGTATGGTCAGGTGTCAGTAAGAGTGGTATGGTCAGGTGTCAGTAAGAGTGGTATGGTCAGGTAAAATTAAGAGTAGTATGTCCAGTGTCAGTAAGAGTAGTATGTCCAGTGTCAGTAAGAGTAGTATGGTCAGGTGAAAGTAAGAGTAGTATGTCCAGTGTCAGTAAGAGTAGTATGGTCCGGTGTCATTAAGAGTAGTATGTCCAGTAAGAATAGTATGGTCCAGTGTCAGTAAGAGTAGCATAGTCAGGTGTCAGTAAGAGTAGTATGTCCAGTGTCAGTAAGAGTAGTATGGTGAAGTGTCAGTAAGAGCAGTATGGTCCAGTGTCAGTAAGAGTAGTATGTCCAGTGTCAGTAAGAGTAGTATGTCCAGTGTCAGTAAGAGTAGTATGGTCCAGTGTCAGTAAGAGTAGTTTGGTCAGGTGTCAGTAAGAGTAGTATGTCCAGTGTCAGTAAGAGTAGTATGGTCCAGTGTCAGTAAGAGTAGTATGGTCCAGTGTCAGTAAGAGTAGTATGGTCAGGTGTCAGTAAGAGTAGTATGTCCAGTGTCAGTAAGAGTAGTATGTCCAGTGTCAGTAAGAGTAGTATGGTCCAGTGTCTGTAAGAGTAGCATGGTCAGGTGTCAGTAAGAGTAGTATTGTCCAATGACAGTAAGAGTAGTATGGTCCAGTGTCAGTGAGAGTAGTATGGTCAGGTGTCAGTAAGAGTTGTATGGTCAGGTGTCAGTAAGAGTTGTATGGTCAGGTGTCCGTAAGAGTAGTATGGTCTGGTGTCAGTAAGAGTAGTATGGTCTGGTGTCAGTAAGAGTAGTATGGTCTGGTGTCAGTAAGAGTAGTATGGTCCGGTGTCAGTAAGAGTAGTATGGTCCGGTGTCAGTAAGAGTAGTATGGTCCGGTGTCAGTAAGAGGAGTATGGTCAGCTGTCCGTAAGAGGAGTATGGTCAGGTGTCCGTAAGAGGAGTATGGTCAGGTGTCCGTAAGAGGAGTATGGTCAGGTGTCAGTAAGAGTTGTATGGTCTGGTGTCAGTAAGAGTAGTTTGGTCCGGTGTCAGTAAGAGTAGTTTGGTCCGGTGTCAGTAAGAGTAGTTTGGTCCGGTGTCAGTAAGAGTAGTTTGGTCCGGTGTCAGTAAGAGTAGTAGGGTCCGGTGTCAGTAAGAGTAGTATGGTCCGGTGTCAGTAAGAGTAGTATGGTCCGGTGTCAGTAAGAGTAGTATGTCCAGTGTCAGTAAGAGTAGTATGGTCAGGTGTCCGTAAGAGGAGTATGGTCAGGTGTCCGTAAGAGTAGTATGGTCAGGTGTCCGTAAGTATTATGGTCCGGTGTCAATAAGAGTCGTATGATCTAGTGTCAGTAAGAGTAGTATGGTCCGGTGTCAGTAAGAGTGGTATGGCTCAGTGTCAGTAAGAATAGTATGGTCAGGTGTCAGTAAGAGTCGTATGGTCAGGTGTCAGTAAGAGTGGTATGGTCAGGTAAAATTAAGAGTAGTATGTCCAGTGTCAGTAAGAGTAGTATGGTCAGGTGAAAGTAAGAGTAGTATGTCCAGTGTCAGTAAGAGTAGTATGGTCAGGTGTCAGTAAGAGTAGTATGGTCAGGTGTCAGTAAGAGTAGTATGTCCAGTGTCAGTAAGAGTAGTATGGTCCGGTGTCAGTAAGAGTAGTATGTCCAGTGTCAGTAAGAGTAGTATGGTCCAGTGTCAGTAAGAGTAGTATGGTCAAGTGTCAGTAAGAGTAGTATGTCCAGTGTCAGTAAGAGTAGTATGTCCAGTGTCAGTAAGAGTAGTATGTCCAGTGTCAGTAAGAGTAGTATGTCCAGTGTCAGTAAGAGTACTATGGTTCAGTGTCAGTAAGAGTAGTATGGTCAGGTGTCAGTAAGAGTAGTATGTCCCGGTGTCAGTAAGAGAAATTGTCCCGGTGTCAGTAAGAGAAATTGGTCCTGTGTCACTAAGAGCAGTATGATCCAGTGTCAGTAAGAGTAGTATGGTCAGGTGTCAGTAAGAGTAGTATGTCCAGTGTCAGTAAGAGTAGTATGGTCAGGTGTCAGTAAGAGTAGTATGTCCAGTGTCTGTAAGAGTAGTATGATCCAGTGTCAGTAAGAGTAGTATGGTCAGGTGTCCACAAGAGTAGTATGGTCCGGTGACAGTAAGAGTATTATGGTCAGGTTGTCAGTAAGAGTCGTATGGTCCAGTGTCAATGAGAGTAGTATGGTCCAGTGTCAGTAACAGTAGTATGGTCCAGTGTCAGTAAGAGTGGTATGGCCCAGTGTCAGTAAGAGTGGTATGTCCAGTGTCAGTAAGAGTAGTATGGTCAGGTGTCAGTAAAAGTAGGATGTCCAGTGTCAGTAAGAGTAGGATGTCCAGTGTCAGTGAGAGTAGTATGGTCCAGTGTCAGTAAGAGAAGTATGGTCCAGTGTCAGTAAGAGAAGTATGGTCCAGTGTCAGTAAGAGTAGTATGGCCCATTGTCAGTAATAGTAGTATGGCCCATTGTCAGTAAAAGTAGTATGGCCCAGTGTCAGTAAGAGTGGTATGGCCCAGTGTCAGTAAGAGTAGTATGGTCCAGTGTCAGTAAGAGTGGTATGGCCCAGTGTCAGTAACAGTAGTATGGTCAGGTGTCAGTAAGAGTATTATGGTCCGGTGTCAATAAGAGTCGTATGATCTAGTGTCAGTAAGAGTAGTATGGCCCAGTGTCAGTAAGAGTAGTATGGTCCAGTGTCAGTAAGAGTAGTATAGTCAGGTGTCAATAAGAGTAGTATGGTCCAGTATCAGTAAGAGTGGTATGGTCCAGTGTCAGTTAGAGTGGTATGGTCCAGTGTCAGTTAGAGTGGTATGGTCCAGTGTCAGTTAGAGTGGTATGGTCCAGTGTCAGTTAGAGTAGTATGGTCCAGTGTCAGTTAGAGTAGTATGTCCAGTGTCAGTAAGAGTAGTATGTCCAGTGTCAGTAAGAGTAGTATGTCCAGTGTCAGTAAGAGTAGTATGTCCAGTGTCAGTAAGAGTACTATGGTCCAGTGTCAGTAAGAGTGGTATGGCCCAGTGTCAGTAAGAGTATTATATCCAGTGTCAGTAACAGTAGTATGGTCCAGTGTCAGTAAGAGTAGTATGGTCAGGTGTCAGTAAGAGTAGTATGGTCAGGTGTCAGTAAGAGTAGTATGGTCAGGTGTCAGTAAGAGTAGTATGGTCCAGTGTCAGTAAGAGTAGTATGTCCAGTGTCAGTAAGAGTAGTATGTCCAGTGTCAGTAAGAGTGGTATGGCCCAGTGTTAGTAAGAGTAGTATGGTCCAGTGTCAGTAAGAGTAGTATGGTCCGGTGTCAGTAAGAGTAGTATGATCCGGTGTCAGTAAGAGTAGTATGGTCCAGTGTCAGTAAGAGTAGTATGGTCCGGTGTCAGTAAGAGTAGTATGGTCCGGTGTGAGTAAGAGTAGTATGGTCCGGTGTGAGTAAGAGTAGTATGGTCCAGTGTGAGTAAGAGTAGTATGGTCCGGTGTGAGTAAGAGTAGTATGGTCCGGTGTGAGTAAGAGTAGTATGTCCAGTGTCAGTAAGTATAGTATGATCTAGTGTCAGTAAGAGTAGTATGGTCCAGTATCAGTGAGAGTGGTATGGTCCAGTGTCAGTAAGAGTAGCATGGTCCAGTGTCAGTAAGAGTAGCATGGTCCAGTGTCAGTAAGAGTAGTATGGTCAGGTGTCCGTAAGAGTAGTATGGTCAGGTGTCCGTAAGAGTAGTATGGTCTGGTGTCAGTAAGAGTAGTATGGTCCGGTGTCAGTAAGAGTAGTATGGTCCGGTGTCAGTAAGAGTAGTATGGTCCGGTGTCAGTAAGAGTAGTATGGTCCGGTGTCAGTAAGAGTAGTATGTCCAGTGTCAGTAGGAGTAGTATGGTCAGGTGTCCGTAAGAGGAGTATGGTCAGGTGTCCGTAAGAGGAGTATGGTCCAGTGTCAGTAAGAGTAGTATGGTCCAGTGTCAGTAAGAGTAGTATGGTCCAGTGTCAGTAAGAGTGGTATGGCCCAGTGTCAGTAAGAGTAGTATGTCCACTGTCAGTAAGAGTAGTATGGTCAGGTGTCAGTAATAGTAGGATGTACAGTGTCAGTAAGAGTGGTATGGCCCAGTGTCAGTGAGAATAGTATGGTCCAGTGTCAGTAAGAGCAGTATGGTCCAATGTCAGTAAGAGCCGTATGGTCCATTGTCAGTAAACGTAGTATGGTCCAGTGTCAGTAAGAGTGGTATGTCCCAGTGTCAGTAAGAGTAGTATAGTCCGGTGTCAGTAAGAGTGGTATGGCCCAGTGTCAGTAAGAGTAGTTTGGTCAGGTGTCAGTAAGACTGGTATGGTCAGGTGGCAGTAAGAGTGGTATGGTCAGGTAAAATTAAGAGTAGTATGTCCAGTGTCAGTAAGAGTAGTATGGTCAGGTGAAAGTAAGAGTAGTATGTCCAGTGTCAGTAAGAGTAGTATGGTCCGGTGTCATTAAGAGTAGTATGTCCAGTATGAATAGTATGGTCCAGTGTCAGTAAGAGTAGCATAGTCAGGTGTCCGTAAGAGTAGTATGGTCTGGTGTCAGTAAGAGTAGTATGGTCCGGTGTCAGTAAGAGTAGTATGGTCCGGTGTGAGTAAGAGTAGTATGTCCAGTGTCAGTAGGAGTAGTATGGTCAGGTGTCCGTAAGAGGAGTATGGTCAGGTGTCACTAAGAGTCGTATGGTCCAGTGTCAGTAAGAGTAGTATGGTCCAGTGTCAGTAAGAGTAGTATGGTCCAGTGTCAGTAAGAGTGGTATGGCCCAGTGTCAGTAAGAGTAGTATGTCCACTGTCAGTAAGAGTAGTATGGTCAGGTGTTAGTAATAGTAGGATGTAGAGTGTCAGTAAGAGTGGTATGGCCCAGTGTCAGTGAGAATAGTATGGTCCAGTGTCAGTAAGAGCAGTATGGTCCAATGTCAGTAAGAGTAGTATGGTCCATTGTCAGTAAACGTAGTATGGTCCAGTGTCAGTAAGAGTGGTATGTCCCAGTGTCAGTAAGAGTAGTATAGTCCGGTGTCAGTAAGAGTGGTATGGCCCAGTGTCAGTAAGAGTAGTATGTCCAGTGTCAGTAAGAGTACTATGGTCCAGTGTCAGTAAGAGTGGTATGGCCCAGTGTCAGTAAGAGTATTATATCCAGTGTCAGTAACAGTAGTATGGTCCAGTGTCAGTAAGAGTAGTATGGTCAGGTGTCAGTAAGAGTGGTATGGTCAGGTAAAATTAAGAGTAGTATGTCCAGTGTCAGTAAGAGTAGTATGGTCAGGTGAAAGTAAGAGTAGTATGTCCAGTGTCAGTAAGAGTAGTATGGTCCGGTGTCATTAAGAGTAGTATGTCCAGTAAGAATAGTATGGTCCAGTGTCAGTAAGAGTAGCATAGTCAGGTGTCAGTAAGAGTAGTATGGTCCAGTGTCAGTAAGAGTAGTATGGTGAAGTGTCAGTAAGAGCAGTATGGTCCAGTGTCAGTAAGAGTAGTATGTCCAGTGTCAGTAAGAGTAGTATGTCCAGTGTCAGTAAGAGTAGTATGGTCCAGTGTCAGTAAGAGTAGTATGGTCAGGTGTCAGTAAGAGTAGTATGTCCAGTGTCAGTAAGAGTAGTATGGTCCAGTGTCAGTAAGAGTAGTATGGTCAGGTGTCAGTAAGAGTAGTATGGTCAGGTGTCAGTAAGAGTAGTATGTCCCAGTGTCAGTAAGAGAAATAGTCCCGGTGTCAGTAAGAGAAATTGGTCCAGTGTCACTAAGAGCAGTATGATCCAGTGTCAGTAAGAGTAGTATGGTCAGGTGTCAGTAAGAGTAGTATGGTCAGGTGTCAGTAAGAGTAGTATGGTCCAGTGTCAGTAAGAGTAGTATGGTCAGGTGTCAGTAAGACTAGTATGTCCAGTGTCAGTAAGAGTAGTATGGTCCAGTGTCTGTAAGAGTAGTATGGTCAGGTGTCAGTAAGAGTAGTATGTCCCGGTGTCAGTAAGAGAAATTGGTCCAGTGTCACTAAGAGCAGTATGATCTAGTGTCAGTAAGAGTAGTATTGTCCAATGTCAGTAAGAGTACTATGGTCCAGTGTCAGTGAGAGTAGTATGGTCAGGTGTCAGTAAGAGTAGTATGTCCAGTGTGTAAGAGTAGTATGATCCAGTGTCAGTAAGAGTAGTATGGTCAGGTGTCCGTAATAGTACTATGGTCCGAGGTCAGTAAGAGTAGTATAGTCAATGTGAGAAGTTGGCCTGGTATATGCTGTCCACTAATTATAGTGGGCACCTTGCACCAGTCCAAACAACCCCTTATTGGAGATAGGTTAAAGACAACCTTATTGAAAGCTATCCTAGTGGTAGCTATGGAGAGCAGCCTTCAGGCTAAGTCTTGAAGGAATGTAAAGCAGCTTGTTTTACCAGTCTATAATCTCTTGAGTGACCAAATGAAAGAGCACCACACCAGGTATATATTCAAAATATATGTATTTATTGCTAAACACACCCCTCTAGTCTCTTTATGAGGCTAGAGTTCGAAATACATAAGTTAGAAGTTATTTAAACACAGTAATAGCACAAATACACGTTTGGGCCCTAGGGGCGTACCAAACCATATACCAATAAAGTGGTACAAGAACCACGACTGAACTAGACACTATGCCTAGAGCCTCTAGAAGTGCTTGGACCACAAGGAACCACCCAAGGTAGTGACACAGGGGACCCACGGGGGACGCGTGCAGTGTAAATACACAACCGCGATACGCCGTTGACTTCTATGGAGAAAGTCGTGATCGGGAAATTAAAGAAAGGGACACTTAAAGGAGGACTTGGAGCAAACCCTTTGAGATCTAGGACTTTGAAGAGTCTCTACCCACGGGAGCACCGGAGTACTCGTGTTACCTCACCCAGGGAAGCCGGGTGCATAGGTGCCTTTCGGGGTCGGGTTTCGTCGTCGATTCGAATGGCGATCTGCTGCAAAGTGCTGCTGGCGGCCAAGAGAAAAGTGTCCGGGTGGATCCAAGAGTGGATCGGAGTTCTGGTGAACCTGAAAGCAGAGGGGACAGAGTCTGGGTCACTAGCCAGTGACCAGGAAGGCGATGGACAGATGCCCACCGATGTCGAGTGCTTCAGGTGCGTTGATGGTCATCTTGACTCTTCAGCCACGAGGTCCAGGAGGCGTTGTTGGCGACCAGGAGCAGGATTCGGGCTGGTACACGATGTCTGTCGAGTGCTGAGGTGTCGGCGACCGGATTGGACCCAACAAGCCTTGGCAACGGCAAGTCTCGAGGAAGATGTAGATCGTCGATGGTGCAGACCAGCAAGGTCTGTGGAACTCACCCAGCGAGGGTAAGTGAGGGCAGGCCTGGAGCAACCAGGATGCCAAGTAAGAAAGGATTGGCCTTCGTTAAGGGCTACTAGCCAACGGGCTAGCGACTGCGAAGGGGCCTCGTGACGCCACACGTGGAGCTGGCTTACAGGACACTCGTGGAGTGGGGGCCAGTGATCTTCGGTGCAGGTGGTACTGGAGGCTAGGGCTACTCGGAGCCCAAAGCACGACTTCTTGGAAGACCCAGAAGATGGTGCACTTGCAAATGTGCTCGGTGTCCAGGGGTCACGGTCTCAAGTCACCCACGATAGCAACGTGCCTCAGCTTTGCTGGGGACTCAGGGTAGCCTCGGGGAAGTCTGAGAATCCACCTCTGGTGATGCGATGACTTTGGCGTCCGACGGGAGCTTCATAAATGCGAACCGGACAGATGCTTCTTTGGTGCCTGCCAAGCAGGGAGTCACTCCTTGACCCCAAGGGAGATTCTTCAGTCCTCTAATCTTGTCGTAGAGCGTCGAAGGTCCAGGATTCAGTTTCAGAGTTTCGTCCAGGTATAATCTAAAGTCCTAAGGACTGGGTTCCTATCTTTATACTAAAGATAGGGGTTGGACTACTCTGTGGCCCCACCTATGGGTGGGTCAGGGCAGAGGGGTGGCTACACCCTTTCCCTTTGTCCAGTTCGCGCCAAAGCAGGGGCTGCAAGCCCCTGATCCGGTTTGAACTGGGGTATGCATAGGGACACCAAATGTGCCCCCAGTGCAGGACTTCAAAGCACCCGAAAGTGCTCCCGCCCAGCCCCAATACACATTATCCTGTCTGGGGAGGTGGTCACACCTCCCTGCAACAGGAAACCTATTGTCCAGGCCTCCCCTGCCGGAGTTTCGTCCAGCAGCAGGAGGCCAGACTCGTGTCTGTGGCAGCAGCATCCATTTTGTGATGCCAGGGCTCTGGAGAGAAGTTACCGGGTTAGTCAGAGTTAACATGTCTTTCCCTCTAGAAGGGTGGATGCTACCCCCGCCGCCAGAATTGGCGGGGGGTAGTATTCCAAGATGTTTGACACCAAACACGACATGTTTAGGTGCAGCCATTCCAAAGTTAGCATTTTACCGCGAGGATATAATGCGCTTAAGAGTGTATGGTCAGGCTGCACTACAAACAGCATCAGAGATTGTCTCCGAACGCTGCAGAGGGGCCTTGCCTCATGCAGGGGCACCCTCTCACATAGGAACCATGCACTCTGCCTTTAGGATTGATAAGGCCTGCCTTAGGAGTGACTTATAGGTTTATATGTGTGTATGTATTTAGTGATATAGGTAACCTATATCACAGTAAGAGGTGCATTCACCACCTTACCCAGGCTGCAGTAGCAGACCTGTGGTGTCAGTTTGGATGGCCTTCCAGGGGTGGCATAATACATGCTGCAGCCCCTGGCAGGCCTCTGAGGTACCTATGCCCTTGGTACATAGTATACCATATACTAGGGACTTATAAGGGCACTCCAGATTCCAATCAGAGATGTGCCTAAGGCACATGGAAACCTTTTACAGAGAAAGCAGATAGACTGGGGCCCTGAATAGCAGGATCCCAGTCCAACTAGAGTCATAAACCAGCAAAACACCATAAAAAAGTGGGGGCAACCATATAGTCAGATTCCACCTTCCTACAAGTAGTATGTCCAGTGTCACTAAGAATAGTATGGTCCAGTGTCAGTAAGAGTAGTATGGTCAGGTGTCAGTAAGAGTAGTATGTCCAGTGTCAGTAAGAGTAGTATGGTCCAGTGTCAGAAAGAGCAGTATGGTCAGGTGTCAGTAAGAGTAGTATGTCCCGGTTTCAGTAAGAGAAATTGGTCCAGTGTCACTAAGAGCAGGATGAGCCAGTGTCAGTAAGAGTAGTATGGTCACGTGTCAGTAAGAGTAGTATGTCCAGTGTCAGTAAGAGTAGTATGGTCCAGTGTCAGTAAGAGTAGTATGGTCCAGTGTCAGTAAGAGTAGTATGGTCCAGTGTCAGTAAGAGTAGTATGGTCCAGTGTCAGTAAGAGTAGTATGGTCCAGTGTCAGTAAGAGTAGTATGGTCCAGTGTCAGTAAGATTAGTATGTCCCGGTGTCAGTAAGAGTAGTATGTCCCGGTGTCAGTAAGAGTAGTATGTCCCGGTGTCAGTAAGAGAAATTTGTCCAGTGTCACTAAGAGCAGTATGATCCAGTGTCAGTAAGAGTAGTATGGTCAGGTGTAAGTAAGAGTAGTATTGTCCAATGTCAGTAAGAGTAGTATGGTTCAGTGTCAGTGAGAGTAGTATGGTCAGGTATCAGTAAGAGTAGTATGGTCCATTGTCAGTAAGAGTAGTATGGTCAGGTGTCCGTAAGAGTAGTATGGTCCGGTGTCAGTAAGAGTAGTATGTCCAGTGTCAGTAAGAGTAGTATGGTCAGGTGTCAGTAAGAGTAGTATGGTCAGGTGTCAGTAAGAGTAGTATGGTCAGGTGTCATTAAGAGTAGTATGGTCAGGTGTCAGTAAGAGTAGTACGTCCAGTGTCAGTAAGAGTAGTATGGTCCAGTGTCAGTAAGAGTAGTATGGTCAGGTGTCAGTAAGAGTAGTATGTCCCGGTGTCAGTAAGAGAAATTGGTCCAGTGTCACTAAGAGCAGTATGATCCAGTGTCAGTAAGAGTAGTATGGTCAGGTGTCACTAAGAGTCGTATGATCTAGTGTCAGTAAGAGTAGTATTGTCCAATGTCAGTAAGAGTAGTATGGTCCAGTGTCAGTGAGAGTAGTATGGTCAGGTGTCAGTAAGAGTAGCATGGTCAGGTGTCAGTAAGAGTAGCATGGTCAGGTGTCAGTAAGAGTAGTATGGTCCAATGACAGTAAGAGTAGTATGGTCCAGTGTCAGTAAGAGTAGTATGGTCCGGTGTCAGTAAGAGTAGTATGTCCAGTGTCAGTAAGAGTAGTATGGTCAGGTGTGTGAGAAGTTGGCCTGGCATATGCTGTCCACTAATTATAGTGGGCACCTTGCACCAGTCCAAACAACCCCTTATTGGAGATAGGTTAAAGACAACCTTATGGAAAGCTATCCTAGTTGTAGCTATGGAGAGCAGCCTTCAGGCTAAGTCTTGAAGGAATGTAAAGCAGCTTGTTTTACCAGTCTATAATCTCTTGAGTGACCAAATGAAAGAGCACCACACCAGGTATATATTCAAAATATATGTATTTATTGCTAAACACACCCCTCTAGTCTCTTTATGAGGCTAGAGTTCGAAGTACATAAGTTATAAGATATTAAATCACAGTAATAGCACAAATACACGTTTGGGCCCTAGGGGCGTACCAAACCATATACCAATAAAGTGGTATGCGAACCACGACTGAACTAGACACTAGGCCTAGAGCCTCTAGAAGTGCTTGGACCACAAGGAACCACCCAAGGTAGTGACACAGGGGACCCACGGGAGACGCGTGCAGTGTAAATACACAACCGCGATACGCCGTTAACTTCTATGGAGAAAGTCGGGATCGGGAAAATAGAGGAAAGGGACACTTAGAAGAGGACTAGGACAAAACCCTTTGAGATCTAGCACTTTGAAGAGTCTCTACCCACGGGAGCACCGGAGTACTCGTGTTACCTCACCCACGGAAGCCGGGTGCATAGGTGCCTTTCGGGGTCGGGTTTCGTCGTCGATTCGAATGGCGATCTGCTGCAAAGTGCTGCTGGCGGCCAAGAGAAAAGTGTCCGGGTGGATCCAAGAGTGGATCGGAGTTCTGGTGAACCTGAAAGCAGAGGGGACAGAGTCTGGGTCACTAGCCATTGACCAGGAAGGCGATGGACAGATGCCCACCGATGTCGAGTGCTTCAGGTGCGTTGACGGTCGTCTTGACTCTTCAGCCACGAGATCCAGAAGGCGTTGTCGGCAACCAGGAGCAGGATTCTGGCTGGTACACGATGTCTGTCGAGTGCTGAGGTGTCGGCGACCGGATTGGACCCAACAAGCCTTGGCAACGGCAAGTCTCTAGGAAGATGTAGATTGTCGATGGTGCAGATCAGCAAGGTCTGTGGAACTCACCCAGCGAGGGTAAGTGAGGGCAGGCCTGGAGCAACCAGGATGCCAAGTAAGAAAAGGATTGGCCTTCGTTAAGGGCTACTAGCCAACGGGCTAGCGACCGCAAAGGAGCCTCGTGACGCCGCACGTGGAGCTGGCTTACAGGACACTCGTGGAGTGGGGGCCAGTGATCTTCGGTGCAGATGGTGCTGGAGGCTAGGGCTACTCGGAGCCCAAAGCACGACTTCTTGGGAGACCCAGAAGATGGATGCACTTGCAAATGTGCTCGGTGTCCAGGGGTCACGGTCTCAAGTCACCCACGATAGCCACGGGCCTCAGCTTTGCTGGAGACTCAGGGTAGCCTCGGGGAAGTCTGAGAATCCACCTCTGGTGATGCGATGACTTCGGCGTCCGACGGGAGCTTCAGAAATGCGAACCGGACAGATGCTTCTTTGGTGCCTGCCAAGCAGGGGAGTCACTCCTTGACCCCAAGGGAGATTCTTCAGTCCTCTAATCTTGTCGTAGAGCGTCGAAGGTCCAGGATTCAGTTTCAGAGTTTCGTCCAGGTATATTCTAAAGTCCTAAGGACTGGGTTCCTACCTTTATTCTAAAGATAGGGGTAGGACTACTCTGTGGCCCCACCTATGGGTGGGTCAGGGCAGAGGGTGGCTACACCTCTTTCCCTTTGTCCAGTTCGCGCCAAAGCAGGGGCTGGAAGCCCCTGATCCGGTTTGAACTGGGGTATGCACAGGGACACCAAATGTGCCCACAGTGCAGGACTTCAAAGCACACAGATGGTGCTCCCGCCCAGCCCCAATACACATTATCCTGTCTGGGGAGGTGGTCACACCTCCCTGGGACAGGAAACCTATTGTCCAGGCCTCCCCTGCCGGAGTTTCGTCCAGCAGCAGGAGGCCAGACTCGTGTCTGTGGCAGCAGCATCCATTTTGTGATGCCAGGGCTTTGGAGAGAAGTTACCGGGTTAGTCAGGGTTAACATGTCTTTCCCTCTAGAAGGGTGGAATGCTACCCCTGCCGCCAGAATTGGCGGGGGGTAGTATTCCAAGATGTTTGACACCAAACACGACATGTTTAGGTGCAGCCATTCCAAAGTTAGCATTTTACCGCGAGGATATAATGCGCTTAAGAGTGTATGGTCAGGCAGCACTACAAACAGCATCAGAGATGGTCTCCGAACGCTGCAGAGGGGCCCTGCTCACGCAGGGGCACCCTCTCACATAGGAACCACGCACTCTGCCTTTAGGATTGATAAGGCCTGCCTTAGGAGTGACTTATAGGTTTATATATGTGTGTATGTATTTCGTGATATAGGTAACCTATATCACAGTAAGGGGTGCATGCACCACCTTACCCAGGCTGCAGTAGCAGACCTGTGGTGTCAGTTTGGATGGCCTTCCAGGGTGGCATAATACATGCTGCAGCCCCTGGCAGGCCTCTGAGGTACCTATGCCCTTGGTACATAGTATACCATATACTAGGGACTTATAAGGGCACTCCAGATCCCAATCAGTGATGTGCCTAAGGCACATGGAAACCATTTTAGAGAGGAAGCAGCTAGGCTGGGGTTCTGATTAGCAGGGCCCCAGCCAGACTAATGTCGAAAAACAGTGAAGCATCAGCAAAAAGTGGGGGTACCCATGTGAAGCAGATCCTACTCTCCTACAAGGTGTCCGTAAGAGTAGTATGGTCAGGTGTCAGTAAGAGTAGTATGGTCCAATGTCAGTAACAGTAGTATGGTCCAGTGTCAGTAACAGTAGTATGGTCCAGTGTCAGTAAGAGTGGTATGGCCCAGTGTCAGTAAGAGTAGTATGTCCAGTGTCAGTAAGAGTAGTATGGTCAGGTGTCAGTAATAGTAGGATGTACAGTGTCAGTAAGAGTGGTATGGCCCAGTGTCAGTGAGAATAGTATGGTCCAGTGTCAGTAAGAGCAGTATGGTCCATTGTCAGTAAGAGTATAATGGTCCATTGTCAGTAAAAGTAGTATGGTCCAGTGTCAGTAAGAGTGGTATGGCCCATTGTCAGTAAGAGTGGTATGGCCCGGTGTCAGTAAGAGTGGTATGGCCCGGTGTCAGTAAGAGTGGTATGGCCCGGTGTCAGTAAGTAGTATGGTCAGGTGTCAGTAAGAGTCGTATGGTCAGGTGTCAGTAAGAGTGGTATGGTCAGGTAAAATTAAGAGTAGTATGTCCAGTGTCAGTAAGAGTAGTATGGTCAGGTGAAAGTAAGAGTAGTATGTCCAGTGTCAGTAAGAATAGTATGGTCCGGTGTCAGTAAGAGTAGTATGTCCAGTAAGAGTAGTATGGTCCAGTGTCAGTAAGAGTAGCATGGCCAGGTGTCAGTAAGAGTAGTATGGTCCGGTGTCAGTAAGAGTAGTATGTCCAGTGTCAGTAAGAGTAGTATGTCCAGTGTCAGTAAGAGTAGTATGTCCAGTGTCAGTAAGAGTAGTATGTCCAGTGTCAGTAAGAGTAGTATGGTCCAGTGTCAGTAAGAGTAGTATGGTCAGGTGTCAGTAAGAGTAGTATGTCCAGTAAGAGTAGTATGGTGCAGTGTCAGTAAGAGTAGTATGGTGCAGTGTCAGTAAGAGCAGTATGGTCCAGTGTCAGTAAGAGTAGTATGTCCAGTGTCAGTAAGAGTAGTATGGTCCAGTGTCAGTAAGAGTAGTATGGTCAGGTGTCAGTAAGAGTAGTATGTCCAGTAAGAGAAGTATGGTCCAGTGTCAGTAAGAGTAGTACGGTCAGGTGTCCGTAAGAGTAGTATGTCCCAGTATCAGTAACAGAAATTGTCCCGGTGTCAGTAAGAGAAATTGGTCCAGTGTCACTAAGAGCAGTATGATCCAGTGTCAGTAAGAGTAGTATGGTCAGGTGTCAGTAAGAGTAGTATGTCCAGTGTCAGTAAGAGTAGTATGGTCCAGTGTCAGTAAGAGTAGTATGGTCCAGTGTCAGTAAGAGTAGTATGGTCAGGTGTCAGTAAGAGTAGTATGTCCAGTAAGAGTAGTATGGTCCAGTGTCAGTAAGAGTAGTACGGTCAGGTGTCCGTAAGAGTAGTATGTCCCGGTGTCAGTAATAGAAATTGGTCCAGTGTCACTAAGAGCAGTATGATCCAGTGTCAGTTAGAGTAGTATTGTCCAATGTCAGTAAGAGTACTATGGTCCAGTGTCAGTGAGAGTAGTATGGTCAGGTGTCAGTAAGAGTAGTATGTCCAGTGTCCGTAAGAGTAGTATGATCCTGTGTCAGTAAGAGTAGTATGGTCAGGTGTCCGTAAGAGTAGTATGGTCCGGTGTCAGTAAGAGTAGTATGGTCAGGTGTCAGTAAGAGCAGTATGGTCAGGTGTCAGTAACAGTAGTATGGTCCAGTGTCAGTAACAGTAGTATGGTCCAGTGTCAGTAAGAGTGGTATGGCCCAGTGTCAGTAAGAGTAGTGTGTCCAGTGTCAGTAAGAGTAGTATGGTCAGGTATCAGTAAGAGTAGGATGTCCAGTGTCAGTAAGAGTAGGATGTCCAGTGTCAGTAAGAGTAGGATGTCCAGTGTCAGTAAGAGTGGTATGGCCCAGTGTCAGTGAGAGTTGTATGGTCCAGTGTCAGTAAGAGTAGTATGGTCCAGTGTCAGTAAGAGTAGTATGGTCCATTGTCAGTAAGAGTAGTATGGTCCATTGTCAGTAAGAGTAGTATGGTCCATTGTCAGTAAAAGTAGTATGGCCCAGTGTCAGTAAGAGTGGTATGGCCTGGTGTCAGTAAGAGTAGTATGGTCCGGTGTCAGTAAGAGTAGTATGGTCAGGTGTCAGTAAGAGTATTATGGTCCGGTGTCAGTAAGAGTAGTATGTCCATTAAGAGTAGTATGGTCCAGTGTCAGTAAGAGTAGTATGGTCAGGTATCAGTAAGAGTAGGATGTCCAGTGTCAGTAAGAGTAGTATGGTCCGGTGTCAGTAAGAGTAGTATGTCCAGTGTCAGTAAGAGCAGTATTGTCCAGTGTCAGTAAGAGCAGTATTGTCCAGTGTCAGTAAGAGCAGTATGTCCAGTGTCAGTAAGAGCAGTATGTCCAGTGTCAGTAAGAGTAGTATGTCCAGTGTCAGTAAGAGTAGTATGTCCAGTGTCAGTAAGAGTAGTATGGTCCAGTGTCAGTAAGAGTAGTATGGTCCAGTGTCAGTAAGAGTAGTATGGTCAGGTGTCAGTAAGAGTAGTATGTCCAGTGTCAGTCAATCAATCAATCACGGCATTTATAGAGCGCGCTACTCACCCGGGAGGGTCTCAAGGCGCTGGGGGAGGGGGTAAGTTACTGCTCGAACAGCCAGGTCTTGAGCTGCTTCCTGAAGGAGAGATGGTCCTGGGTTCGCCGAAGGTGAGTGGGGAGGGAGTTCCAGGTCTTGGCTGCCAGGTAGGAGAAGGATCTTCCTCCGGCGGTGGTTCTGCGGATGCGTGGTACGGTGGCGAGGGCGTGGCTGGTTGATCGTAGCTGGCGTGTGGGCGTGTAGAAGGTCATGCGGTCGTTGAGGTACTTTGGGCCCAGGTCGTGGAGGGCCTTGTGTGCGTGGGTGAGGAGTCTGAACGTGATTCTCTTGCTGACGGGGAGCCAGTGCAGGTCTTTCAGGTGCACGGTGATGTGGCTGTGTCGGGGGATGTCCAGGATGAGTCGTGCGGAGGCGTTCTGGATGCGCTGGAGTCTCTTTTGAAGTTTGGCTGTGGTTCCGGCGTAGAGGGTGTTCCCATAGTCCAGTCGGCTGGTGACGAGTGCCTGGGTGACGGTCTTCCTGGTTTCAGTGGGGATCCATCTGAAGATCTTGCGGAGCATGCGCAGGGTGTTGAAGCATGAAGATGAGACGGCGTTGACTTGTCTGGTCATCGACAGGGAGGAGTCCAGGATGAAGCCCAGGTTGCGTGCGTGGTCCGTTGGCTTGGGCGCGGTGCCCAGGGCCGGGGCCACCAGGAGTCGTCCCAGGCGGAGGGTGATAAGCCCAGGATGAGGACTTCCGTCTTATCTGAGTTCAGTTTAAGGCGGCTGTTCCTCATCCAGTCGGCGACGTCTCTCATCCCGTCGTGTAGGTTGGCTCTGGCGGTGGTGGGGTCGTTGGTGAGGGAGAGGATCAGCTGGGTGTCGTCGGCGTAGGAGATGATGTTGAGGTTGTGTCGGCGTGCGATGGCTGCGAGGGGGCTCATGTAGACGTTGTAGAGGGTTGGGCTGAGTGAGGATCCTTGTGGAACGCCGCAGATGACTTCGGTGGCTTCGGATCTGAACGGGGGAGGCGGACTCTCTGGGTTCTTCCGGCGAGGAACGAGATGATCCATTCCAGTGCTTTCTCTCGGATTCCGATGTTGCTGAGGCGCTTCACTAGGGTGCGGTGGCAGACGGTGTCGAACGCCGCAGAGAGGTCCAAGAGGATGAGGGCAGCTGTTTCCCCGTTGTCGGTTAGGGTTCTGATGTCGTCGGTGGCTGCGATAAGGGCGGTCTCGGTGCTGTGGTTGGCCCGAAACCCGGACTGCGAGGGGTCGAGGGATCCATTCGTCTCGAGGAAGGCGGCAAGCTGTCTGTTGACGGTCTTCTCGATGACTTTGGCCGGAAACGGAAGGAGCGAGATGGGACGGTAGTTCTTGAGGTCGGTGGGGTCCGCCGTTGGTTTCTTCAGGAGGGCGGTAAGCTCGGCGTGCTTCCAGCTCTCCGGGAAGGTGGCGGTGTGGAAGGAGGAGTTGATGATGTCCCGGAGATGGGGTGCGATGGTGGCGTCGGCTTTGTTGAAGACGTGGTGTGGGCAGGGGTCGGTTGGTGATCCGGAGTGGATGGAGTTCATCGTGCGGGTGGTGTCTTCGGTGCTGATCGGGGTCCAGTTGCAGAGGGTGGTGGTGGCGGGCGTTGGTTCGGCGGTAGGGTGCGTTGTTTGTGCGTCGAAGCTGTTGTGTATGTCGGTGATCTTGCGGTGGAAGAACGCGGAGAGTGAGTTGCAGAGGTCTTGCGAGGGGGTGATGTCGTTGTTTCCGGCGCTGGGGTTGGAGAACTCTTTGACGATGCTGAAAAGTTCCTTGCTGTCATGGGCGTTGTTGTCCAGTCGTTCTTTGAGTGCCGACTTCTTGGTGGCACGGATCAGCTGGTGGTGTTTGCGGGTGGCGTGCTTGAGGGCGGTCCTGTTGTCTGTGGTCTGGTCGAGTCGCCAGGTTCTCGAGAGTGCGGCAGTTCTTCTTGGATTCCTTGAGTTCGTTGGTGAACCAAGGGGTTTTCTTGCTTCCGGGTCTGCTGGGAGGGTTTTTAGTGGTGCGAGGTCGTCGGCGCAGGCGGTCAGCCACTTGGCGAGGTTGCTGGCTGCTTCGTTTGGGTCCGTTGTGTTGGTGGGTGTGTTCTGGCTGAGGGAGGCGGTGAGCTGCTCGGCGGTGATCTTGCTCCAGCTCCGGCGGGGAGCCTGTTGCGGGTGGTGGTGGGTCACAGTCTTTCTGAAGCTGAAGTGGACGCAGCTGTGGTCGGTCCAGTGGAGTCTGGTGGCGTGGCTGAAGGAGATGTGCTTGCTGGACGAGAAGACGGGGTCAAGCGTGTGGCCGGCGTAGTGGGTGGGCGTGTTCACCAGTTGCTTGAGTCCGAGGTTGGCGAGGTTGTCCAGCAGGGCGGTGGTGTTTCTGTCGTTGTTGTTCTCCAGGTGGAAGTTGAGGTCCCCTAGGAGGATGTAGTCGGCTGAGGGCATGGCGTGCGGGCTGATGAAGTCTGCGATGTCTTCGCTGAATAGTGTGCGTGGTCCCGGGGTCTGTAGATGAGGGTGCCTCGGAGGGTGGTCTTGGGGTCAGTGTGTATCTGGAAGTGTAGGTGTTCGGCGGCGGAGAAGGTCTCGTCGGAGTTAGTCGAGATGCGGATGGTGTTCTTGTGTACGATGGCAATGCCTCCTCCCGTCTGGTTGACGCGGTCCTTCCGGGTGATCTTGTATCCATCCGGGATGGCTATGGCGATGTCGGGCGCTGAGGAGGCGTTCATCCAGGTCTCGGTGAGGAAGGCGATGTCCGGTGCTGTTGCGTCGAGCAGGTCCCAGAGTTCCACGGCGTGCCTGTGGACGGAGCGGGTGTTCAGCAGGATGCATTTCAGGTGGTTGCTGCTGTTGCTCGACTTGGCGGAGGTGGTGCACGTCCGGGGGCAGGTGAATCGGCAGGCTTGGCAGGCGAAGGGTCCGTGGGTGCGTCTCGGTGAGGCTCGGTAGCAGGCAGGGTTCCGGCCGGCATTGAGTGCGGTGAGTGTGGCGGCGTCGTAGGTCCGTCGAGTAGTGTTGCGTTGGTGGGTTCCAGGGGTTCTGGCGCTGGGCGCGGTCCAGTCGCGGACGGGCGCAGACGGGCTTGCCTTAGGCGCGCCCGCTGCGCACGTCCGCTGCGCGGCCGTGCAGCGGCCGCCATTTATGGGGAGGTGGGAGGGAGGAGCAGCTGGGAGGCGGGAGGCAGGGGCAGCGAATGGGCAGTCAGGGGGGCGGGGCCGCAGGGAACGCAGCGGCGGGAGTGGCGAGAGGCAGCGGGGGCACAGAAAGGAAAAACAGGGGGAGAGCAGACAAAATCACGGGCACAACAACAGTGGGGCATCGAGGGGCACAGAAAGGAAAAACAGGGGGAGAGCAGGCAAAATCACGGGCACAACAACAGTGGGGCAGCGAGGGGCACAGAAAGGAAAAACAGGGGGACAGCAGACAAAATCACGGGCACAACAACAGTGGGGCAGCGAGGGGCACAGAAAGGAAAAACAGGGGGAGAGCAGGCAAAATCACGGGCACAACAACAGTGGGGCAGCGAGGGGCACAGAAAGGAAAAACAGGGGGACAGCAGACAAAATCACAGGCACAACAACAGTGGGGCAGCGAGGGGCACAGAAAGGAAAAACAGGGGGAGAGCAGGCAAAATCACGGGCACAACAACAGTGGGGCAGCGAGGGGCACAGAAAGGAAAAACAGGGGGACAGCAGACAAAATCACGGGCACAACAACAGTGGGGCAGCGAGGGGCACAGAAAGGAAAAACAGGGGACAGCAGACAAAATCACGGGCACAACAACAGTGGGGCAGCGAGGGGCACAGAAAGGAAAAACAGGGGGACAGCAGACAAAATCACGGGCACAACAACAGTGGGGCAGCGAGGGGCACAGAAAGGAAAAACAGGGGGACAGCAGACAAAATCACGGGCACAACAACAGTGGGGCAGCGAGGGGCACAGAAAGGAAAAACAGGGGGAGAGCAGGCAAAATCACGGGCACAACAACAGTGGGGCAGCGAGGGGCACAGAAAGGAAAAACAGGGGGAGAGCAGACAAAATCACGGGCACAACAACAGTGGGGCAGCGAGGGGCACAGAAAGGAAAAACAGGGGGAGAGCAGACAAAGTCACGGGCACAACAACAGTGGGGCAGCGAGGGGCATAGAAAGGAAAAACAGGGGGAGAGCAGACAAAATCACGGGCACAACAACAGTGGGGCAGCGAGGGGCACAGAAAGGAAAAACAGGGGAGAGCAGACAAAATCACGGGCACAACAACAGTGGGGCAGCGAGGGGCACAGAAAGGAAAAACAGGGGAGAGCAGACAAAAACGGGCACCGGGGCCACAAGCGGAGGGCGATCTTACCTACAGGAGCAGCGGGCAGACAACACAGGCGGAGCTGTGTGGTGGGGGAGCGACCTACCTGGCAAGGTCAAGGGTCAGTAAGAGTAGTATGGCCGAGTGTCAGTAAGAGTAGTAGGGTCCGGTGTCAGTAAGAGTGGTATGGTCCAGTGTCAGTAAGAGTGGTATGGTCCAGTGTCAGTAAGAGTATTATGGTCCGGTGTCAGTAAGAGTATTATGGTCCGGTGTCAGTAAGAGTAGTATGTCCATTAAGAGTAGTATGGTCCAGTGTCAGTAAGAGTAGTATGGTCCGGTGTCAGTAAGAGTAGTATGGTCAGGTGTCAGTAAGAGTAGTATGGGCCGGTGTCAGTAAGAGTAGTATGGTCCAGTGTCAGTAAGAGTAGTATGGTCCAGTGTCAGTAAGAGCAGTATGGTCCAGTGTCAGTAAGAGCAGTATGGTCCAGTGTCAGTAAGAGCAGTATGGTCCAGTGTCAGTAAGAGCAGTATGGTCCAGTGTCAGTAAGAGCAGTATGGTCCAGTGTCAGTAAGAGCAGTATGGTCCAGTGTCAGTAAGAGCAGTATGGTCCAGTGTCAGTAAGAGCCGTATGGTCCAGTGTCAGTAAGAGCCGTATGGTCCAGTGTCAGTGAGAGTAGTATGTCCAGTGTCAGTGAGAGTAGTATGGCCCAGTATCAGTAAGAGTAGTATGGCCCAGTGTCAGTAAGAGTAGGATGTCCAGTGTCAGTAAGAGTAGGATGTCCAGTGTCAGTAAGAGTAGTATGGTCCAGTGTCAGTAAGAGTAGTATGGTCCAGTGTCAGTAAGAGTAGTATGGTCCAGTGTCAGTAAGAGTAGTATGGTCCAGTGTCAGTAAGAGTAGTATGGTCCATTGTCAGTAAGAGTAGTATGGTCCATTGTCAGTAAGAGTAGTATGGCCCATGTCAGTAAGAGTGGTATGGCCCAGTGTCAGTAAGAGTGGTATGGCCCGGTGTCAGTAAGAGTAGTATGGTCCGGTGTCAGTAAGAGTAGTATGGTCAGGTGTCAGTAAGAGTATTATGGTCCGGTGTCAGTAAGAGTAGTATGTCCATTAAGAGTAGTATGGTCCAGTGTCAGTAAGAGTAGTATGGTCAGGTGTCAGTAAGAGTAGTATGGTCAGGTGTCAGTAAGAGTAGTATGTCCAGGTGTCAGTAAGAGTAGTATGTCCAGTGTCAGTAAGAGTAGTATGTCCAGTGTCAGTAAGAGTAGTATGGTCAGGTGTCAGTAAGAGTAGTATGGTCAGGTGTCAGTAAGAGTAGTATGGGCCGGTGTCAGTAAGAGTAGTATGGTCCAGTGTCAGTAAGAGCAGTATGGTCCAGTGTCAGTAAGAGCAGTATGGTCCAGTGTCAGTAAGAGCAGTATGGTCCAGTGTCAGTAAGAGCCGTATGGTCCAGTGTCAGTAAGAGCCGTATGGTCCAGTGTCAGTAAGAGCCGTATGGTCCAGTGTCAGTAAGAGCCGTATGGTCCAGTGTCAGTAAGAGCCGTATGGTCCAGTGTCAGTGAGAGTAGTATGTCCAGTGTCAGTAAGAGTAGTATGGCCCAGTGTCAGTAAGAGTAGTATGGCCCAGTATCAGTAAGAGTAGTATGGTCCAGTGTCAGTAAGAGTAGTATGGTCCAGTGTCAGTAAGAGTAGTATGGTCCAGTGTCAGTAAGAGTAGTATGGTCCAGTGTCAGTAAGAGTAGTATGGTCCAGTTGTCAGTAAGAGTAGTATGGTCCATTGTCAGTAAGAGTAGTATGGTCCAGTTGTCAGTAAGAGTAGTATGGCCCAGTGTCAGTAAGAGTGGTATGGCCCAGTGTCAGTAAGAGTGGTATGGTCCGGTGTCAGTAAGAGTAGTATGGTCCGGTGTCAGTAAGAGTAGTATGGTCAGGTGTCAGTAAGAGTAGTATGGTCCGGTGTCAGTAAGAGTAGTATGTCCATTAAGAGTAGTATGGTCCAGTGTCAGTAAGAGTAGTATGGTCAGGTGTCAGTAAGAGTAGTATGGTCAGGTGTCAGTAAGAGTAGTATGTCCAGTGTCAGTAAGAGTAGTTTGGTCCAGTGTCAGTAAGAGCAGTTTGGTCCAGTGTCAGTAAGAGTAGTATGGTCCAGTGTCAGTAAGAGCAGTATGTCCCAGTGTCAGTAAGAGCAGTATGTCAAGTGTCAGTAAGAGTAGTATGTCCAGTGTCAGTAAGAGTAGTATGGTCCAGTGTCAGTAAGAGTAGTATGTCCAGTGTCAGTAAGAGTAGTATGTCCAGTGTCAGTAAGAGTAGTATGTCCAGTGTCAGTAAGAGTAGTATGTCCAGTGTCAGTAAGAGTAGTATGGCCCAGTGTCAGTAAGAGTAGTATGGTCCAGTGTCAGTAAGAGTAGTAGTGTCCGGTGTCAGTAAGAGTAGTATGGTCAGGTGTCAGTAAGAGTAGTATGGTCAGGTGTCAGTAAGAGTAGTATGGTCCGGTGTCAGTAAGAGTAGTATGTCCAGTGTCAGTAGAGTAGTATGGTCCAGTGTCAGTAAGAGTAGTATGGTCAGGTGTCAGTAAGAGTAGTATGGTCAGGTGTCAGTAAGAGTAGTATGTCCAGTGTCAGTAAGAGTAGTATGGTCCGGTGTCAGTAAGAGTAGTATGTCCAGTGTCAGTAAGAGTAGTATGTCCAGTGTCAGTAAGAGTAGTATGGTCCGGTGTCAGTAAGAGTAGTATGTCCAGTGTCAGTAAGAGTAGTATGGCCCAGTGTCAGTAAGAGTAGTAGGGTCCAGTGTCAGTAAGAGTAGTATGTCCAGTGTCAGTAAGAGTAGTATGGCCCAGTGTCAGTAAGAGTAGTAGGGTCCAGTGTCAGTAAGAGTAGTATGGTCAGGTGTCAGTAAGAGCCGTATGGTCCAGTGTCAGTGAGAGCCGTATGGTCCAGTGTCAGTGAGAGTAGTATGGTCCAGTGTCAGTAAGAGTAGTATGTCCAGTGTCAGTAAGAGTGGTATGGTCCAGTGTCAGTAAGAGTGGTATGGTCCAGTGTCAGTAAGAGTGGTATGGTCCAGTGTCAGTAAGAGTGGTATGGTCCAGTGTCAGTAGGAGTAGTATGTCCAGTGTCAGTAAGAGTAGTATGGTCAGGTGTCAGTAAGAGTAGTATGGTCAGGTGTCAGTAAGAGTAGTATGGTCAGGTGTCAGTAAGAGTAGTATGGTCAGGTGTCAGTAAGAGTAGTATGTCCAGTTTCAGTAAGAGTAGTGTGTCCAGTTTCAGTAAGAGTAGTATGTCCAGTGTCAGTAAGAGTAGTATGATCAGGTGTCAGTAAGAGTAGTATGTCCAGTGTCAGTAAGAGTAGTATGTCCAGTGTCAGTAAGAGTAGTATGGTTAGGTGTCAGTAAGAGTAGTATGTCCAGTGTCAGTATGAGTAGTATGTCCAGTGTCAGTAAGAGTAGTATGTCCAGTGTCAGTAAGAGTAGTATGTCCAGGTGTCAGTAAGAGTAGTATGTCCAGTGTCAGTAAGAGTAGTATGTCCAGTGACAGTAAGAGTAGTATGTCCAGTGACAGTAAGAGTAGTATGTCCAGTGACAGTAAGAGTAGTATGTCCAGTGACAGTAAGAGTAGTATGTCCAGTGACAGTAAGAGTAGTATGTCCAGTGACAGTAAGAGTAGTATGTCCAGTGTCAGTAAGAGTAGTATGGCCCAGTGTCAGTAAGAGTAGTATGGCCCAGTGTCAGTAAGAGTAGTATGGCCCAGTGTCAGTAAGAGTAGTAGGGTCCAGTGTAAGTGAGAGTAGTATGGTCAGGTGTCAGTAAGAGTAGTATGGTCAGGTGTCAGTAAGAGTAGTATGTCCAGTGTCAGTAAGAGTAGTATGATCAGGTGTCAGTAAGAGTAGTATGTCCAGTGTCAGTAAGAGTAGTATGGTTAGGTGTCAGTAAGAGTAGTATGTCCAGTGTCAGTATGAGTAGTATGTCCAGTGACAGTAAGTAGTATGTCCAGTGACAGTAAGAGTAGTATGTCCGGTGTCAGTAAGAGTAGTATGGTCAGGTGTCATTAAGAGTAGTATGTCCAGTGTCAGTAAGAGTAGTATGGTCCAGTGTCAGTAAGAGTAGTATGGTCAGGTGTCAGTAAGAGTAGTATGGTCCAGTGTCAGTAAGAGCAGTATGATCTAGTGTCAGTTAGAGTAGTATTGTCCAATGTCAGTAAGAGTACTATGGTCCAGTGTAAGTGAGAGTAGTATGGTCAGGTGTCAGTAAGAGTAGTATGTCCAGTGTCAGTAAGAGTAGTATGATCCTGTGTCAGTAAGAGTAGTATGGTCCGGTGTCCGTAAGAGCAGTATGGTCAGGTGTCAGTAAGAGCAGTATGGTCAGGTGTCAGTAAGAGCAGTATGGTCAGGTGTCAGTGAGAGTAGTATGGTCCAGTGTCAGTAACAGTAGTATGGTCCAGTGTCAGTAAGAGTGGTATGGCCCAGTGTCAGTAAGAGTAGTATGTCCAGTGTCAGTAAGAGTCGTATGGTCAGGTGTCATTAAGAGTAGTATGTCCAGTGTCAGTAAGAGTAGTATGGTCCAGTGTCAGTAAGAGTAGTATGGTCAGGTGTCAGTAAGAGTAGTATGGTCCAGTGTCAGTAAGAGCAGTATGATCTAGTGTCAGTTAGAGTAGTATTGTCCAATGTCAGTAAGAGTACTATGGTCCAGTGTAAGTGAGAGTAGTATGGTCAGGTGTCAGTAAGAGTAGTATGTCCAGTGTCAGTAAGAGTAGTATGATCCTGTGTCAGTAAGAGTAGTATGGTCAGGTGTCCGTAAGAGTAGTATGGTCCGGTGTCAGTAAGAGTAGTATGGTCAGGTGTCAGTAAGAGCAGTATGGTCAGGTGTCAGTAAGAGCAGTATGGTCAGGTGTCAGTAAGAGCAGTATGGTCAGGTGTCAGTAAGAGCAGTATGGTCAGGTGTCAGTGAGAGTAGTATGGTCCAGTGCCAGTAAGAGTAGTATGTCCAGTGTCAGTAAGAGTAGTATGTCCAGTGTCAGTAAGAGTAGTATGTCCAGTGTCAGTAAGAGTAGTATGTCCAGTGTCAGTAAGAGTAGTATGTCCAGTGTCAGTAAGAGTAGTATGGTCAGGTGTCCGTAAGAGTAGTATGTCCAGTGTCAGTAAGAGTAGTATGTCCAGTGTCAGTAAGAGTAGTATGGCCCAGTGTCAGTAAGAGTAGTAGGGTCCAGTGTCAGTAAGAGTAGTATGGTCAGGTGTCAGTAAGAGCCGTATGGTCCAGTGTCAGTGAGAGTAGTATGTCCAGTGACAGTAAGAGTAGTATGTCCAGTGACAGTAAGAGTAGTATGGTCCAGTGACAGTAAGAGTAGTATGTCCAGTGTCAGTAAGAGTAGTATGGTCAGGTGTCATTAAGAGTAGTATGTCCAGTGTCAGTAAGAGTAGTATGGTCCGGTGTCAGTAAGAGTAGTATGGTCAGGTGTCAGTAAGAGTAGTATGGTCCAGTGTCAGTAAGAGTAGTATGGTCAGGTGTCAGTAAGAGTAGTATGGTCAGCTGTCAATAAGAGTAGTATGTCCAGTGTCAGTAAGAGTAGTATGGTCCGGTGTCAGTAAGAGTAGTATGTCCAGTGTCAGTAAGAGCAGTATGGTCCAGTGTCAGTAAGAGCAGTATGTCCAGTGTCAGTAAGAGTAGTATGTCCAGTGTCAGTAAGAGTAGTATGTCCAGTGTCAGTAAGAGTAGTATGTCCAGTGTCAGTAAGAGTAGTATGTCCAGTGTCAGTAAGAGTAGTATGTCCAGTGTCAGTAAGAGTAGTATGGTCAGGTGTCATTAAGAGTAGTATGTCCAGTGTCAGTAAGAGTAGTATGGTCCAGTGTCAGTAAGAGTAGTATGGTCAAGTGTCAGTAAGAGTAGTATGGTCAGGTGTCAGTAAGAGTAGTATGTCCAGTGTCAGTAAGAGTAGTATGGCCGAGTGTCAGTAAGAGTAGTAGGGTCCGCTGTCAGTAAGAGTGGTATGGTCCAGTGTCAGTAAGAGTAGTATGGTCAGGTGTCAGTAAGAGTATTATGGTCCGGTGTCAGTAAGAGTAGTATGTCCATTAAGAGTAGTATGGTCCAGTGTCAGTAAGAGTAGTATGGTCAGGTGTCAGTAAGAGTAGTATGGTCAGGTGTCAGTAAGAGTAGTATGGTCAGGTGTCAGTAAGAGTAGTATGTCCAGTGTCAGTAAGAATAGTATGGTCCGGTGTCAGTAAGAGTAGTATGTCCAGTGTCAGTAAGAGCAGTATGTCCAGTGTCAGTAAGAGCAGTATGTCCAGTGTCAGTAAGAGCAGTATGTCCAGTGTCAGTAAGAGTAGTATGGTCCGGTGTCAGTAAGAGTAGTATGGTCCGGTGTCAGTAAGAGTATTATGGTCCGGTGTCAGTAAGAGTAGTATGTCCATTAAGAGTAGTATGGTCCAGTGTCAGTAAGAGTAGTATGGTCCGGTGTCAGTAAGAGTAGTATGGTCAGGTGTCAGTAAGAGTAGTATGGTCAGGTGTCAGTAAGAGTAGTATGTCCAGTGTCAGTAAGAGCAGTATGGTCCAGTGTCAGTAAGAGCAGTATGGTCCAGTGTCAGTAAGAGTAGTATGTCAAGTGTCAGTAAGAGTACTATGTCCAGTGTCAGTAAGAGTAGTATGGTCAGTTGTCATTAAGAGTAGTATGTCCAGTGACAGTAAGAGTAGAATGTCCAGTGTCAGTAAGAGTAGTATGGTCAGGTGTCATTAAGAGTAGTATGTCCAGTGTCAGTAAGAGTAGTATGTCCAGTGTCAGTAAGAGTAGTATGGCCCAGTGTCAGTAAGAGTAGTAGTGTCCGGTGTCAGTAAGAGTAGTATGGCCCAGTGTCAGTGTGAGAAGTTGGCCTGGCATATGCTGTCCACTAATTATAGTGGGCACCTTGCACCAGTCCAAACAACCCCTTATTGGAGATAGGTTAAAGACAACCTTATTGAAAGCTATCCTAGTGGTAGCTATGGAGAGCAGCCTTCAGGCTAAGTCTTGAAGGAATGTAAAGCAGCTTGTTTTACCAGTCTATAATCTCTTGAGTGACCAAATGAAAGAGCACCACACCAGGTATATATTCAAAATATAAGTATTTATTGCTAAACACACCCCTCTAGTCTCTTTATGAGGCTAGAGTTCGAAGTACATAAGATATAAGTTATCAAATCACAGTAATAGCACAAATACACGTTTGGGCCCTAGGGGCGTACCAAACCATATACCAATAAAGTGGTATGCGAACCACGACTGAACTGGACACTAGGCCTAGAGCCTCTAGAAGTGCTTGGACCACAAGGAACCACCCAAGGTAGTGACACAGGGGCCCTATGGGAGACGCGTGCAGTGTAAATACACAACCGTGATACGCCGTTGACTTCTATGGAGAAAGTCGGGATCGGGAAATTATAGAAAAGGGACACAAAAGAGGACTAGGACAAAACCCTTTGAGATCTAGGACTTTGAAGAGTCTCTACCCACGGGAGCACCGGAGTACTCGTGTTACCTCACCCAGGGAAGCCGGGTGCATAGGTGCCTTTCGGGGTCGGGTTTCGTCGTCGATTCGAATGGCGATCTGCTGCAAAGTGCTGCTGGCGGCCAAGAGAAAAGTGGATCCAAGAGTGGATCGGAGTTCTGAAGAACCTGAAAGCAGAGGGGACAGAGTCTGGGTCACTAGCCAGTGACCAGGAAGGCGATGGACAGATGCCCACCGATGTCGAGTGCTTCAGGTGCGGTGACGGTCGTCTTGACTCTTCAGCCACGAGTTCCAGGAGGCGTTGTCGGCGACCAGGAGCAGGATTCGGGCTGGTACACGATGTCTGTCGAGTGCTGAGGTGTCGGCGACCGGATTGGACCCAACAAGCCTTGGCAACGGCAAGTCTCGGTGAAGATGTAGATCGTCGATGGTGCAGACCAGCAAGGTCTGTGGAACTCACCCAGCAAGGGTAAGTGAGGGCAGGCCTGGAGCAACCAGGATGCCAAGTAAGAAAAGGATTGGCCTTCGTTAAGGGCTACTAGCCAACGGGCTAGCAACCGCGAAGGAGCCTTGTGACGCCGCACGTGGAGCTGGCTTACAGGACACTCGTGGAGTGGGGGCAAGTGATCTTCGGTGCAGGTGGTGCTGGAGGTTAGGGTTACTCGGAGCCCAAAGCACGACTTCTTGGGAGACCCAGAAGATGGTGCACTTGCAAATGTGCTCAGTGTCCAGGGGTCACGGTCTCAAGTCACCCACAATAGCCACGGGCCTCAGCTTTGCTGGGGACTCAGGGTAGCCTCGGGGAAGTCTGAGAATCCACCTCTGGTGATGCGATGACTTCGGCGTCCGACGGGAGCTTCAGAAATGCGAACCGGACAGATGCTTCTTTGGTGCCTGCCAAGCAGGGGAGTCACTCCTTGACCCCAAGGGAGATTCTTCAGTCCTCTAATCTTGTCGTAGAGCGTCGAAGGTTCAGGATTCAGTGTCAGAGTTTCGTCCAGGTGTAATCTAAAGTCCTAAGGACTGGGTTCCTACCTTTATTCTAAAAATAGGGGTTGGACTACTCTGTGGCCCCACCTATGGGTGGGTCAGGGCAGAGGGGTGGCTACACCCCTTTCCCTTTGTCCAGTTCGCGCCAAAGCAGGGGCTACAAGCCCCTGATCCGGTTTGAACTGGGGTATGCACAGGGACACCAAATGTGCCCCCAGTGCAGGACTTCAAAGCACACAGATGGTGCTCCCGCCCAGCCCCAATACACTTTGTCCTGTCTGGGGAGGTGGTCACACCTCCCTGGGACAGGAAACCTATTGTCCAGGCCTCCCCTGCCGGAGTTGCGTCCAGCATCAGGAGGCCAGACTCGTGTCTGTGGCAGCAGCATCCATTTTGTGATGCCAGGGCTTTGGAGAGAAGTTACCGGGTTAGTCAGAGTTAATATGTCTTTCCCTCTAGAAGGGTGGAATGCTACCCCCGCCGCCAGAATTGGCGGGGGTAGTATTCCAAGATGTTTGACACCAAACACGACATGTTTAGGTCCAGCCATTGCAAAGTTAGCATTTTACCGCGAGGATATAATGCGCTTAAGAGTATATGGTCAGGCTGCACTACAAACAGCATCAGAGATGGTCTCCGAACGCTGCAGAGGGGCCCTGCTCATGCAGGGGCACCCTCTCACATAGGAACCATGCACTCTGCCTTTAGGATTGATAAGGCCTGCCTTAGGAGTGACTTATAGGTTTATATGTGTGTATGTATTTAGTGATATAGGTAACCTATATCACAGTAAGGGTGCATGCACCACCTTACCCAGGCTGCAGTAGCAGACCTGTGGTGTCAGTTTGGATGGCCTTCCAGGGGTGGCATAATACATGCTGCAGCCCCTGGCAGGCCTCTGAGGTACCTATGCCCTTGGTACATAGTATACCATATACTAGGGACTTATAAGGGCACTCCAGATTCCAATCAGAGATGTGCCTAAGGCACATGGAAACCATTTTAGAGAGAAAGCAGATAGACTGGGGCCCTGAATAGCAGGATCCCAGTCCAACTAAGTCATAAACCAGCAAAACACCATAAAAAAAGTGGGGGCAACCATATAGTCAGATTCCACCTTCCTACACTGACCATACTACTCTTACTGACACCTGACCATACTACTCTTACTGACACTGGACATACTACTCCTACTGACACTGGACATACTACTCCTACTGACACTGGACATACTACTCTTACTGACACTGGACATACTACTCTTACTGACACTGGACCATACTACTGACACTGGACCATACCACTCTTACTGACACTGGACCATACTACTTTTACTGACACTGGACCATACTACTCTTACTGACACTGGACGATACCACTCTTACTGACACTGGACATACTACTCTTACTGACACTGGACCATACTACTCTCACTGACACTGGACCATACGGCTCTTACTGACACCTGACCATACTACTCTTACTGACACTGGGCCATACCACTCTTACTGACACCGAGCACATTTGCAAGTGCATCCTCTTCTGGGTCTCCCAAGAAGTCGTGCTTTGGGCTCCGAGTAGCCCTAGCCTCCAGCACCACCTGCACCGAAGATCACTGGCCCCCACTCCACGAGTGTCCTGTAAGCCAGCTCCACGTGCGGCGTCACGAGGCTCCTTCGCGGTCGCTAGCCCGTTGGCTAGTAGCCCTTAACGAAGGCCAATCTTTTTCTAACTTGGCATCCTGGTTGCTCCAGGCCTGCCCTCACTCACCCTCACTGGGTGAGTTCCACAGACCTTGCTGGTCTGCACCATCGACGATCTTCCTCTGCATCGAGACTTGCCGTTGCCAAGGCTTTTTGGGTCCAATCCGGTCGCCGACACCTCAGCACTCGACAGATATCGTGTACCACCCCGAATCCTGCTCCTGGTCGCCGACAACTCCTCCTGGACCTCATGGCTGAAGAGTCAAGACGACCATCAACGCACCTGAAGCACTCGACATCGGTGGGCATCTGTCCATCGCCTTCCTGGTCACTGGCTAGTGACCCAGACTGTCCCCTCTGCTTTCAGGTTCTTCAGAACTCCGATCCACACTTGGATAAACCCGGACACTTTTCACTTGGTCGCCAGCAGCACTTTGCAGCAGATCGCCATTCAAATCGACGACTAAACCCGACCCCGAAAGGCACCTATGCACCCGGCTTCCCTGGGTGAGGTAACACGAGTACTCCGGTGCTCCCGTGGGTAGAGACTCTTCAAAGTCCTAGATCTCAAAGGGTTTGGTCCAAGTCCTCTTTTAAGTGTCCCTTTTCTCTAATTTCCCGATCACGACTTTCTCCATAGAAGTCAACGGCGTATCGCGGTTGTGTATTTACACTGCACGCGTCTCCCGTGGGTCCCCTGTGTCACTACCTTGGGTGGTTCCTTGTGGTCCAAGCACTTCTAGAGGCTCTAGGCCTAGTGTCTAGTTCAGTCGTGGTTCGCATACCACTTTATTGGTATATGGTTTGGTACGCCCCTAGGGCCCAAACGTGTATTTGTGCTATTACTGTGATTTAAATATCTTATAACTTATGTATTTCGAACTCTAGCCTCATAAAGAGACTAGAGGGGTGTGTTTAGCAATAAATACATATATTTTGAATATATACCTGGTGTGGTGCTCTTTCATTTGGTCACTCAAGAGATTATAGACTGGTAAAACAAGCTGCTTTACATTCCTTCAAGACTTAGCCTGAAGGCTGCTCTCCATAGCTACCACTAGGATAGCTTTCAAAAAGGTTGTCTTTAACCTATCTCCAATAAGGGGTTGTTTGGACTGGTGCAAGGTGCCCACTATAATTAGTGGACAGCATATGCCAGGCCAACTTCTCACATTGGTGTGCAGCGTGTGGGATTCCAGCTTGCTATTGTTTTACCAGATAATCTCAATTGAATTGATCAACTGAAAACCACTAAAGGTACCTAAGGTACATATAATTTAAGCTTAGAATACAGTAAGTTCTACTGAACTTAGAGTTGTGTGTTAAGGGATAGCACAACCCTTTCTACAACTCAAGAGAGTTTAGTAGGCCACACTAGAGTAGTTAGTGCATACACCACACCACACTAGGAATGTCTTTAAGGGTAGGATCTAAAGAATCCTTGCAGGAAGCCACTGAGCTTCCACCCTCCAAGTATGATACACTCCCATTCTTGGAATTGAGAGCTTTATGCAACTTGAGAAAAATAAGGACAGGCCAAAGCCCCACCACTCAACACCTCAAGGAGTTGTTGGTGGCTTATGACCTTAGTAGGCCCTTGGGGACTGAAGGGGTAGGAGCTGAGGGTGGGGCAGATGATGAGGATGGGACCAGGGGTACCAGTACCCCCAGCCCCCTCTGAAACTGGCCAGGAGGGCGACAATGGCCCTGACCTGGATAATCCAACCCCTCCTGAGGAAGAGGAAGAGGAGGATCAGAATGATTCCCCCTTTGTCCCCCAGGAAGGATTGTGAGTGTGCCCAGAAGGTCTAGATCTTCTTCTCAGGAGTCTAACCACTCTGGCACCTCAATAGGGAGCTCTGTCTCATCTCATAGGAGGGAATCCTCTCATGAGAGAAGAAAGAGGCTGGTTCTATATGAGGAAGCTCAGCTTGAACTCAAAAAGAAGCAACTAGCCATAGACAGGGAGTCCCTAGATCTCTTTAGAGAGAGAAGAAAGTTGGGACTAGAGTCCCATGGTGGCAGCAATATCCCTAGAGATAGGGACAGGTCTTATGACCATAGAAACCTAAACAAGATTGTCCCTCCCTACCAGAGTGGGGATGACATCCACAAATGGATAACTGCACTGGAGAGGGCCTGTAAAGTTCAGAAGGTCCCCCAGAGGCAGTGGGCAGCAATCTTGTGGCTCTCCTTTGCAGACAAAGGTAGAGACAAGCTCCTCACTGTAAGAGAAGAGGATGCTGACAATTACACAGTCTTGAAGAGTGCTCTGATAGATGGGTTTGGCCTAACCACTGAACAGTATAGGTTGAAGTTCAGAGACACCCAAAAAGCTCAGACTCAAGACTGGGTTGATTTTGTAGATTGTGCTACAAAGGCTCTGGAAGGTTGGATACATGGCAACAAAGTGCATGACTTTTTAGGATTGTACAATTTGATTATGAGGGAGCAGATCCTTAATAATTGTCAAAACCAGCTTTTGCACCAGTATCTGGTGGACTCTGATCTGACCTCTCCCCAAGAATTGGGAAAGAAGGCAGACAAATGGGTCAGAACCAGAGTAAAAACTGGAAATCAGGGTGGTGACCAGAAGAAAGATTCTACTAAGTCCCAAGAGAAAGGTGGGGATAAATCTAAGGATAAGTCCCCTACAGGGCCCCAAAATTCCTCCTCTGGGGGTGGGTCCCAAACTCCTTCCTCTCCTGAAAAGAAACCATATTGCCATGTCTGTAAAAGCCTGGGCACTGGAAAACTGATCCCAGTTGCCCCAGGATTGGCAATAAAGAAAATGTTCCTCCCACAACTACTACCACCCCTCCTGGTACTACCAGTAGTAATCCTCCAGTTGGGAGTAGTGCACCCAAAAAGTTAGGTGCTTTTGCAACAGGAACAGAGGTGGGCCCTGGTTCAGACAGGGACCCCTCAACAGACTCCTCTGACTCTGATGGTGGTATAGGATTTGCCACCTTTACCATGGGTCCCATAGCATTGGGCAGGTACAGATTGGAGCCAATAATTAATGGTCAGAAAGCTGAGGCATTTAGGGACACAGGGGCTAGTGTCACCATGGTGGCAGGGAAACTAGTCCCCCCCTCACCAGCTTTTACCTGAGTTTAAATACCAGGTGACCAACATTGATGGTGTCAGAACAGATCACCCCATGGCCATAGTCAATCTCAGCTGGGAGGGGGTCACAGGCCCAAAATGAGTGGCAGTGCCCCTAACCCTACCTGTAGATTGCCTGATGGGCAATGATCTGGAAATTTCAGCCTGGGCTGAAGTTGAACACCAAACCCATCTCAGGATGCTGGGCGTCCCTGTAAAGGTTAGTGGGGCTGTAATGGCCACAGCCCCAGCCCAAGAATTTGGAGAGATGGAGCCTGAAAGAAGGGCCCACTGTAGGAAGGTGGAATCTGACTATATGGTTGCCCCCACTTTTTTTATGGTGTTTTGCTGGTTTATGACTTAGTTGGACTGGGATCCTGCTATTCAGGGCCCCAGTCTATCTGCTTTCTCTGTAAAAAGGTTTCCATGTGCCTTAGGCACATCACTGATTGGAATCTGGAGTGCCCTTATAAGTCCCTAGTATATGGTATACTATGTACCCAGGGCATAGGTACCTCAGAGGCCTACCAGGGGCTGCAGCATGTATTATGCCACCCCTGGAAGGCCATCCAAACTGACACCACAGGTCTGCTACTGCAGCCTGGGTAAGGTGGTGCATGCACCCCTTACTGTGATATAGGTTACCTATATCACTAAATACATACACACATATAAACCTATAAGTCACTCCTAAGGCAGGCCTTATCAATCCTGAAGGCAGAGTGCATGGTTCCTACTTGAGAGGGTGCCCCTGCATGAGCAGGGCCCCTCTGCAGCGTTCGGAGACCATCTCTGATGCGGTTTGTAGTGCAGCCTGACCATATACTCTTAAGCGCATTATATCCTCGCAGTAAAATGCTAACTTTGGAATGGCTGCACCTAAACATGTCGTGTTTGGTGTCAAACATCTTGGAATACTACCCCCCCCGTCAATCCTGGCGGCGGGGGTAGCATTCCACCCTTCTAGAGGGAAAGACATGTTAACTCTGACTAACCCGGTAACTTCTCTCCAGAGCCCTGGCAACACAAAATGGATGCTGCTGCCACAGACACGGGTCTGGCCTCCTGCTGCTGGACGAAACTCCGGCAGGGGAGGCCTGGACAATAGGTTTCCTGTTGCAGGGAGGTGTGACCACCTCCCCAGACAGGATAATGTGTATTGGGGCTGGGCGGGAGCACCATCTGTGTGCTTTGAAGTCCTGCACTGGGGGCACATTTGGTGTCCCTGTGCATACCCCAGTTCAAACCGGATCAGGGGCTTGCAGCCTCTGCTTTGGCGCGAACTGGACAAAGGGAAAGGGGTGTAGCCACCCCTCTGCCCTGACCCACCCATAGGTGGGGCCACAGAGTAGTCCTACCCCTATCTTTAGAATAAAGGTAGGAACCCAGTCCTTAGGACTTTAGATTATACCTGGACGAAACTCTGAAACTGAATCCTGGACCTTCGACGCTCTACGACAAGATTAGAGGACTGAAGAATCTCCCTTGGGGTCAAGGAGTGACTCCCCTGCTTGGCAGGCACCAAAGCAGCATCTGTCTGGTTCGCATTTCTGAAGCTCCCGTCGGACGCCGAAGTCATCGCATCACCAGAGGTAGATTCTCAGACTTCCCCGAGGCTACCCTGAATCCCCAGCAAAGCTGAGGCCCATGGCTATCGTGGGTGACTTGAGACCGTGACCCCTGGACACCGAGCACATTTGCAAGTGCACCATCTTCTGGGTCTCCCAAGAAGTCGTGCTTTGGGCTCCGAGTAGCCCTAGCCTCCAGCACCACCTGCACCGAAGATCACTGGCCCCCACTCCAAAAGTGTCCTGTAAGCCAGCTCCACGTGCGGCGTCACAAGGCTCCTTCGCGGTCGCTAGCCCGTTGGCTAGTAGCCCTTAACGAAGGCCAATCCTTTTTACTTGGCATCCTGGTTGCTCCAGGCCTGCCCTCACTTACCCTCGCTGGGTGAGTTCCACAGACCTTGCTGGTCTGCACCATCGATGATCTACATCTTCATCGAGACTTGCCGTTGCCAAGGCTTGTTGGGTCCAATCCGGTCGCCGACACCTCAGCACTCGACAGACATCGTGTACCAGCCCGAATCCTGCTCCTGGTCGCCGACAACGCCTCCTGGACCTCGTAGCTGAAGAGTCAAGATGACCGTCAACGCACCTGAAGCACTCGACATCGGTGGGCATCTGTCCATCGCCTTCCTGGTCACTGGCTAGTGACCCAGACTCTGTCCCCTCTGCTTTCAGGTTCTTTAGAACTCTGATCCACTCTTGGATCCACCCGGACACTTCTCTTGGCCGCCAGCAGCACTTTGCAGCAGATCGCCATTCGAATCGACGACGAAACCCGACCCCGAAAGGCACCTATGCACCCGGCTTCCCTGGGTGAGGTAACACGAGTACTCCGGTGCTCCCGTGGGTAGAGACTCTTCAAAGTCCTAGATCTCAAAGGGTTTTGTCCTAGTCCTCTTTTAAGTGTCCCTTTTCTATACTTTCCCGATCCCGACTTTCTCCATAGAAGTCAACGGCGTATCGCGGTTGTGTATTTACACTGCACGCGTCCCCCGTGGGTCCCCTGTGTCACTACCTTGGGTGGTTCCTTGTGGTCCAAGCACTTCTAGAGGCTCTAGGCCTAGTGTCTAGTTCAGTCGTGGTTCGCATACCACTTTATTGGTATATGGTTTGGTACGCCCCTAGGGCCCAAACGTGTATTTGTGCTACTACTGTGAATTAATAACTTATAACTTATGTACTTCGAACTCTAGCCTCATAAAGAGACTAGAGGGGTGTGTTTAGCAATAAATACATATATTTTGAATATATAACTAGTGTGGTGCTCTTTCATTTGGTCACTCAAGAGATTATAGACTGGTAAAACAAGCTGCTTTACATTCCTTCAAGACTTAGCCTGAAGGCTGCTCTCCATAGCTACCACTAGGATAGCTTTCAATAAGGTTGTCTTTAACCTATCTCCAATAAGGGGTTGTTTGGACTGGTGCAAGGTGCCCACTATAATTAGTGGACAGCATATGCCAGGCCAACTTCTCACACCCACTCTCCCCCAAAAGAGAGCACAAGGGTTGAAGAAAAGTCTTCTTCCCTCCAGACAGTAGGTAAGGGTCAGCCTCCTCAGGGAACTGACCCTACCCCTAGTGAAGGAACTGCCCCAGAGGTAGTCAGGCCTGGCCTGACCACACCCCTGAGGGCAGAGGACCCTTCCAAGGTGGTACCCAGTCTGGAGCAGGTAACCTGCCCCTCTCTACCCTGCCTCAGCCAGCCCAGGGCTGCAGAGGTCAGGGAGGTCAGTGGACCCCCAGGGCCCCCTGTCCAGAGGAACCCCCATCAGCAGATTAGGGGCACCCAGTCTAGTAGCCCTAGCCAGGTGAAAACTCCTCTACACACTGAGGGATCCCCCATGCCTTTATGTAGGGACCTCCCCCAGAAGGACTCTGGTAGGCAAGGGCAAACCTGGGACCTGAAGGTTCCAAACCTGCCATGTCCCTCCAGTAGTCCATCCAAAGGGACCCAACCCCCAGCTGTAGGCAGCCAAAGGTTGACCCTTGGAGCAAAGTGCAACTCAGTCATGGAAAGACAGGCATACATGGTGACCAGTGATCTGAGGAAGCTGAGGCCAACATTCCTAGGGCCTCACTTCCCTAGCCAGACCCCTCACCAGCCTTGTACTTTACCTAAGCACACCACAGGTAGTGATTCCCCATGGTGGAGACCCTCTCATACCCTTAGGGTGAGGGATTGCTTAGTGGACCATAAGACAGGGGGCAACCATGCTAATGCAGGTGCTTCCTTATATGACCACTTAGTCAATGAAGGCTCAACTGGCCAAGGTTAGCCTTATCTCCTTTCGTTTGGGGGGGTTATGTAGGAAGGTGGAATCTGACTATATGGTTGCCCCCACTTTTTTTATGGTGTTTTGCTGGTTTATGACTTAGTTGGACTGGGATCCTGCTATTCAGGGCCCCAGTCTATCTGCTTTCTCTCTAAAATGGTTTCCATGTGCCTTAGGCACATCTCTGATTGGAATCTGGAGTGCCCTTATAAGTCCCTAGTATATGGTATACTATGTACCAAGGGCATAGGTACCTCAGAGGCCTGCCAGGGGCTGCAGCATGTATTATGCCACCCCTGGAAGGCTATCCAAACTGACACCACAGGTCTGCTACTGCAGCCTGGGTAAGGTGGTGCATGCACCCCTTACTGTGATATAGGTTACCTATATCACTAAATACATACACACATATAAACCTATAAGTCACTCCTAAGGCAGGCCTTATCAATCCTAAAGGCAGAGTGCATGGTTCCTATGTGAGAGGGTGCCCCTGCATGAGCAGGGCCCCTCTGCAGCGTTCGGAGACCATCTCTGATGCTGTTTGTAGTGCAGCCTGACCATATACTCTTAAGCGCATTATAACCTCGCGGTAAAATGCTAACTTTGGAATGGCTGCACCTAAACATGTCGTGTTTGGTGTCAAACATCTTGGAATACTACCCCCCCATATCTGGCGGCAGGGGTAGCATTCCCCCCTTCTAGAGGGAAAGACATGTTAACTCTGACTAACCCGGTAACTTCTTTCCAAAGCCCTGGCATCACAAAATGGATGCTGCTGCCACAGACACGAGTCTGGCCTCCTGCTGCTGGACGAAACTCCGGCAGGGGAGGCCTGGACAATAGGTTTCCTGTTGCAGGGAGGTGTGACCACCTCCCAGACAGGATAATGTGTATTGGGGCTGGGCGGAAGCACCATCTGTGTGCTTTGAAGTCCTGCACTGGGGGCACATTTGGTGTCCCTGTGCATACCCCAGTTCAAACCGGATCAGGGGCTTCCAGCCCCTGCTTTGGCGCGAACTGGACAAAGGGAAAGGGGTGTAGCCACCCCTCTGCCCTGACCCACCCATAGGTGGGGCCACAGAGTAGTCCAACCCCCATCTTTAGTATAAAGATAGGAACCCAGTCCTTAGGACTTTAGATTATCCCTGGACGAAACTCTGAAACTGAATCCTGGACCTTCGACGCTCTACTCACGATTAGAGGACAGAAGAATCTCCCTTGGGGTCAAGGAGTGACTCCCTGCTTGGCAGGCACCAAAGAAGCATCTGTCCGGTTCGCATTTCTGAAGCTCCCGTCGGACGCCGAAGTCATCGCATCACCAGAGGTGGATTCTCAGACTTCCCGAGGCTACCCTGAGTCCCCAGCAAAGCTGAGGCCCGTGGCTATCGTGGGTGACTTGAGACCGTGACCCCTGGACACGGAGCACATTTGCAAGTGCATCCTCTTCTGGGTCTTCCAAGAAGTCGTGCTTTGGGCTTCCAGTAGCCCTAGCCTCCAGCACCACCTGCACCGAAGATCACTGGCCCCCACTCCACGAGTGTCCTGTAAGCCAGCTCCACGTGTGGCGTCACGAGGCTCCTTCGCGGTCGCTAGCCCGTTGGCTAGTAGCCCTTAACGAAGGCCAATCTTTTTCTAACTTGGCATCCTGGTTGCTCCAGGCCTGCCCTCACTTACCCTCGCTGGGTGAGTTCCACAGACCTTGCTGGTCTGCACCATCGACGATCTTCCTCTGCGTCGAGACATGCCGTTGCCAAGGCTTTTTGGGTCCAATCCGGTCGCCGACACCTCAGCACTCGACAGACGTCGTGTACCAGCCCGAATCCTGCTCCTGGTTGCCGACAACGCCTCCTGAACCTCGTGGCTGAAGAGTCAAGACGACCGTCAACGCACCTGAAGCACTCGACATCGGTGGGCATCTGTCCATCGCCTTCCTGGTCACTGGCTAGTGACCCAGACTCTGTCCCCTCTGCTTTCAGGTTCTTCAGAACTCCGATCCACTCTTGGATCCACCCGGACACTTTTCACTTGGTCGCCAGCAGCACTTTGCAGCAGATCGCCATTCAAATCGACGACGAAACCCGACCCCGAAAGGCACCTATGCACCCGGCTTCCCTGGGTGAGGTAACACGAGTACTCCGGTGCTCCCGTGGGTAGAGACTCTTCAAAGTCCTAGATCTCAAAGGGTTTGGTCCAAGTCCTCTTTTAAGTGTCCCTTTTCTCTAATTTCCCGATCACGACTTTCTCCATAGAAGTCAACGGCGTATCGCGGTTGTGTATTTACACTGCACGCGTCTCCCGTGGGTCCCCTGTGTCACTACCATGGGTGGTTCCTTGTGGTCCAAGCACTTCTAGAGGCTCTAGGCCTAGTGTCTAGTTCAGTCGTGGTTCGCATACCACTTTATTGGTATATGGTTTGGTACGCCCCTAGGGCCCAAACTTGTATTTGTGCTATTACTGTGTTTAAATAACTTCTAACTTATGTACTTCGAACTCTAGCCTCATAAAGAGACTAGAGGGGTGTGTTTAGCAATAAATACATATATTTTGAATATATACCTGGTGTGGTGCTCTTTCATTTGGTCACTCAAGAGATTATAGACTGGTAAAACAAGCTGCTTTACATTCCTTCAAGACTTAGCCTGAAGGCTGCTCTCCATAGCTACCACTAGGATAGCTTTCAATAAGGTTGTCTTTAACCTATCTCCAATAAGGGGTTGTTTGGACTGGTGCAAGGTGCCCACTATAATTAGTGGACAGCATATGCCAGGCCAACTTCTCACAGTCAGGTGTCAGTAAGAGTAGTATGTCCAGTGTCAGTAAGAGTAGTATGTCCAGTTTCAGTAAGAGTAGTGTGTCCAGTGTCAGTAAGAGTAGTATGTCCAGTGTCAGTAAGAGTAGTATGATCAGGTGTCAGTAAGAGTAGTATGTCCAGTGTCAGTAAGAGTAGTATGGTTAGGTGTCAGTATGAGTAGTATGTCCAGTGTCAGTATGAGTAGTATGTCCAGTGTCAGTAAGAGTAGTATGTCCAGTGTCAGTAAGAGTAGTGTGGTCCGGTGTCAGTAAGAGTAGTGTGGTCCGGTGTCAGTAAGAGTAGTATGGTCAGGTGTCAGTAAGAGTAGTATGGTCCAGTGTCAGTAAGAGTAGTATGGTCCAGTGTCAGTAAGAGTAGTATGTCCAGTGTCAGTAAGAGTAGTATGTCCAGTGTCAGTAAGAGCAGTATGGTCAGGTGTCAGTAAGAGTAGTATGGTCCAGTGTCAGTAAGCAGTATGGTCCAGTGTCAGTAAGAGTAGTATGGTCTAAGAGTAGTATGGTCCAGTGTCAGTATGTCCAGTGTCAGTAAGAGTAGTATGGTCCAGTGTCAGTATGAGCAGTATGGTCCAGTGTCAGTAAGAGCAGTATGGTCCAGTGTCAGTAAGAGTAGTATGGTCCAGTGTGAAGTCTGACCTGCTGCCTTAGAGCTGGGTATGCCCCATGGCTGAGTCTCATTCAAGTGCTTGGAAAGGTTGTTGTTGCAAAAAAAAAAGGTGCATCTTCCTGGCATTTCATTAGTGATTATTTAGCTGATATACCTGGCACTTTCCTATGGGAGTGTGAGAGATGTATTTCTTTTTGTTTACTTTGAATACATTTGAACAAGCTGTGTTTACACTGTTCTCCATCTTGAATTGATGTCAGTATCCACCACATGATGAATACTATTGTTGTGTCCTTGTTCTAAATAAAGAATTGCAAGCATTGAACTAATAAAATTAGAGAGCTCCCAGAGACGTCCCCCCACACTGTACCTAACCAAGGACCTCCCAACTGTCCCTGGCTATTCGCAGCAAGAATAAACTGTAGGGATGACCGAATTCGATGTAATACTACTGTGTGAGAATCCTCCAATGTATTCTGTAGTAAAATGTTTCTTTTTGCTTGTTCTTCGTTAGTACAAACATCTGAGAGGTATGTGCTTGTGTAGAAATGTATGAAAGCCATTGTCTAAAGGCCTATAAAAGGATGCGCACGTCAGTGTACACCAGAACACCCTATTTTCCACCTATAGAAGGCAAATCTATGTCAGATTTCATATAGAACTTAACTTATGATTTGTACCCCTTGCTAGTAAACCTTTTGATGGCATATTTCTGTATTTTCCTATTCATTTTTTATAAAAACCTTCAAAACTTTAAAGTGTCTGTCATTCCAAATGAAAATGTTTCAGTTCTAAATGTTAAACTTGTTTTAAATGTATTAGAGGTGTATCCAATCAGGGAGCACCAAAGTGTGTATCAGGACTACACCGCTCCCGGTCCTAGCTGTGCTATTGACATGATCATTTAAGACAGGGATGGAGACTGTTAGAAATTGGGTTTCTGGTTGGTCGAGGTATGCACCCTGTCCAAGCAGGAACCACAATCCTAGTCATGGTAAGCTGGATACACACTAAAAGTTAACCTGTGCTCTGGTAGTTTGGCACAGAGCAGCCAGGCTTATCTAAAGAGGCAATGTGTAAAGTATTTGTGCAATACACATGCACAGTAACACAATGAAAACACCACAAAAAGACTCCACACAGGTTTAGAAAAGTAGACAATAATGTTATAAATAAATCGAATAAAATTACTAAAATCCAATGAGTAGAAGTAGAGATATGAAATTTTAAAGAATAAAAAGAATTCTAGCTCTTAGAAGCAATAAGCACTAATGGGGGTTATCTTGTGGAGTTGGACCGGGGAAAATTCAAACATTTGGGCCTACCGCGATGGAGTATAAGCCGGCTATAGGACCCATGCAGGCCCCGGTGAACAAAGCACCTTATACTGGTCGCAATAGAGAGATGCGGGGTGCAGTCGAGCAACTCGTCGAGGGATGCGTCCATGTTGATCCCGCAGTGATGGCGATGCATAGGTTCCGTAGATATAGCACCAAGCTGAGATGAACTGATTCTAACGTTAGATGCACTGGGTTTCTGTATGCAGTCGAAGGATGCGTCAATCTCTCCACACTGCCGCTGCAACGATGTGCAGTTCCGAAGTGTCGTGCTCTCAAGGCAATGTGGGCGGAATTTGCGTAGTCGCGCTACGCAAAGCTCCGCAAAACGGTAAAAAAACTCCACGAGCACGCAAAAGTTAAGCGAACACGTGGAATTGCTTGTTCCGCCCGTTCGCGATGCTTTTTTCCTGTTCGCGAATGCTGTTTGCGTGCTCGGGGAGAAATATCTCGCGAACACGCATTTTGAAAGCGCAAACAAGCAAAAAATTCCGCGAAGCCGCGGATCGCGGAATTTTTGGTAATTCCGCGTTCTCCGCAGAACGCGAAATTACCCAAATTCCGCAAATTCCGCGAGCGGAACGGAATTTACCACTCAGGCCTAGTGTTAATCCCAATAGCAATGTGCCAATCCTACTCCCGCAACTGGGTCTATGCGCCAGTTCTCTACACACAGACTGCAGATGCATCAATTTCCGTGATGCAAGTATCTGAGTCAACTTCCAGTGAACCATTAACAGGTGCAGGGGTAGAGATTTTGATGTGCCTGAGTCTCAAGCAACAGGAGGCAAACCAACAAGCCCTTGGAGTACACTTCAGTGCAAGGCAGAGTTCAGCTGTCCTCAGCAGAGTCAGAAAGCTGTAGGCAGCAGGGCAGCACAAGAGAAAAGCAGGTCTTCCAGGTCAGCAGTCCAGCAGAGTGTCAGTCCTTTAGGCAGAACAACACTTTTGAAAGAGTCCACTTGTAGGTCCAGAAGTGTCGGATTTGATGGGGTCAGAGACCCAGCACTTATACCCAAATGTGCCTTATACCCAAATCACTTTGAAGTGCCTTCCGGAGAGTGTGAGTGTTAAGACAGACAAGCCCAAGCATGAAAACTACAGGCCAAATTTATCAACACCCTGAGCAGGTGCAAAGTCACCAAAAGTGACGCAAAGTGAAACAAAGTGTTGATTTGGGATTTATTTTCCAGTGCAACGCTTGTTTTGCATTTGAAAGGTGCCTAAAAATAACCCATAGTATAACTATGCGCTGCTTTGCATTATTTTGCATCAAGGGGAATCCCGTTGATAGCACTTTAGCATTCCAATGCTACCTCCTGTTAACATTGGAAAATATGATGTCAATGTACTCCATTATATATGTACTCATAACAATGAGCTCACATCACTATTGTCGACCTCCCCATCAACCCTGCGTTGGAAATACGTGGCCAGGCAGGCCCTGCAACCTAGGCCTGAAGAAACTGATTGACAGACCACAGGTGGGGTGACGCGTAGCCCGTAGACAAACGCAAGAACAAGAAGCACATAGATCGATCCCACAGATAGGCAGCGACACCACAATGGTCCAAGGAGATTGACCCCAATAAAAAACACATTTGGCCGGAGGGATGTGTGCTCCCTGAACACCATAAAGTTAGATACCACAGGAAGTTATGAACACTCAGCCAATCAGAACACAGCATGCACACTACACACAGTGATCATGCACTCCCTATTCCGGATATCTGGAAACATACCCACTGGCCTGCATTGTGTCCACGCAAGGTCGAGACCCCCTGCCCTCCACAGCAGGTGGTCAGATTTATGACTCTGTGACTAGGCCCAGATTTCTTTCTCTAAAAAAATGTACAAATTGTTTTATGCTACTTCGTGAAATGTATATAATTGTGGCCAAAACCTATTTTCTTTGAGACAGTCCTCAGACCCCAACTCTTTCTCTGTTCTCCCGGCTGCAGCGTTAAATTAAACCTACTATTCCTGTTTTGCCAAACGCCTCTTGTCTTTTATTTTTTCAAGGTAAATTCACATTCGAGCAACACTCCAATTTTTTGACACATAGACGTAACGACTAACATTGGGCTTTGCACTCAAATACACGTTCTTGAGGCGGGTACCTAATAGGAGGAAAAAATAAATCCTCCCAATTTTTGCAGCACGCTACAGCACACGTGCAAAGTGGGAAATGTTTTAATGTTAGTCTTAACATAGTGTTTTGTACTGGAAAGATAACCTTACAGAACAAAAGCTATGCTAGGCTGATGGACACCTTTGCATGTGTGGCGCAAGGTAGCCAAATTGCATGTCAGTGCCTGGGAAGAGAGCAGCAGCGTCATATATTAATGTACCCTGCTCTATCCCTTCCGTGCAAACACAGCACAGCAACTTCGGTTGAAGCTTTGCAAGAATTAGTCGTACATTTTCCCCATGCTCCTGTTAACCATGCTCAGCTGTCAAATTAGGGAAAAAAGCTGCTTTTTATGAGCACGGCTATTATGGCAGGAATTTCGACTGTCCCACTCGTTTTTCCAGGGATTCCTTTGGAAGGAGGGGGTCTTGGACAATCGCCCATTTTGCCCAGGTTTTAAAATGACTGTCTTGATGCTCAGTGCTTCAGGTACAGACTACTGAACTGCTAATAGAATGGATCTAACGACGGACAAGAACTGACTATTGCCATCAAAGAATACACCAGAGAACAACACTGCCACCTTGTGACCGATTGGGTAATGTACACAAGATGAATTAATGCTTCTTCTACTTAACCTAAAATCTCTAATCATCTAAATCATTATTTTAAAAGCCATAATCTCAAATGTACTTTTTTACAGTGTGTTCAATTTTGACAATCTTCGTTCACCTTCCCTTCACGTAGTCCTTGCTCACGCCCCTTTGGCACAATGATCTTTCTCTATATTTTCCCTTTCAATGTTAGTTTTGTGGCTTCTTAGCTGCTTTAGTTCAAACTGGTGCATTGACATTACAATAGAGCCGGGGCCCAGGCAGGAAAGAGTAGCCTCGTCGCACATCCTGCTTTTCTTTCGAGCACTTGCATTGCTGTTCTTCATGTGTCGCTGTACATTGTTGTGATCCTGGTTCCTGCACATCGATGCTTCACAATGAATTGAAAGCTCTGTGCTGGCATTCTTGTAGCAGGATAACCGTTCAGGAACGGGGCGGGCTGCACAACCTGAGCTGGTTGGATACAAGCAAAATGCATTTGTGAATTTTGGAAAACATACAGGCACTAATAGAAGTGCAGGTGTGACGATCTGTCATCAGTTAAGGCACTGATGCAAAAAGACTCAAAGGCTGGATGAAGAGGGACTCCAGAAGAGGACATAAAAAGTATATTAAGCACAAACTTCAGGTTGCTCCATGTTCCTCCTAAGGGTGGACCATGTTTTCCTCTAGATGAACGAGTGTTTCCTTGCATGGAATGGGGCTAAAAAAACAAGGGGGCATATGTACAGGGAGTTATCGCCGCCTTAGCTGCACTTTTCCGATGGTTCGGCGTCGATATTTTTATCGCCATATGTACAAGCTGTCGCTAACCTCTGTTAGCGGCAGTTTTCCGGCGAAAACGTCCATAGAAAAGATCGCCGCTTCTGTTAGTGATAATGACATGCAAGGGAGGTGTTCCCATGCAAAAACGGCTGCTAACTCCACTTTGCGATATTTACAAGGGAATTCTTGAAGGTAGGAGAACCAAAAAGCTGCCTCTAACTGCAGTTAGAGGCAGTTTTTTAAGACCAGAAAATAGCTAGTCTTAAAAATGGAGATAACACTTGGGGACTCATATCAGCAGGTTTTGGTGCTGGACAACACTGCAAACAATGTTGCAGCGCTGCCCTGCGACAAAACTACAGTGCAGGAATGCGCACCATCAATAAGATAGTGCGCATTCCTGGGCCTCAGTCATGAAAAGTGTTGCAGCGCTGTGACAAGACAGCGTTGCAACACTTTTCACTGCGCCCTTCTTGCGACACCATGGATGCGCTGTATTCACTGGACAGCGCTCCATGACTCAAGTAATGACAGATACGTCTGGAATCCTGACGTATCTGCGCTAAAGTCACACATTGCTGCAGTTGTGTCACAAGCATGACAACTCCAGCAATGCATGGGGCCAGCCTATCCATGTGGCACTGCGTCACCCTTACGCCTGCCATCAGGCAGGCGTAAGATACTGACGCAGTGCCATCCTACAATTGTTGCAGTGAAATCTGATGGACTTCTATTTTTGAGACTGAGTCCCAAAGTAAATCCGCTGACTAGTCTGAGCCTGGTCCCTGTATCCCATCTACACTCCATCTCGTGTGGCCTTAAACTGTGCCTAGATCCCAGTCTACCATGACCAGCTGACCGCAGCTGGCACTTAATTCTTTTTGGAACTCTCTTCATTTAAACCTTGAAAAATTCATATCTCCGGTTCACCTTATTGGATGTTTGTGATTTTGATGCCATTTTATTTACTAAAAGTTGCTTTATTTTTCTAAATTTGGTTGGAATTTTTCTTGTGTACTGTTTTGACTTTATTACTCTTTTGGTACTACATAAATATTTTACACATTGCCTGTAAATTAAGCCTGTGTGCTCTGGGCTATAACTACCGGGTGTTGAGCTCAGGTTAATTTTGTGACCTTAGTGGTTCACCCTGACAATGCCTATGTATATTACTCATGGTCACCCCCCTTAACTTTTCATACAGTCTATTTATTTCGCTCTTGGAGGGTCTTTTTTATGCCTGTTTTCTATATTTATCTTCCTTGTTATTTCTCCCTGTGTTAACTTCATCTCTCTCTTGCTCTGAATGTGACATTCTTTAAATGGTCTTTGTTTTTTTATCTTTTTTATCACGATTGCCATTTGGAGATAGGACACAAGATGTTGTGGGGATTGCTGGAGGACCTATGCATGTTCTGTGGACAGACAATTCAGGATGGTGAGGGCGCAGTCAAACAGATCTTGCAAACTTTCCAGGACTTTCAAGCTAGAGGCGGTGCTAAATGAATAGGGCAGCAATATGTTATGTTATGTTAATTGGTTTTGATATAGTGTGCAAATTGTCGGCGAAGGGACATCTCGGCGATTTAGCAGGCAGGAAACGAGAGGGCGTCATGAGATCAGCTTGTTAGAACAGCCACTTCTTATGATGTCTTTTAAAACTGGAAAAGCTAGAACATGCACAAATTAACAGCGGGAATTTATTCCAGTGAAGCGGGGCAAGATAAGAAAGTGCCCGGCCTCCATGTTTTGACTTGCAAATGCGTCGAGTGTGTATCAGAAGTTGATTTTTTGATCTTAGATTCCTCTCAGGGAGGTATGGGGTAAGCCTGTCCTGGAGATATTTTGGGCCTAATCCTGACGTATTCACTGTCTGTCCAAATGATTTCCAGTTAGAATAATTGCATGCCAGTCCATCGCATGTGGATGTGATGTAAACCTGGCATAAACTGGCCTGATCTGCCACTCACAGACAACAGTGTTCACGAATGTCCTCAACAGAAGTTTGGAGAGCCAGTGGGGGATACTCTCAAGAACGGGCGATAATTATCACCAACCTAGGATAATGCAATTTTACATAACGCCGTCTATCGCGGGAAACTAACGCCGTGTTAACGGCGTATTCTCAACACGCCGGCAACAGGCGATAGTTTCCCGATAATGCGTCAAATGTCCGCGTTGAAATTACCGGGACGCCGATAAATAAGGAAACCCGAACGTGAAAAAAGTGGCGATGGGCCCAACAGCGATAACAATATCAGCGATAAGCAGCGCCAGGCTTGCTATTCCCACGTCAGGCGGGAAAAATCACCATAAAAGCTGCAAAAAAAACAACAAAAAAAACCCAAACAACTGAGAAGCACCATGGAGGAAGCCGGAGCAACTACAGAGGCCAACCAGAACCCCACAAACCCCCCGGAGGACCAGCCAGGGACCTCGGGGAAGGAGAAGGGCAAGGAGAAGAAGAGGAACCCGCGATTGAGTCTGCAGGAAAACAAGATCCTGATTACGGAGGTGATAGAACACCACCAACAACTGTTCATCACCTCCACTGTGTCATTGGCAACTAAAAATACAATATGGCAGTCCATCTTGGCCAAGGTGAATGCAGTCGGAGTGAAGAGAAGGGAAGTGGACGACTGCAAGAAGCGCTGGAATGATGTGAAGCGCAAAACCAAAGCTGAAACTCACTAACAACCGGAAAGCAGCAATGCAGACTGGAGGTGGGAGTCCAGCGCCACAGCAGGAGCTGTATGAGATGGAGGAAATGGTGTCCACAGTCATCAGTGGGGAGACGGTGGCAGGAGTTGGGGGACCGGACACTGCTCAACATGACCTGACCCAACAGCAACAGGGTGAGTAACGACCAGGGACTGGGGGGACAGGGGAGATGGGCACAATGGCACACATGCACAATTAAGTATAACACAGTGCACACCCACAATGACTCTGGATCATTTCCTGATCTCCTTGGCATACTGCAGTACACATAGAAACAGCAAGTAGGCCCCCGAAGACAATGTGCCCAGAGGGGGCCCTCCCCACACATCACTAATCTCACAACAAACCCATGCACATGTGCTGAACCCAGCAAAGCTGCGGGTCCGTGAGCCATACTGACAATGCAAGTGACACTGCATGACGATTAGCATGGCTGCAGTCCAATATATCATGACATGTTGCACGCCACGACACTGAGTGTGGACCACATCCGTAAAGGAGCTGGTCACACTGACACATCCACGTGCACAAACAACCCCTGACGGACAAACCATGCCCAAGAGTCCCAACTCCCACCAAGAGCCCAATTTACCCAAGTCTGCAACATCTCAGCACTGTATAAGCACAGATGTGAAAGGCACACCGCCTGAAAGGGATAAGGGCCAGCAAAATCAGAGCTGCAGGGGCGACTCTCCCACAATGCAGCACACACACATAAGAATCAGAGCACATCAACATTGACAACAATGTGGTACAAACTGCAACACTTTCACAACAGAACAGAGGACACAACTGCTGCCGCTTGTGTGTAGAAACTGGCCAATCACATTTGGCATAGCAGGAAACTGTGAGATGATAATGTACAAGTACAACCCCACATCCCTGATGGTGTAGAAATGTCTACTGTCCCGCATCAAATAGGCATCTCCTCCCAAACAGTCACAATGTACATTGTCATGCAGTCTGTTTGTAAACTTGTCCAATGCGTGAACATACATGGAACACACTGTTAAACTGCAGCCCCCCTTCACATTGCAGAGGGAGAATCAACACCTCCTACAGAGCAGACCGTACATCTCTTCACTGATGATGGAGAGGACCTCCACACCATCGACACCGACGCCCTCCAACAGCTCATGGACACCCTCAGCACCCCACCCCCAGGAGCAGGGCAGCCCAGCTGCATCGAGGAGACCCACACCCTGCATAGACCACCAGCAGGAAGCACCCACCACCACGGCTGTCTCCCAGGACCCCCACGACCAACACATGGCATTCCAATGCCGTGTGTTAGAGGGCCAGAAGGAGATGGCTGATCAGGTGCGGGTGGGGTTCGACCTCATGGCAGCCAAACAAGTTGCCATACATGGGTGTCTAAGTCCCATCAGGGACCACTTACAGTCCCTAACGGACACCCACAGTCCACTCCATGCTCTCCAACAAGCCATGGCTGACATCGCTGGAGTCATGACTCTAAAACAAGAACAACTGTCTAGTCAGAGTGGCTCCATCGATGACAGCCGGGAGTTGGGACACATGCGGAGGATCATGGAGAACATGGAGCGGATGCAGGCGGAAAGTATGCCTGCCACGGCTGCACACCAGCGAGATGTAGCTGGGATCTTCCATGCCCTGCAGATCCTCATCATGCTGCCACAATGCCTGGCGCAGATGAATGCTGCTGCTACTACTCCATCCACATCTCTGCCCCCTGAAGTGTCAGTGCCTCACAGTGCGGCAGACAATCCACCTCCGGCCCCTGATGTGTCACTGCCACACAGTGCGGCAGACATTCCACCTCCGGCCCCTGATGTGTCAGTGCCACAGTGCTGCAGACAAAACACCACCACCCACATGTGAGGCACATTACACATCAGAGGATGATGATGTGGATGATTCTGCCTTTGTGGTAAGAAGGAAGCAGTAGCATTCATCTCCGCCATATGGCCTGTTTCAACTTGGTTCTGCCCTCTGCATCATGCCCTGGAATAACACCTTCCACTGTCCCCCGATACACTCTGCGACACTCACCTTGGCCCTCGACATGGACTGCCATATTTGGTTTGGTTACCAATGACACAGCAATCAGACTGCGGACTGAACTCTTACTCTTCCGATGAACTTGTCAATCCCTAAAGGACTCTGGCTGGCCCTCCACGGGGCAACAATGTAAAGTGGGGTTTGCATGGCCCTGTACTTGTCCAGCTTCAACACTCCACCGAATGTGATTAAAACATTCTAATTCACACAGATGTGTCATGTCTATGATCAAGCAAGTATGAAAGCATGGATGAATGTAAGGGCAGTGTTTCCAAAAAAAGGTACTCCCTGGGAACTGATATCAATGCGCATGTTTGACCGTGATCCAGATAGGCAGTGAGATGACTGGGAATGTGTGTTGCAAAGAATTTATTTGCACATGCTGTCCATGTGGTCATATTGTACTGTTCCATGATTGCTAAGGACAGTCACAATGTGACGTGCTCATGCGAAGAAATTGTTAATGATTGTGTTCCTTCGGGCTATTCCTGCTGCAGCTGCAGTGGGGTGTGGTCCACCTGCCTCATCTGCCTCATCATCGTCCGGTGCATCTGGCACTTGGATCCATGGGGCATTGGTGCGTACACATATGTTGTGCAATACACAACATGCAATGATCATCTTGCACACTATTTCTGGGCTGTACAGGAGTCTTCCACCTGTGATATCCAGGCACCTGAAACGTGACTTTAACACACCAAATGGGCGCTAAACAATGCCCCTGGTGCGTTTGTGGCCCACATTGTACTGCCTCTGGGCCGGGGTGTTTGGGGCTCGGAGGGGTGTCATCATCCACGGGCAGAGTGCATATCCTTGATCACCTGTGAGAGGTAAGTGAGATTAGTGTAAATTGTTGGTTCTGCATGCTGTGTTGGCAGACTTACAAGTTTTGTGGTGTGTGATTTGTGCGACTTTGGGATTCATGTTTGCCATGTATTGCTTCTGGCTTCTGGCAAATGTGCGGGATCAATGTGTATTACGTAGCCTCACAGCTGCTCCTCCCTCCCCCGAAGCCTATTTACTTGTGTGCGCTGCACAGTTGCATCACTTGCACTCCTACGGCACACCATTGTCATGCCTGTCTGCGCATGTCCGCAAGCCTGACAACAACACTGTAATGTTGGCCGTTGAAGGTGGGCGGCCACGTGTGTGTAGGCCTATGGTAAGGATAGGGCGGACACAGATGTAGAGTTCAGGCCTGGCTGAACTCGCGCTGCGATTGAGGCTAGACCTTTGGCTTATGCTGCGGCAATGAAGATACACACACAACAGTTGGCATGTATGAGCCAAGACCCCGAGCGGTCTTGCGCTACTTTATTTATCCATTCGGGCAAGCCCGCCCTCCGGGTGCATGCTACATTGCAACATTGTCAATTAAGGGCCGGGTGGCGCCGACACTACAACAGAGACACATGCCATAGTTACTTTTGTGGCCAGCCCAGAACTGAACCACGCCCAGAGCCCCGGGCCATTTCTTCACACTCCTCACACGCCTATGCGTGCGCCACCACCGCGGCGCTGGGATGTCGTGCGCTTCGGAGTACGTCTCCAGACGTTCCACCCAGGCTTTCCAGCGGCCTGCCTGGGACGGGGGTGGCCCCGTGACTGAAGGGCTCCAGTGGCGTTACCGAGGACATGCTGGAGGCGGACTTGTGGGGTAGCCCCACGGGACGATGGCTTGTGGTGCACTGAGGTAGGCCCACCTGAAGAGCTGGGTGGGTGTGCAGCCTGCAATGATGCAGTAGGCCTGGAGGCTGGACGGTGACTTGTGGTGCACAGAGGTAGTGGCACCTGAGGCACTGCGTCTGGCACGGGCCTACCGCCACGTGGCGATGACTTGCGGTGCACTGAGGTAGGCCCACCTGAAGAGCTGAGCGGGTGTGCAGCCTGCGATGATGCAGTAGGCCTGGAGGTCCGGACTGGATTTGATTTGTGTGAGACCTGCTGGACCGCAGTGTAGGCCGGAGGGAGCAGTCAGCACACACAGAACTCCGCGGTGCGGTGCCGCAGGGTGCGCTTGGGGCCTGTTGCGCGGAAGCCAGCGATCGGCTGAGGAGGCTGCCAAGCTCGCGGGCCTCAGGCTTGAAGATTGCACCGGCACGTGGTGGGCCCTCTTGGAGACACGCCGGTGGCAGCAGGTGAGCAGTGAGGCCTGGGTGCGCAGGGGCGGGCAATCACCGCTGGGTGCCGGACGGGTCTGGGTACCAGCGGGCTGGGGTGCAGCAGGTGCACAGGATCATGCAGGCACCACCGGTCACGGCGGCGGCCTCGTGGCAGGGGGAGGGGCGCCACCCTGGCAGACACGCCCCTGCAGGCGATGACGAGATGTGCACCGAGTGGCGTGTGATGTAGCCACCTCATCGCCAGTGTAAATTTGGCCGTTGAAGGTGGTCGGCCACGTGTGTGTAGGCCTATGGTCAGGATATGGCGGACACAGAGACACACGCAGTAGTTACTTTGGTAGCCATCCCGGAAGTGAACCACGCCCAGAGCCCCGGGCTATTTATTCACACTCCTACGCTGGACTGGCGTACGCCGGCCCAGCCCACTACGCTTATGCTTACAGGGGGGGCAACATGGCTACATGTCCAAGGTCTTCCCCACTGCCTGAGGTAACATAGTGGCGTCCACTGTCCACAACACTACAAACACCAGCAGTATATGTCCACATGGACATGTCTGTGCTCTGCATACTCAAGACTGTCCAGCACATCACCGCCACACTAGGCATTGTGTACATTCTTATTCATTGGTCACTTGCCTCCTTCACACATTCTTAGTTCCCACCTCTCCCCAGATTCTGCAATTGTGTGGCAGAGGGGCTATGCCTTTGTGGGTGGTTTGTCTCCATGTCTGGCCCCTGTTACCACAGTTACTTGTGTTGTCGTGTCTGGTAGGTGGGCATGTTGGTTGGCATGTTGTATGTGATTTTGTTACGTGTGCATTCCCACAGTTGTGAGTTGTATGATTGTGGAGTTGAGGTGTGTGGTGTGTTCCGTTGGTACTTACCAATGAGCAGTCCATTTCCATAGGTGCCATCCTGAAAGCGCTGGTTGATGATGGACTGTCGGAAGATGTAGGAATCATGCACACTGCCTGGGAAGTTGGCGACGACATTGGTGAACAGTCCCCGGTGGTCCACTATTGCCTGCACATTGATGGAATACGTGTGCTTTCTGTTGCGGTAATTGTGTGCAGTATCCGCAGGGGGCACAAGTAGGACATGTGTGCAGTCAATTGCCCCCAAGACGTGCGGGAAGCCAGCTGTGGCGTAGAAGCCTTGCTTGGTCTCCAGCTGTTCCTGCGCAGTGTGGGGGAAGTGAAGGTGCTGGGGTATCAAGCTGATGATGGCATCCAAGACAGGTGTGAGGAACTTTGATAGGACTGGCTGTGAGACTCCTCCGACTCTGGCAGTTGTTGGTTGGAAGGTAGAAGAGGCCAACAAGTGCAGCACAGCCAGCAGCTTTGTCTGCGGAGGGATGTTGGTTGTCCGCTGTGTTGGTACCGTCAGCCTGTGGGCAATGTGGGTCAGGATGCGGAGGATGGCTGTCCTTTTGAGCCTGTAGTGGGCAATGACATCCTCTGGCGTTAAGTCTCTGAGGCTGGTGCGTTTTCGGAAGGTCCGCTGTCTTGTTCTGCGCTGCCTCGGTGGTAGTCCGGGGGGGTGGTCCTGGGGGTGGGGGTGGTCATGTGGGTGGTGGCAGTGGGTGTTGTGGCCCTCTTGGGTCTCCAAGCTGCATGATTAGTAGCTCCATGGCATCTGTTGGTCTTCAGATGTGGCTCTGGGTTGGGCTCCCTTTCTACTGCAGGTTTTCGTCCTACTTAAGACCAGAAAAAAGCAGGTCTTAAGTCCCTGCTGCTGATGTGCCTTATCGCCTGTTTTTGGACCACATCGCCGATCTGGCTGGTCGTTGTGAATATCGCGAAGTGGTGTTATCGTGAGTTTTTGCACGGGAACGCCTACTCTGCATATGATTAGCGTTAGCTGTCGCTGTTAGTCTTGGCGATGTTTTTAGCGGCAGCTATCGCAGGTAAACTGACGATGTCGGCTGTTAGCGCAGGCTTGTGAATAGGGCGATAAATCTATCGCCACTTTCGTGGCGGAAAAGTGCCGCTAAATCGGCGATAAGTCCTTGAGAATATGCCCCAGTGTGTTTGCCACATTTGAGATACACATGCTTGTGTTGGCCTAGAGGGGGCAATAGAGAATGTTCTTACTGCTGGAGTTAATCCCACATTTGAAGGAAAGCCCACCACTGGAGTTCTCTCCACCATAACGGTGGCATTGTAGAGCAAATTCCACCGGTGGATTCTCCTCCGGAATTTGCACTCCCTCCCGAAGTAATAAAGTGACCATTATGGCCGACTGTAAGAATCAGATGTGAGAAGTTGGCCTGGTATATGCTGTCCACTAATTATAGTGGGCACCTTGCACCAGTCCAAACAACCCCTTATTGGAGATAGGTTAAAGACAACCTTATTGAAAGCTATCCTAGTGGTAGCTATGGAGAGCAGCATTCAGGCTAAGTCTTGAAGGAATGTAAAGCAGCTTGTTTTACCAGTCTATAATCTCTTGAGTGATCAAATGAAAGAGCACCACACCAGGTATATATTCAAAATATATGTATTTATTGCTAAACACACCCCTCTAGTCTCTTTATGAGGCTAGAGTTCGAAGTACATAAGTTAGAAGTTATTTAAACACAGTAATAGCACAAATACACGTTTGGGCCCTAGGGGCGTACCAAACCATATACCAATAAAGTGGTATGCGAACCACGACTGAACTAGACACTAGGCCTAGAGCCTCTAAAAGTGCTTGGACCACAAGGAACCACCCAAGGTAGTGACACAGGGGACCCACGGGAGACGCGTGCAGTGTAAATACACAACCGCGATACGCCGTTGACTTCTATGGAGAAAGTCGTGATCAGGAAATTAAAGAAAAGGGACACTTAAAGGAGAACTTGGAGCAAACCCTTTGAGATCTAGGACTTTGAAGAGTCTCTACCCACGGGAGCACCGGAGTACTCGTGTTACCTCACCCAGGAAGCCGGGTGCATAGGTGCCTTTCGGGGTCGGGTTTCGTCGTCGATTTGAATGGCGATCTGCTGCAAAGTGCTGCTGGCGACCAAGTGAAAAGTGTCCGGGTGGATCCAAGAGTGGATCAGAGTTCTGAAGAACCTGAAAGCAGAGGGGACAGAGTCTGGGTCACTAGCCAGTGACCAGGAAGGCGTTGGACTGATGCCCACCGATGTTGAGTGCTTCAGGTGCGTTGACGGTCGTCTTGACTCTTCAGCCACGAGGTCCAGGAGGCGTTGTCGGCGACCAGGAGCAGGATTCGGGCTGGTACACGATGTCTGTCGAGTGCTGAGGTGTCGGCGACCGGATTGGTCCCAACAAGCCTTGGCAACGGCAAGTCTCAATGCAGAGGAAGATCGTCGATGGTGCAGACCAGCAAGGTCTGGGGAACTCACCCAGCGAGGGTAAGTGAGGGCAGGCCTGGAGCAACCAGGATGCCAAGTTAAGAAAAGATTGGCTTTCGTTAAGGGCTACTAGCCAACAGGCTAGCGACCGCAAAGGAGCCTCGTGACGCCGCACGTGGAGCTGGCTTACAGGACACTCGTGGAGTGGGGGCCAGTGATCTTCGGTGCAGGTAGTGCTGGAGGCTAGGGCTACTCGGAGCCCAAAGCCCGACTTCTTGGGAGACCCAGAAGAGGATGCACTTGCAAATGTGCTTGGTGTCCAGGGGTCACGGTCTCAAGTCACCCACGATAGCCACGGGCCTCAGCTTTGCTGGGGACTCAGGGTAGCCTCGGGGAAGTCTGAGAATCTACCTCTGGTGATGCGATGACTTCGGCGTCCGGCGGGAGCTTCAGAAATGCGAACCGGACAGATGCTTCTTTGGTGCCTGCCAAGCAGGGAGTCACTCCTTGACCCCAAGGGAGATTCTTCTGTCCTCTAATCGTGAGTAGAGCGTCGAAGGTCCAGGATTCTGTTTCAGAGTTTCGTCCAGGGATAATCTAAAGTCCTAAGGACTGGGTTCCTATACTTATACTAAGGATAGGGGTTGGACTACTCTGTGGCCCCACCTATGGGTGGGTCAGGGCAGAGGGTGGCTACACCCTTTCCCTTTGTCCAGTTCGCGCCAAAGCAGGGGCTGGAAGCCCCTGATCCGGTTTGAACTGGGGTATGCACAGGGACACCAAATGTGCCCCCAGTGCAGGACTTCAAAGCACACAGATGGTGCTCCCGCCCAGCCCCAATACACATTACCCTGTCTGGGGAGGTGGTCACACCTCCCTGCAACAGGAAACCTATTGTCCAGGCCTCCCCTGCCGGAGTTTCGTCCAGCAGCAGGAGGCCAGACTCGTGTCTGTGGCAGCAGCATCCATTTTGTGATGCCAGGGCTTTGGAAAGAAGTTACCGGGTTAGTCAGAGTTAAAATGTCTTTCCCTCTAGAAGGGTGGAATGCTACCCCCGCCGCCAGAATTGGCGGGGGGGTAGTATTCCAAGATGTTTGACACCAAACACGACATGTTTAGGTGCAGCCATTCCAAAGTTAGCATTTTACCGCGAGGTTATAATGCGCTTAAGAGTATATGGTCAGGCTGCACTACAAACAGCATCAGAGATGGTCTCCGAACGCTGCAGAGGGGCCCTGCTCATGCAGCGGCACCCTCTCACATAGGAACCATGCACTCTGCCTTTATGATTGATAAGGCCTGCCTTAGGAGTGACTTATAGGTTTATATGTGTGTATGTATTTAGTGATAGGTAACCTATATCACAGTAAGGGGTGCATGCACCACCTTACCCAGGCTGCAGTAGCAGACCTGTGGTGTCAGTTTGGATGGCCTTCCAGGGGTGGCATAATACATGCTGCAGCCCCTGGTAGGCCTCTGAGGTACCTATGCCCTTGGTACATAGTATACCATATACTAGGGACTTATAAGGGCACTCCAGATTCCAATCAGAGATGTGCCTAAGGCACATGGAAACCTTTTTACAGAGAAAGCAGATAGACTGGGGCCCTGAATAGCAGGATCCCAGTCCAACTAAGTCATAAACCAGCAAAACACCATAAAAAAAAGTGGGGGTAACCATATAGTCAGATTCCACCTTCCTACATCAGACTCTAATTTTCCTTGGCAATTTTTTCTTGTTGGATACAGATCACATTTCTAGTCTACGTAAAAAGGTGTACAAAGGAGGTGCTGATCACAACTGGATGAAAGCCCTGACCTCAGAGGCAGCTACAGTCCAAAATTGCTCGAGATTTCAAGGCTGCTAAAGGCACTTCTCGGTTTTTTCTGTTTGATTTTGTAAATAATGCTGCCATGGACTTCCTCTTCTGCAATTAAACGTTATTAAGTTTTAGATTTCCACTGTAGGAGATTATCAATCTTTATTTACAGGTTCAGAACGGTGCAACATCTCACTTTGGGCTCAAATCGTTTGTTTTCTGAAACTACACACAGGCAGATAAAACCTGAAGTTAATTTTGAATCAGACAAGCAGACACGTCAGTAATTCGTGCCGTTAACTCTAAAACTACTATTCCTTTGTTTTTCATGTTTTGATAAAGTTGCATTGCTTTCTAGAAATACCAGGCCAATGCACTGAAAGCACAGTACATCTTTTATTTCGCTCTGAAGGCACAGTACATCCTATCTTTGGCTCTGAAAGCACAGCACATCTTTTTTGTCTCCCTTACCTGATATGCCAGATTCTATCCTCTGCAATTATAATGCAGAGATATTCATAGCTTCAGTTACATTTTTCATATCTTTGATTTGGAAAATTAATAAAACTGAGCGTCAATAGCTGGTTAAGTAAGGCAAGAGTACAACACGTTCTGCCGCAGAACCACCCTCGGGATCCAGTTTCGAGGGCTGTCAATATCCGCGCGGTGCATTGTGTGAATCGCTAATGTGGTCATTAAAATTACCCAGAATGAGCAGACGGTAATTTGTTATAGTCGAGCACATCAATACATCAGAGGACGGCGACCATTTATCGAGTTTTCAATTGGGAGTACACAGCTAGGAGATGAGGGAACTGATATCTAAAACCATCAATTATTCCACCTGGGCAGGTACAGAACCGCACGTTAATGCTCTGTTGACAATTCAGCTTCAACTCAAAAAGTATTGTTTCTACTGCCCTCATTTAGACTACACTGGTAATTGTGATGAGGTCATTAATTGGAGTTATTGGCCCTCTCGTGATTGCCGGATCCGTAGCAGTATTTTTGAGTATTTCACCTGGAGAGTTCGGCTGCTGAAAGACTTCAAGAATCAATGGGAAACCACTGATTCCTGCATGCTATTCCCCCAAATTCCATAATCAGGCATATTGTTAACCCAACGGGGGTTAGAGAGGTCCGATACCGGGACGCGCCTATAGAGGCCGTAATTGTGAAAAGATCATTCACTACATACGTATATGAATTACCAGTGGAACATGGTAGATTTCATTCTTCAACTGTTGGGCAGCGCCAGGACACAAGTCCTAAAAAAACAGAAGTGTGGGGACTAACCAAGTTAGGCAGTTTGCAAGTGACATCATGGCGAGTGACATTACAATGCTTGACGTTACAGCGTGTGTGCCATTGCATGAGACATCACAGGAAGTGACATCACAGGAAGAGGCATCACAAGAAGTGACATCACATCGTAAGACCTCACACATATGTTTAGAAGGTCTATCATGAGAACATTGAAGCACATTACTAGATTTAACAAGTGAATCTATGTGTGGGGCTTGTGCCAAAAAAGTGACGCAACCCGTACTAAAATCTAGGCCTCAACTTATGCATTTATTTATTTTAACTCTGCAACAAGAAATTGGCAACAACATCTGCCGAATTGGTTGCAAAGTTTGCATTTTAAAATATCTTAAGAGGTTAAGGTACCTGCTGCAGAGATCTTTTTGTGCCCAGTAAATCTCAGGGAATAATAATAATGGAAAGATAACTCTGGAGGTTAACGCATTTGCTGGAGAGATTTGCATTTGGTCTAGTCCCAGTTTTGAATTAAAGTAGCACTATGTAATTTCACAACTACCACTATGGGGTCACATTTGGTCATGACCTGGAATGTCAACGGGCTGCTAGACCAAATTAAGAGGGGGCCGTTAAACAATTTGCACAAAGACACAACCTAAAGGTCCTACTGTTCCAGGAAACCCACCTACGGGGACACATTTGACAATTTCTGGCCCGTAAGGGCTATGTTTGAGTATACCATGCAGGATACACACGCATATCCTGCGGTGTGGCCATCCTTTTACACAGAGCACTCCCTCTGGTGGTGACTAGAGCAACATAGGATGACCAGAGCTGATACGTGATCCTGGAGGGATCTCTAGAAGGTACCTGTCGTGGTATAAAGAAGTCCAGATGTAGACCGGATGTACGTTCCAAGATGATACTTTATTAAGTTCCAGTTACAATTCAAGTAGATGGTAGATGAGTTGGTAAGTAGATGTATTGGAGCTGTAATGTAGCCCCACCAGGAGCAGCCTCCCTGCTGCTCAGCCTGCAATCTTCTAACTGACACTCTGCACAAGACCAAGCACTCAAACATTCCGTGACATCATTCAACATTCTACAGTCAGTCAGGCTGAACAGAAGAGGGAATATCAATGTAAAGAAAGAAGGGAAGAAATAACGCTATAACAGTACCCATACAATACAATACGTTTGTATGTTCCACCAGACACACACCAATCCACCCTGGTGGCCCTTAGATGCCTTATAGCTGCCTTGCCTCCCAGAGTGACTATTGTGGGGGAGATTTCAATGATGTCATGGGGCTGCTGGACTGGTATAGATCTCGGGGAGGCCCTCAGAGGCAGGGAACGGCAGACTGGTTGATTGGCCTGGGACTCAGCGACTCCTGGCACGTTTTGAATCATGGGAAACAGGAATACACTCATGTGCTGGTGGCACATGGGTCCTTGTCTCGCATAGACTATCTGTTTCTCCAGGCCTCTGATCTGCTGCTGCATATTATGGGGTCGTATATACTACACCGCGGGATATCGCACCCTGACCCAGTCTTCACTCACTTTGGGACCCCATGCGCAGAGGACCGCCCAGTGTGGGGTCTTAATGCATGGTTCTCAGTCCGCGAACACTTTGTGAAATGTCTGGCTCCTGAACTAAAAGCTTTTCTAGACTTAAATAAGGGCACAGTGGACTCAACCGGGGAGTTGCTGGGCATGTGAGGCCTACATGAGGGGTATTGCCTGCTTCTATGCTAGGGAGATTGACCGTGAGAAACACAGCCAGACTACAGACCTAAAGGCCTTGATACTAGACCGGAACGTGGGGACCCAGGTGTAGTAACAGACCAGATGCTACGCCAATTGGCGCTAGATAGAACACTGCAGCTGTTATGCATAGAGGAAGCCCGAAAGTGCAGGATGGCCTCCACACGGCGGATGAGCGTGGGGGACAAATCGAGCAAGCTCTTACATTGGCTGTCACGAAGGACACAGAAGTTAGGGTGATATCCAATATTACGGACGAGGCGGGGCAGGTAGTTGAAGACTCGCAGGGGAACTCTGTAGTCTTTGGTCAATATTACGTAATGTTGTATGCGGCCCAGGCTCACCCGGAGAGCGGATTATCAGCCCCTTCATTCACTGACATCCCGATGTCCCAACTGACGGCAGCAGACAGATCAGCCTTGGATACACAATAATACTTGAGGAATTTGGGGGTGCATTGGCGGATTTAAATTCGGGGAAGAGGCCGAGGCCAGATGGCTACCCTGTGGGATATTACCGCAAGCTCTGTCTGGACATCCTCCTGCCCATTCTAGACTTAGTTACTGAGGCAAATGCCAACTTACACTTGAATCTCCCCTGTTGGAGGGCCGTTGGCTGGCACACGGGCCGAAATTACAGGGCTTCACGGGCTGGGACTCTATAGGGACATCAAAGCTGGAGATACATGGGAGCGAGATCATATGCGGACACTTCAGGACATATGCACAGATTTCCAGATGCTCGTCTCCCAAGTATCCCAATTTTATTGGTACCTACAGGTACATCATGCGCTGTGTGCATACCAAGGAGACTTAGACATGTTCCCCGAATATAGCCAAATAGAAAGGCGTCTGCTTATGGGTCATATGGAGAGAGGTGAGGTCTTGCAAATATATAAAACCCTGGTGGTGAACTCACCTGAACTGCTGGGAGCCCTAAAGGAGAAGTGGGAGGAGTGGGTGGGGCCACTAGAAGACGCTGACTGGTGTGAAGCATGTATGGCACCCCAGGCCTTAGCAATATGGGCAAGGTTCCGACTGGTGCAATTCAAATATCTTCAAGCATACCTCACACCGCAGTGGAAGGCCGGAACCCGCGATACCCCTGCCTGCTCTAGGTGCCAGGATCCGAGGGGGGACTACTATCAAATGATGTGGTCATATCCGTTTACACACACGCATTCGACTGCTGTAATGAATGCCCTCTCCAGGGTGGTGGCGACACGCATTGAGGCACATCATGGGGTTGCGCTGCTGGGCATCCAACAACATGTGAGAGGGCAAGGGATGCTTTGGGACTAGGACCCATAGTGGCCAAGAGAGACCGAGCCAAGCAGTGGAACTACCCTGCGGCCCCGTTCTTTGTTGCTGAGACACAGGACTTGGACTGGTGAGGTAAAATGGAAGAAACAATTTGCACTGCTAGAGGTTGCCCCCATAAATTTGAGAACATTTGGAGGAAATGGTGGGCGTACTATGGCCTGGGTGGCTAAGGTGGAGAAAGTCTGGACTCGCGCGATGGCCCTCTGGGACCAGAGAGGGGGCAGGGAACTGGAGTGCTCTATGCATTTAATGTATATCAGAGATGAGCAACTGTAATCATTGTTGTTAATATAAATAAAATAAAAAGTGATTCTATTAAAAAAAAAGCTTCACATGGATGAAGGAGAAAGAAAGAAAGTAAACTGGAAATCTTCACAAAAGGCTATGTGCAATGTTCGAAAAACTTAACTGACAAAACAACTTTGCACAACCCTACTGTTAGTGCACTCTTGGAATGAAATGTGAGTTCTCTCTGCAGTGACTGAATATTACCCTTTCCTCTGACTGTATCATATTCAGAGCAATTCCACATGTTCTTGTTTCTCCTCAAAATATCCTCTTCCACCTCACAATGCACCTGATTCACAGTGCCCAAGGATAAAAAGTCAGAAATCTGTTATGTACTCCTGCAAGGTTACTCCTAAATTGGGACTAAGTTGTTCACCTATGAGAGCTGCATACTTCTGGAAGCGCTTCAATGCATAACACTTATCCATGTAGAACAACCAGGGCAACCCCTTTCCCTACGACTTTAATGACATCATAAGTTTTGCAAGCAATCTGTGTATTTCCCACCATGAAATAGCACATCATCCTTACTCATGGTCCTATGTAAATGTTGCCATTCTGAAATACTACGTGCAACAAGGTATTCAGATGTTCTGCAGGATACCCCTTTTCACCCCCCCCACACACAAGCACTAACATGAACGAGGCAATTCCTCAAATATGGTAAACATTCTGGATTTTTGTCAGGATGTGAAATGCATGTTTGAGAAATGACTTCTTTTGGCATCTAAGTGCCATCAAGATATATATATATATATATAGATATATGAGGGTATCAATCAATCAATCAATCACTTATAAAGTGCTGCTTCTCATGCGAGAGGGTATCAAGGCGCTATGCTGTGGTGTCAGTGGAAAAGCCAGGTTTTGAGACCCTTCCTGAAGGGGGTCACAGAGGGTTCAGTGCAGAAGTGGAGGGGAAGGGCATTCCAGGTTATGGCAGCGAGGTGGGAGAAGGAGCGTCCTCTGGTGCGGCTGCGTTGGATGCATGGTATACATCTGAGAGCGAGATGAGCGGATCAGAGGTTCCTGGGAGGTAGGTGGAGTTTCAGGCAGTAGTTCATGTTGGCGGGTCCTTGGTCGTGGAGGATCTTTGCAGGCGTGGGTCGAGAGCTTGAATTGCCAACTTTTCTGCATAGGGAGCTAGTGGAGGTCCTTCAGGTACTGGGTGATGTGGGTCCTCTTTGGCAGGTTGAGGGTGAGTCTGGCTGCTGCGTTATGGATTATCTGGAGTCTCCTCATGATTTCGGTGGTGGTGCCTGTATAGAGTATGTTGCCGTAGTCCAGTCTGTGGTGATGAGTGCCTACGCCTCGGTTTTCCTGGTGTTGATGGGGAGCCACTTGAAGACTTTGCAGAGCATGATGAGAGTGTGGAAGCAGGCAGAGGAGACAGAGTTGACCTGGCATTTCATGGCGAGTTCGCTGTCCAGGATGATGCAGAGGTTACAGGCATGGTCTTTTGGTGCTGGGGGTGGCTCAGAGTTCTGATGGCCACCAGGAGTCGTTCCAGAGGGAGGTGTCTGCCAAAGATCAGTTTTGTCCATGTTGAGCTTCAGGCAGTTGTTCTTCATCCAGGCTGAGATGTTCTTCCTTCATACAGTTGTGGAAGTTGATCTTTTTGGTGGTGCGGACCTCTGAGAGCTGGGTGTTGTCGACATAGGAGAATATGTTGACGTCGTGGACTCTGACAATGTCCGTGAGTGGTGTCATGTAGATGTTGAAGAGGGTTGGACTGAGGGGAGAGACTTGAGGGATGCTGAAGATGATGTGCTTGGGTTGAGAGGTTGAAAGGTTGAAAGGAGGGAGACGTATTCTCTGGGTGCGCCCCGTGAGAAAGGAAGCCATACATTTGAGCGCATCATCTGTGATTGCGATCTGTCGTAGTCAAGTGATGAGTGTGTAGTGGGAGACGGTGTCAAAGGGTATAAATCTCAGGAGTAGAGAGCTCTGGTTTCATACTCCATGCAGCAAATGTCTGATGAGAAGACTTCTCTGTAGGTTATTGTTATATATAATGTGGCTACCCTTATAGTGTGACTATATCACAAGCACTGAGCAACTGACAGCCGCATTGTTCTTAGTGTACAAGGTAAGGATGAAACCAGACCTAATACTGTCATCTCTGAACAGTGTTTTCTTACTTTCCTTCATCGCCTTGCCCTCTGCTATGAAGCCCATGAGAGGAATAACATCATTGTTTTGTTATTAAAATTGCTCATAAAGCGCAGTGTGTCACCTTTTAATTACTTCAGAGTTCTGTAGTCAAGATTGTTTGAAAGGGATGGGGAGGTGTATTTTTTTTACATTCCGCAAACAAGACCCAAAGATATTGGCACGCTTTGCACAATGTCACAGAATGATAGGATGTCTAGCCGATGCCAGTCCCCCAGGGTCAAAGTCAGCAGCTCTGGCCTTAACACCACATCCTCTCCCCTAGTTAGAGTCTGGGGTGGGATAACCGAAAGCATCTTGGTACCCTGAGTTTAACATTTAGTTTTAGGACAGCTGAAACAGACCACAGTCTAACTCCTGACAGCCCTTACACAAATCAGTTACCTCTGCTCTACAATGCATGCTCTATAACTGTAGATCTGCAATGAAGCGCAAGCTGGAAACCTTGGATAGTATCACACACTACAACTTGGATCTAGTAATTCTTTTTTTTTTTTAGTCCTCATTTGTGCAAGAGTTCAGATATGAGTAGACAAGATCCCATTTTTTGTCCTGTTTTCTGGATCTAGTAATTCTTACAAAGATCTGGTTTAATAATACATTCCACAACATATTTGATTTTCTATTTCATACAAACGACTATCATCGGAAACGACCGGGTAGGGAGAGTTAGGGGAGAATTCACAGCCATCATCAGAAACTCCCTACTTTGCAGGGAGATACCCAATGGCTCTTTTTCCACATTCCAATGTGTAACTCCGGACCTATGCATTCAACACAATTACCCTTTGAGATTAAATGCAATTTATCACCCAGCAGGTGATAGTTCAGCCTTTATTGAGCAATACATGGACCTCAGAAATGACCGATCAATGCAAAGCGACAAAATGATCTTTCTGGGAGACTTTAATCTTTACTGGGGCATCACACAGGGCTCTGCAGTTAACCAGTTTGCCTCCTTTCTTTCAAGGAATTATCTGATCCAAAATAACCTAAAACAAACACACACAAATGGTTATATACTTGACATAATACTCTCCAAAGAAGACCTGCGCCTAGTGAATAAACCTATACCAATATGCCAGTCCAATCACTTCCTTATTCCTTACGACTCTCTCATTGCATGACCATGATCCAACCGAAAAGAGTATTACCTGGTTTTGAGACACTTCAAAAGGCCTTTTCCTCAACACACAGCATCAGCATACTTAGCAACACAGCACAGAAGGTACTACCTACCTTCAGCACTATCACAGATGTCAATGGCTTGACTACCCACAGTCTTGACCATCTTTCAGATGTGCTTGATGAGGTAGCCCTACTCCAAACAATAAGCACAGCCATAATTCATCAGCTTCTTGGTTCAAGTCTTATAAGAGGAAGTCAAAGCCTTGAGAATACTAGGGAAGAAACTGAGACATTTGCCATCCACCACTAACCTCACATGTCTCAAAAATGCTAGATCGTATAAAAGACATACTATTTGAGATAAATCAAATTAGTTTAGCTCCCTCCGTAACTTGGCCAAAAAACTACCAAAACAACTCTTTAATCTGGTAAAAACTGCAAGCAGCACATCCATCAAATATTATCATCCACCAATGAAAGCAGAAGAGTTTGTAAAGTTCTTTGACTGTAAAGTAAAATTGTCTGTATGCCAACACTACCATCCTTACCCACCCATGTTGTTCGAACTCCAACACCACTTGGCAAGTAGTTGACATCATTAGGAAAAATATTTATTGAAAAATATCTTGAAGACTAAATCTTCAAACCACTTCTGGACCATAGCCTGGGTAGCGTTGACAAAATCCTATATAGACACATGCTCCATTACTGGAAAAAATTGTTGAATCTCTCTCTCAGCCACAGGACATTTTCTGGACTGCCATAAACTTGACAAGTCTCCCCACTCCTCGAAAAACTTTCCATATATACCAATAACCTCAACAATTTTCATAGCGTCTCCAAACTGAATTATTTTGCAATAATCATCAGCAGACGTGTAACCGAACAATTCACCTAACAAATCTATGAGAACAACCTCAATTGCGAATACCAGTCTGGTCTCAATCATGGTTGCACCCCTGAAACAGCACAGCCACAGGTGGTTCAAAATACACTTTAAGACCTAGACTTGGACAACTCTTGCTCCCGATTGTTCTAGACCTATCACCAGCCTTCCACACCCATGTCAAACACCGTACACTCCTTGACACGCTGAAAAATCAAATGCCATTGATACAGTGGCTCTTAAATAATTTGAATCATATCACAGGAGATAAAAACTGATGATTGTTTTTCAGCGCCAATGGTTGTTGATCAAGGGTTCCGTAGGGATAAATCCATGCTCTGACTTTTTTGCACCTGTACATCGAGCTACTTAGAGGCCTACTAAGAAAGGCAGGGATATATCATCAATATGCAGATGACACCCAACTATATTTAAAGATCTACTGTCCAAAGGACATCTAGCACCTCGCCATCACTCTAAACTTTGTTCAAGACTGGTGAAATGCAAGGGAAATTAGTGCAGAGTAGCAACTATATCTCCGAAGAGGACCTTGCAACTCAAGATCAAATGTCTCATTTGCAGATGTTAAGGCCACATCCTTTTGGAACAGTCAGGCTTTCAGTCTGATCAAATAATCAAAGTACACATTAGAAAGTTTTATCAAAGGCCAAAGCATCGGCTACCTAACTGTGTGGGCAGGTGGAAACAGTACTTGTGTACAAGTCACGACAGCAGAAGCCGTTACTAGATAGGCAGTTACCGGTTTCATACAGCAGCAGTCTTGATCATTTATTATCAAATAACTCACATTGGAGAGTAATCTGAAAGCCGGACGGGTCACGGCCACTGGAGAACCTTTTAAATAGCAGGATACATTTTCCTTGGATGCGTTACATGCGTCATGAAGCGAAACGTCCCTACACACTAAGTAATGACTTCAAGTACTCTCGCAGTCAGTCCCGCTAAGAAAAACCTCAGTCTCCCTATTCCCACATCGGAATTTGAAGGGTAAGAGACATGACTCTGTACATATCCCTCCCCTAGTGCTTCATATATGCCTTCTTGATGGTGTTGTGACAGTATTGGAAGTGGAATGTCTAAACTGGCAGAGTAATAAAGCCGTGGATTTCCCAATCCGCAGATGGTGCTTCTGCAACGGTAAATGGTAACTTCGCCAACTTCTCTTTGTGTCTCAAAAAGTATGTTGCATCTTTTCATGTCATAATTGCTTGCTGTTTTGAGAGATTGTGTAGCAAAAACACTGGTGGAATTAATGTGTCTCCATAGTACGCGACCAACACAAAGTGTCTGAAGTGTCCAGCTCAGCATCATGATCGATTTAAGCTGTGACTGCCCATGTTGTTATACAGACATGTCATGTTGTATAATGTCTATTTCAGATTGCATAATGTTACCCAGAGAGTAGATTCTGGTGCATAAGGTAATCATACCATTAGCTACTGCTAGAGCCCTTGATATATTAGCCCTGTCAAGTTCGCGAAGTCTTTCAGCAGCTTTCTGCTGAGAAATGTTCCATACTTCATTGTATATTGCATACAAGAAGCACTTTTGACGTGGTTTTCGAGGACCTAACAAAAAGTCCTGTAGTCCTATGTCAACAGAAAAAAGGGAAAAGTGTTGTTTTACCTGGGACAATGTTGAGGTTTTTAGCCAATCAAGGCACAACTTCCCAACACTGTAAGTTGTTACCACCCCTGAGTGTTGTGTCTGCGCTTAACGTAGGTCAGGTCTGCTCATTTTAAACACTTTTGTGTTACCTAGGAAATGTGCATGCCATCCATTAGTGCCTAGCGGCCCCATTAACCATCCCTCTTGAAGGGTAATTGATGAATTGTATGAGCCATTGCGTAGCAAGGTGTCTAATGTTTCCTCCCTGTAATTTGTGAACCGCTGCCAGTTTGCAAAACGTGCAAATGTGGGAATGCTTCGTGTGTTTAAATCCTTTATCTTAGCCAAGACATGATGTCTGCTGCACAGTTTTGTTCAGGATAATCATTTGATGTGGTTTCTGGCATGCCAATCCTTAGACCCCTAAATCGATTTCACCTCTACAGTGTCCCTCCAAAAGTCAAACCCTTGTGTGGACAGCTGGGAAAGAAAAAATGCAGAATATATCAGTTAGCATATTTTTCCTTGCCCGTGATAGTGAGTTTATAAAAATAAGACCCCGGATCAGCTGTATTGTAACCAAGAAATAAGCAAACGTCTGTACAAATGTTTTTGAACTACCTTGTGAGGGTGTAGGGCAGTGTTCCCATTGTGTGTGATTAAATACTGCACATGGAATACTTGCTTTATGTAAGAAATGGTGACCATGATGTTGAAAACAGAACATTATCATAATTAGTCATGCCTTCATACAAATCATCTGAAGAAAAAGCAGTAAAATGCTCTAGATCTTCTAGCATTTCATGCACTGTATCAATGTCCCAATCATCAGAAACAGTACTAGCGGTGATAACGTCATTCAGAGAAATACGAAGTACATATGGTATTTGTAGAAGTTCAGTAGGGCCAAATATATCATACGATACTCTATCCAAAACAATTCCATCGGAAACCGGAACAGCAGAAATGTTCACCAGGGAAAGGTCTCTTCGCACTTTGTGTGATGAAGAGTGAGCTGTTAAATTTAAGTTCACCAGTTGCACAGCAGAGCTTCTGAAAGATAGCGTCTGTTCGAAAGTACAAAAACTGTCACAAAACCAATCCAAAGGACCAGGAAAAGTAACGAGATTGTAATCCAAAAGGATGGAGGAACAAAGTACATTTTCTTCAGAAAAAGATAGAAAACACGCAGTCTCTTCCGCAAAGATAGAAGTGGAGGTGCAGGTGGATCTGATGAATTAGAGGAAAAGTCGTCAAAGTGGATGAAGTATCCAGAGGCTGCTTGATCTGTTTTTGGCAGCTCTGCAGGTTGTGTGGTACTGGGAGTTGACTCAGATTGTAGTACATCAATATAGACAGCATCCTTGTCAGGTTTCAGAATTGAAATCTGTGTTTCCATACAAGTTGAATGTATGGTACTAGTAGATGTAACAGGTAGGAGGGATATTCCTTGTTAGTTACTGTGCCCAGCTTGGGAGAGGAAGCTTCATCGCTGATCAAAGTCCCATTGGGACTTCCTGTATGGTAATGAGAGGAGGCACGTAACTACCCAGGAGCCCACGTGGCCTACTGTGTAGAACCAGCCACATAATGTGGTTTGATGAGATCTAAGGAGGCAAATCTCTTGTTTTTGCAACCAGCAAAGGGTGGAGGAAGTACAGTTCTGGTACCTTCAAAACCTTAGACAGGTACAGGCGCTCTATAGGATGGCCAGAATTCTCTCTTGTCCACTATCGTCTCGCGGACTAGATCCCCAATTTTAGGAATCCAACCATGAGTCTCTGGTGCTTCCTTCACTTCTCCAGTGGCAGTACTTTTTACTTGGATGATGCTTTGTGCATCCTGGAAGCTGTTCAGTGCCTGTAAAACAATCAAATGTTCATTGATGTCAAATGGTGTTTCTGCCACCACTGTGCTGGGATTGTTGAGGTGTGGGACCCACATCTTAACCCCAAATAGGATCTCATGGGGAGTCAGACCACCCAAGGATTTTCTAGGCAGATTGTTTAGAGCTCTTTGGACCCCATCGAGGTGATGGACTCAACTGCAATCTGAGCTTAATAACCTAGCTGTTAAAGACTGCTTTAAGTCCCGGTATTTCTTCTCAAATACCGCTTTTCCCTCTGGATGATAGGATGAGGAATAACGCATGGTCACACCCAAACTTCCCTTTGCATCTTTGTAAGCCTTAGAAGTGAATGCTGTATGCTGGTCAGAATGAAATGTGCCAACTGCGTATGTCCAGATAACGACTTGCAGATCTTTTATAACAGTTGGGGCATCAGCTGACAGCTGTGGATAAACTCATAGGACTCAAGAGCAGGAATTCACTGCCAGCAAGATGTACTTGTAAGCCCCGTCTGATGTTAAGAGGCTGCAGTGGTCCACATAAACACAAGATAGAGGCTTGTTTGAAATCATTAGAGGTGGTGGACGTGCTATGGTGGAACCCTTCATCTGCTGGCAGATGTCACTCTTGAGGACAAAGTCCTTGGTCTGTTTGTATAGACCAGGCCACCAACAGCGTTGCTGCAATAATGCAATTGTGGCGGCCACTCCGCGTGTGCAGATGCTAGGCCCTCATGTGCTGCTAGGATTAAACCTAACCTGTGGTCTGAGCTTGATATTACTCTATCTCCCACTCCGGTAATATGAGCAAATGGTATGTTCAGTGCTTAACTGGTAGGAGTACTTGAGTGAAAAACCTTTAGGCGGTTGAGTGCCGTCACGCGCAGCGTTGACAGCCACCATGATGTCTCCATCTATCCTTGTACTAGAACGAGTAACTGCAGTGACAGCAGCAGTTTGAACTGTTGCCTTTGCAGCCTCATCAGCCATGGAATTCCCTGCAGCATGTATGCCCACACATTGGTGACTCAATGTTTGTATCACATGAGTCTGTGGCAAGCACTCTTTCATCTTAGCCACCAGTGCCCACAGCATCTTATGCATTATTGTGCATACTTTTGAATCTCTGAATCCATTCTGGCTACAGTAGTGTAAATACTCATTGTAAGACTGGACACAATAATACGAATCACACACAATCAGTGTGGAGTGTCTGGTATCCGTATTCTCAAGTGCCAGTATTGGAGCTCTGAGTTCAGCCAGCTGCGAAGTGCAGTCACAGAGAGACTGCTTGTAGGTTTTTTCAGGGTGGAATTCACCATCCTGCATTCTACCCTTAACACTGGTGCACACTGCCAAATATTGGTGCTTTATCCCTACGGCAGGCTAGGCAGAACCATCAGTATAAATGATGTAATCATACTGATCAAGAGGCATAACTTCATTAGGCAGGGGATCAGGTGCGGCTCCTCCATGTGGGCGGAGGAGCGTCGTCCCACTGTTTTCTCCATCACTGCTTCTCGCACTGCGAGAAAGCAGAAGGGTTTGGTTGGGGGCGGGCGGGCGGTCCTGCTCTAGGGCAGGGGAGGAGTAGCTTGCCCACTCTGAGGGCACTGACAAACCACTCATACACTCAGCCTTTTCTCCATGTAGGCTGCATGCAGCCTACATGGAGAAAATGGCCTCACCATAGACGCCTGTGTGGTCGGCATCCTAACCAATCACAACGCTGCCATTGCAGCATTGTGATTGGCTTAGGGGAGGGAGGCTGCCTGCTTCCTGTGAGGAGCAGAGAAGCAAAGATGAACCGGGCCGGCGAAGGTAAGTTAACTTTTTTTAATTTTCATTTTAAATTAAACCTGTCCCTCCAGCCCCCAGCGAACCCCTCCCCGCGCTACCACCCGCCCCCCACCCACGAGTCATGCTGCCCGTGACTGCAGGGGATATTCATGTTCGTATTGCAGAAAGGCTTGTGTTTGTAGTGTAGTATCAAATCTGTAGTCTACATCTGTTGCGGTGAGTGAGTTGGCCCATTGTATCCATCCCGGATGTAGAGCTTTTGCATTTGGAACACTGGCCTTTGTGAGAGCCTCTAAGGCTGGCACCGGGGTCATGACAATTATTCGTTTCCACTGAGCCAATTCTCTCTCCCTCACAATAGCAGTCTGTACCACTGTCAGGATTTTTTCAGTTGGTGCAAAACGCATTTCAGCATTGATGTATAAATGTGATTTATATACAATCGGTACAGTGACACCTTAATTGAATGTAATGTAGATATACCCTGATATCCCTGCAATTGCACAGATCACCAGGTTTGCTGTGTTCACAAGTGTGTGCAACTGTTTTGAAGCTAGCTTGTCAGCTTGTTCTGAACGCAAAATTGGTGTGTGATCAGGTGTCCAGTGTGTGCTTGAAAATTCTGGACAAAGTAGGTCATAGAATAGTTTAACCAATTATGTGTAATCTGGAATGTAAATTCTGTCAAAGTTTAGAAATCCCAATATGGATTGAAATTTCTTCAATGTGTTTGGTGGTTGTAAGACCGCACACTTCTCTAAGAAATGTGTTGCAAGGCTTTCCCCTTCACTTGACAGCTCATATCTCAGAAACAGGACATTGAGGTGGGCAAGTTCAATTTTTTTTATTTAAATTTATAGCTCGTGTGAGCAAATCCCAATCCTATGCAATCCACTCTGGCCAAATGTACAGAAAGGTCATCATCCATCAGATATAAGCCATCAATATAGGATAATGCTTGGTCATCAAATTTTTGTAAAAGTTCGGTTGCCAGAGCTGAAAAGAGGAAGGGGCTATTCCTATATCCCTGGGGAAAACAACAGAACTGTTTCTGAGAACCCAGCACACTAAATGCAGTCAAATACCTGCTGTCAGGTGCTATATTTAGGCAGCAAAATCTATTAGAGCTGTCTGTTGTGGTTTTGTATTTATTGTGCACTATGTTATACCTCAACAATTTGGGGTTGAATGACAGTTACCCTTATTACATAATTCCAGTGAGGTCACCCCCACAACCTCAAAGGTAATTCCCCATTAAAATTTAGGCTAAAAGACAAGTTAGGGATTTCTCCAACAACTTGAATACCATGGTATATATAAAGTTGCGGAATCACAAAGGTTTTTGGGAGATACCCTAGTACTTAGAAAAGGGATGGGTATATATGTCAAAACACAAACAGAATTCCCTTTTGTTCTAAAAAAAGGACATCTAGATCCTATTCATTTCATTAGTCAAGGCCATACACAGAAATTACATAAACCAAAGCAATTTTTTCCCAGGTTGCTAAATATTAGTCATGTGCAAAAAAACATCTATAATGAAAATTCAAACATAAAAATGAATATTCGAAGGAATGTATTTTCAATTATCTTTTATTCAAATAGTTGTATAGTTTGTTATCAAATGTTTATACAAAATAAATAAAACCATTTATATTTAAAAACATACATTCATCATTTAAAAAAAGTACAATGTGTACAATGAAAAGAACTGTTGATGCGGCGTTTCGGTGTAAGGTGGATCATCACCTTCTTCAGGACAATAATTCAGTGTTTAAAATCTAACCAAAATATAAAAACTTTATTAGATATGCAAAAGCTTATCTTTAATATCCAAACATTGCTTCGTTACATCATTCATGATTTTTTATTATTTAGCAACCCAGAAATCAATCCACTATTGCATGAAACATATGTGGGCCTTGAATTTGTTAAACATAGTTTTTGAATCTGTCCATGTTTAAACCTATGATAGGTATGTTTGTTATCTACCTGTCAGGTTAGATGTCAACTCCTATTTATCTTCAAGGAGGTGTTGAGTAAATTTTTCATCAGGTTCTCGCTCAGGTAGTGAGGCGAAATTATACTGTGAGAAAAGGATATTTCATAAGTATAAAACCCCTCTAAGGATATGGTATCATGTGGCAGGATCAGAGACTGCATAGAAAGACTTACCACTATATGCGTGTTGTGAACAGGGCTTTGTCATTACTCAGTCTCTCGCCTGTTTCTGTCCATATACACAGGGATTCATCAATCACCCTTCCATAGGACTATTCACCAATGATTTTTATATCATAAGATCCCTCTTGGTTTCGGGTATTTACCTGTAGGGAATTATTTAAATTAATGGCTCTGGTATACTATAAGACACTTACTCCTTTATATTTCAAACTCAAATGTCTATAATCTCACCTTTAAGGCAAAACCTTGTAGATTGAATCCAACACCTCTTTTTCTTTAGGGTTACTGGTTCCAGTTAATACAATTCTGGTCCAGAAGTATTTCTGTAGGGATAACATCAAGGTGACTACTTAGTCATAGGCCAGTTTATCATTTAGTTTCCCAAGGTTTTATCCCATTAAAAGCTAGTTCAAAGGGAATTTTATTTACAGAGAACCTTGTTCTTTTGGAAACAAGTCCTTATTAAAAGATTTGAAGAGTTTAGATAATTCTACCTAAACCTGGCCATTATGAGGTACCTGCCTCAGAACTAGCATTATCCCTGCGATTTCTCTTACCGGATTGTAGCTGGAGAGCAAGCATCCGTCTTGCTGGTCTGCCAATTCAAGTCTAAAGGTAGTGTGTTTTGGGCTCCTTATATACTCCCTCTTAATCAGTCTTAATTTGCTAAATAGGTCCACCTGTTTTCCAATGACATGGAGTAGGGTGGAATACAGAGTATTGTCTGGATATTACGGCGGCCATTTTGTAATGTGCAAAATACCCTGATTTCGAGTGTTTGTTTGCTTGTACCATCTTCTAAAAGCATATACAACTCGCTACAACATGGTAATTCTATTTAGACATTAACAGCCCTTTTGAACTTATTTTTGGATAATATTACAACTTCAAAAATTTTTTTTTGTGTTTTTTGTAAATGGCGGCCATTTTGTAATGTGCAAAATACCCTGATTTCGAGTGTTTGTTTGCTTGTACCATCTTCTAAAAGCATATACAACTCGCTACAACATAGTAATTCTATTTAGACATTAACAGCCCTTTTGAACTTATTTTGGGATAATATTACAACTTAAAAAAAAAAAAAATGTGTTTCTGTTTTTTGTAAACGGCGCCCATTTTGTAATGTGCAAAATACCCTGATTTCGAGTGTTTGTTTGCTTGTACCATCTTATAAAAGCATATACAACTCGCTACAACATAGTAATTCTATTTAGACATTAACAGCCCTTTGAACTTATTTTTGGATAATATTACAACTTCAAAGAATTTTTTTTGTATATTGCAACTATCGTTTATTTGATTTTAAAATATTCACCGATATTATCGAAAAGAAAATGGGACAACTTCTAAGCCTTCAAGTTTTCACCGCATATTGGGCATTTGCAACTTTACCAAATGTGCTAGAGCCGAATATATGCCCAACAACAATAGCTCAATAGTGGCAGCCATATTGTAGAGCTGAATTTACCATTGTCAATATTCTGTTTTTGAGAGGGATAATGCATATTGTTTATAGAGGGGGGTAATGCTGTATATGATGTTAAATAATTCGGTCCCATTCCTCCTTGCTGTTTAATCCGCATCTATATGTATTAAATTTTGACATGTAATATTGTTTCCTCTTTTTCTTTTTATTGTCAGATCTCCTCTTGCATTTGTTTGAACTACCTCAATGATACACCACTTGAGTTCATCAACTCCGTGTGCCATTTCGGTCCAATGTTCTACTAAGGGGGCATTCTGGCGCCTTGTTCGAATCGCAGATTTATGTTCATTTAGTCTTAATCTTACTTCTCTTGAGGTCTCTCCAATGTAGCCTTTGTTGCAAGGACATATTATTAAGTAGATTACATTTCTAGTCCTACAATTTACCAAATTTCTATGGTGATGTGTTATTTCATTAAAAATTATTAAAGTTGCACCTCTCCTATGAATAATCCCTTGTTTCCAGTAATGAAACCCAACCATTCATATCGCTTAGTCACTTAAACACAGCTACTCGCACATTTGCAGTACAGAATGAGTACAGCGCAACACTGTTACCAGTAATTAGTAACACTTAAACACAGCTACTCTCACATTTGGAGGACAGAACGAGCGCAGCGCAACAATAATTGCTGGTATTAGTGCTGCGCTGTGCTCATTCTGTACTGCAAATCTGCGATTAGCTGTGTTTAAGTGTCTGTAATCTTACACTAAGCAATATGAACGGTCAGGTTTCATTACTGGAAACAGGAGATTATTCATAGGAGAGGTGCAACTTTCTATTACACCGTGTGTTGGACTTGGCCCTTTTTGCAGGGTCATCCCTGAACTTTTTGCTTTCCTCCTAGTATTTTTTCTGACCTGGTGTTGGTGGTTTTAGGACTCTGGGCACTTTATCACTGCTGTCCAGTGTAAAGTGCATGTGCTCTCTATGGTAAAACATGGTAAGATTGGATTACACCTGTTTGGCGTATTTAATTTACCTATCAGTCCCTTGTAAAGTGGTATCTCAGATACCCAGGGCCAGTAAATTAAATGCTACTGGTGGGTTTGCAGCGCTGCTTGCGCCACCCACCAAAGTAGCCTTTCAAACCTATCTCAGGCCTCTGCCATTGCAGGGCCTGCGCACGCAGTTTACTGCCGCTGTGACGTGGCACATAAAGTGGGTGCCACGTCCGTGACTCCCTTTTACTGCATATGAGTCACCCCTAAGGTAGGCCTAGCTAGCCCTATGGGCAGGGTGCATTCTAGGTAAAGGTAGGACATGTGCCTTAACTGTGTGGCATGTCCTGGTAGTGACAAATAGCCATTTTGGTTTCTCACTGCTGTGAGGCTGCCCTCTCATAGGAATGCATTGGGGATTCCCTGATAAGTGGTTCAGTGGTAATTGCTGATCTGAAAGGAGCAGCAGGATCAAGTTTGGTATAGCAGTAATAAATGCTGCGTAGTGGTGTGTGCAGATTTATTATCACTATTTTAGAAATGCCACTTTTAGAAGTGGGCTTTTCTGTGTTCTATGTGTCTTTGTGCCTACCTGATGTGTATTGCATGTCTGGCTCTGGAGTGACAGAGGCTGGTGAGGTGCAGTGGCTCCAGAGGGGCTGGGTGAGTCAGCGCTAGGCTGAATAGGCAGATCTGCATTTGGAGTAGTGGGAGGGGTAGTCCCTGACCCTGAATAGGTCTGTGCCTGCCTTGTACTCCCTCCGCCCCCCTGTGGTGTGTCTGGGGCCAGGACCTACTCTGTCAATGGGGACTGTTGTGCACTGTATACAAATGTTGGAGTGCCCCCCAGAACTGGTTTGAACCAGGCGCAGAGCCCTAAGAACAAAGACAAATGTGGTATAAATATTGAGGCTGTGACCCTATGTAAGCTGTTGGCGCTTACTTGTACCTGCTTGGGGCTGAAGGACTGCTGGGCGTCAGGAGGAACCGCGGTGGGACTCTGCTGCTGTCTCCTGGGGGACCCTACGTGCTGGCCTGCCTGTGCCCAGCTCTGCCCTATGTGGCCTACAAACCAGCACATGGTGAGCGCTTGATTGATGTCCCTGCTTCGGTTTCTGGCCTCGGGACTGGGGAAGAGATCTTCACAAGGGGAGCGCTGTTCTTCTGGTTCCCCTCATGGATTGCGGTATCGTGGCATGCTTTGGCCACAAGCAAGGAAGGGGGGCTATTGTGCCCCCACCCGAGGGGCGTAGCGGACGGTGCACTGAGGAGAGGACTCTTGCGGGGGAAGCAACGAGAGCAGCCGCACCACGAGCGGTGCCAGGAAGCCAGGCAGGCTGCCTGGTTGTGGGCGGGGCCCTGACGATGAGCGAAACTGAGCCTCGTGGGCCCGCACCCCCTGTAAGATGCCAGAGGGCGGCGGCATGAGGAGCAACGCCGGAAGTCAGGCAGGAGCGAAGCCTGACCGGGGGCGTGACTGGCTGAGGAGGAGACTTCGCTCCGTGCATGCCTGTCCCCGAGGGACCTGCGGAGAGAGCATGTGTGTGGCCGGAGTGAGGGCTCCACCGGAGATCGCAGGAGACCGGCAGAGTGGCTGCAACCACAAGGGAGACGAGGTCGGCAGAGACTTCGCTCCGGGCGGGACGACCTCCGCATTGCCAGAGTGAAGGGCCTGAGCCTCACGGGCTCCTTTCTGCTGCTCTCTGCCTATTTTCCAGTGAGTGGCTTGACGGTGAGGCAGTCCCCTGAGAGCGGAGCCGGCGAGAGGTGGGAGCCCTCCCGGCTCCCGTGTGTTACAGCCGATGGCTGCGAGCAGAACCGCTCAGCCCCAAGGAATGGTGAGTGGGGCTGAGCTTTCCAATATCGAGCTCCGGTCACCGTGAGGGTGGGAGCATTATTCCTTATTGGGCCAGGGCAGAGGAGGGGGAGCCAGGTGCCGGCTTCCCTCCCCCCTTGACGAGCGGGGCCTGCAGGGGAGCACTGGTAGTGACTGCGTGGTTTCCCTGGGAGAGGAGCCCCGGGAAGGAGGGGCTCCCAAGGCACTGTTGGTGCCTAGTGTTGTGCACACAGCTGTACCGCCAGATCGCAGCAGCTGCAACGTTGGGGGCATTTTGTGTCTCAGGAGAGACAAGGGTGAGTTGCACCATCGCACCCCCATTTCTGGTACCGACCTGTTGGGCCTGTACCGTGCTGTAGTGGCAGCCTGGTGGTAAAAGGGAGTGCTGCATCGGCAGCCTAAAGCCCTGACTTTGTGGACTAAGGGCGTTGCGGGGGATCCCAAGACAGGCCCCCGAGGAAGGCCAGTTGGCCTGGGAGCACCTTGTGTTCTGGTGGGGCGCACGGCCCTAAGAGGATGAATGCACCTTGTTAGTGTTACTGTGGTGCCTTGCTAAGATGATTAATGCATAATGTGGTTTTTGACTAATATGCTAATGCATAATGTGATATATGCTAAGTGCTAATACCAGTAGGTACTGGTTGTTTTATTTTCACTACTTGTGATTCTAATGGTGATGACAGTGGCCCGATTAGCCCTATCATGTATATAATCCCCTGTAAAGTAATACCTAGTGCCAGGTGGCACAGTGTATATATGTGATTGCATTCTAATGTGTTTTATGAGTAATACAAAGGCTATTTTTTATATAACCTTGTGTGGAGTTTATTTTGTGGTGTGCCTAGTGTGTCGCTGCTGTGTGTGTGTGTTGTGCAAACGCTTTGCCTCTGGGATAAGCCTAACTGCTCGTGCCAAGCTACCAAGGGGGTGAGCAGGGGTTATCTTCGGTGTGTAACTCCCTTGCCCTGACTAGAGTGGTGGTTTCTGCCAGGCTTAGGCGCTTGCCCTAGCCAACCAGAAATCCCATTTCTAACACAGTGGAATTCAAGTTGTTGAAAAATTCCCTAACTTGACTTTTAGCCTCATTTCAAGGGGAGTATTGCCTTTGAGGTTGTGGGGGTGACCTCACTGGAATTATGTAATAAGGGGAACCGTCATCTCACCCCACATGGTTGCGGTATAATGCACGAGCTAGCACTAACGCCCACTCCTTCTGGGACGAGATCGGAGAAGGCATGTAAAATGACTGTTTCTCCCTTTGGGCAGTCCATGACAAACTCTGGTGGCTAAGAGAATGTCGTAGCCAAATGACAAGTTCATTGAAAAGAGAACATTTATGGGTCGTTGTATGTCCCCCTCCACCTGGAGTTGCATCTCATATATACGATGGGGGACACTCACCTGTGCATCCGGTGTTTCCTCCTGGCTATAGTCACTCAATGCTCCTGCAGCCAGACATTCCATCAGGTTCTGGCAAACTATTGTGATTTCTGCTGCGCTGGCCAGCATGGTCAGAGCCCACTCCCCACTCAGAAGCAGTGTCCTCAATGTCTGTGGTTTGCTTGACTTTGAGTCCAGCTACCTTCTTCTTTTTGAATTGAGGTTTGGAGGATTTGGATTTATTTTTCTGTTTTATTATGTAGTCAGATGAGCATTGTGAGTCCATCTCCAGTTTCTCGTACTCCTCTAATCTGCGCTCTGACTGTTCATCTCTCTCCAAGCATTTTTCGGATGACTCCTGATAGGAATGAGAGGAACGTGTATCAGTATCCTGACGCCACTCAGCAGTGGCGGCTGGTGAGAATTTATAGTGGTGAGGCGTAACACTGGTCATGATTTGCCAGTAATGAGGGAGCAAAACCAAATCTTCCAAAAGAACGATTGGGAGGATTCTCCCCCAATAAATCTTTGAAAACAGGGGGGCATTTTGCATCTAGACCACCTTTACTAAAGTAATTGTTTTAACAACTACAGGTATAAAAAACAGAAATTTCTATTGGGGTACCAACAAGGCCCTGAAATGCTTTAAAAAATATTTCCAGCAATTTATTAACTGCCAAGTGTAACCACATCTCAATAAAATGTAACATGCGCCATGTTCTGTCTGCCTCTCTTGCTATTTAAACTATGGGGCATATTAGCAAGGGCGTTATCGCTGCTTTAGCGGCACATTTTGCCGATAAAGCGGCGATATTTTTATCGCCCTATTAGCAAGCTGTCGCTAACAGCTGTTAGTGACAGCTTAATGGCGATAGCGGCCGTTTTGTTGCCGCTTTGCATGTCAGCGATAATTATCGCTAATGACATGCAAAGTAGGCGTTCCCAACTAACAGCAACTGCAAACAGTCGCAAACACAACTTCCCCCTATTAGCAATGCCCGCGAAGCGATAAAAAAACTTGCGCTAACCGCGATTATCGCTGGAATTTAACACCTGCTAAAAACTTGACTTAACCATCTTGTCAATGGGAGGTGGATTATAAGGTTAAGTCCTCACCTGCCTATTAGCAAGCTTTTCATTAGCACAGTGAATTTATCGCTGGATTTCTCGCGCTATTGCTGGGTTTCGCCGCTATCGCTGGATTTTTTATCGCCTTGGAGATAAGCATTGATAAAAAAAACAGCGCTAAGCGCACTTTGCGATAATCGCAAATCCTTGGTAATATGCCCCTATATGTCTATATGTCTAGTTTCAGGAGAAGTTTTGTGCTGCAGCATCGATTTTATTACTACAATAACTTGGCTAAAAGGACACCGTCATACTCAAACACTCCATGAATGGAGCGTTGACATTGAAAAGCTGTATACCAGATATTAGACTAAATGAAAATAACACATTCACTTAGCGACAGAGCTTAGTCAACACAGCATTTAGCCAGTGTCTCCTTATAAATAGGCAGACCCTCATTGAATGCAAATCCAGAAAAATATATTTTTGTATTTACCCAGAAATGATTAGTTACTAATTTATTGCGTTTTATTCCAACCTTTCTTAACCACTTCTACCATTCTCTCAGGGCAATATATAAGCCTAGATAAGAAACATGATACAACACAGCCTGACACCATGAAATATGGGAATGGGTATCATTTTAGATAACAAAATATGGATTTGTTAACTAAGACCAGTTTTTAAATGTCCCAGAATGAGGTTAAAACTCATACCACAATTGTAAAGAGTTGACAGCAATGACCGTCAAAAACCCAAGGAAAAAAAACTGATTGCAAGAACAGAGCTACTGGCTAGATTCCAAAGAAATCATATTAATAAACCCCATTAATTACTGTGCGCTGTGTGCAAAGAACTTTATTTCTACAACATGAACTGATATATGTTATGCTTCACAGACCTTCTGCACTGGCAGTTATATCTGCATAATTTTGATCATTCTCTGGTACTGTTAATGAAGTGTTCAAAAGAAATAAATTATATCATGGTTCCAACAATAATTATAATGATAATAATAAGAATAATAGTATTTGTATTGAAGGAGAACTGTTTTCTTTTATCTGCACCAGAACAACCAATAATCTTAATATAGAAACTCATGCTGCCTTGTGCAGGTATACACTCTATTCTTTGAAGTATTTATGCCAACAACAGCATGCCATTCTACTATCAAATGGTATGTTGGCTCATGTAAGACAGCCTGTGATCCTGTCTTTATCTGTATTGTCAAAATAAATGTCATAAGTCTCTTCATGAATACTGCCTGGGCAAGAAAGTTAATCTTGCTTAGCACGCAAGGGCATGAACTGAGAAATGGGGAGGAGGTGATAAATACATCCCATTCTATAGGAAAGTTGCCTGTGATACCGGGACGTACCTAAGGAGCACAGATTTGTTCTATCTCCATCAGTCTTGGACACGGTGTCTACTGGTGACACTTTGGCATCGACCTTCTCTCATCTTTTTTGTAGTGCTCATTTAGGGTTTATTTTGTGCCCCATTAGTCTAGCACATGCTTAAATCTTAAATGTTGATAGATGCCTCCTCACATATGCCCACAAAACACTTTTCACCTCAGCATAGGGGCCTGGCAGGAAGTAGTCAACTTGCACCAGAAAGCAGAGGACTACCTACAGGATCCGTGACGTTTTGTACATTTATTCTAAGAGACGCCTCTTGAACTGTTCTCTTCATTGAATGCTGCATTACCAACTGTAAGGATTATTCACAGTGACTCTTGTTGTATACTTCTGGGGTTGTCAGCAATGCTGAGCATTAAAGCAAACAAAACAAAAACAGGTGTTATGCTATCACTATATCTATTGATATTTGTAGGAGAGTAGGATCTGCCTCTTATGTTGCCCCCATTTTTTTTCCTGATGTTTACACTGGTTTCTGGCTATAGTCAGGCTGGGACCCTGCCAATCAGGGCCCCAGCCTCTCTGTTCTCTCTAAACGACTTGGAGTGCTCTCTAGATGCACTAGTGATTGGATACTGTGGTACCTTATGAGTCCCTAGTATATGGTACCTTAGGTACCAAGGGCATGGGTACTTCACAGGCCTACCAGGGGCTGAAGCATGTATTATGCCACCCCTGGGAAGCAGACTAAATCTGACACCACAGGTCTGCTACTGCAGCCTGGGTAAGGTGGTGCATGCACCCCTTACTGTGATATAGGCTACCTATATCACTACATAGATACACACATATAAACCTATAAGTCACTCCTATGGCAGGCCTTATCAATCCTGAAGGCAAAGTGCTTGGTTCCTATGTGAGAGGGTGCCCCTGCATGAGCAGAGCCCCTCTGCAGCCTTCGGAGAACCTTCTCTGAGGCTGTTTGTAGTGCAGCCTGACCATATACTCTTAAGCGCATTATAACCTCGCGTTAAATGCTAACTTTGGGATGGCTGCACAGAAACATGTCGTGTTTGGTGTCAAACATCTTGGAATACTACCCCCCCGCCAGTTCTGGTGGCGGGGGTAGCATTCCACCCTTCTAGAGGGATAGACATAAACCTACTGTGGAAACGCAGTAGAATCCTGAAGAGCCCTGGTATCACAAAATGAATGCCACCAGTCACAGACACTGGGCTGCCCTCCTGCTGATGACCGAAACTCGCAGTGGAGGAGGCCCAACAATAGGTATCCTGTCACAGGAGGGTGTGACCACCTTCCAGACAGGGTTTAGTGTATTGGGGCTGGGTGGGTGCACTCCTAGAGTGCTTTGAAGTCCTGCACTGGGGGAGCAGAAGGCTCCTCTGTGCATACACCAGTTCAAACCGGCTCAGGGGCTACCTGCCCCTGCTCTGGCGCGAAACTGGACAAAGGGAAGTGGGTGTAGCCACCCACTCCCCTGACCCTCCCATACGTGGGGTCTTAGAGCTAGTCCCTCCCTTCCTTTTTAGTATAAGGTAGGGAACCCTTGAACTTGCAAACTAGATCTCCCTGGACGACGCTCTACTGAAGAATCTCAGACCTTCGACGTTCCACTACCTCTGGAAGACTGAAGAATCTCCCTTGGAGTGAAGGAGTGACTCCCCTGCTTGGCAGGCACCAAAAACTGAAACGACAGTTGCAAACTACGCCGCTCCTGCCGGAGCCCGAGGTCCCTGCAGCCCAAGACAAAGATTTCCTGACTTGCTCAAGGCCATTGTGAGTCTCCAGCGAAGCTGAGGCAAGTGGACCCCACGAGTGACGAGAAACCGCAGTCCCTGGGTACCATGCACTATTGTCAAGTGCAACCCCTTCACGATGTTCTATGAACCTGTGCTTTGGACCACGTATGGTCCCAGCCTCCAGCAGCAATCCCTCCGAAGATCAGAGGCCTACCCCGTCCCGAGTGACCGTGGGCCCCTGTTGAAGGAATCCTCCTGAGGCATCTTTGCGATCCCTTGCCAGCCGGCTTGTGGGTCCCCTGAAGACTTTTCTACAGAACCAAAGGGCTCCCCTGGTTGCTCCAGGCCTGCCCTGACTTACCTTTGCTGGGTGAGTTCCCCAGACCTTGCTGGTCTGCACCATTGACTTTTTACGCTTTCCACGAGACTTGCTGCTACCAAGGCTTGTTGGCTCCAATCGGGTCGCCGACACCGCAGTCAGCTGCAGACTTTGTGGGACACGCTGAATCCAGCTCCTGGTCATCCTCGACACCTCCTGGACCTCGTGGTTGAAGAGTCAAGACACCCGTGAACAACCTGAATCTGTCAATGACGGTGGGCATTCATCTTCCTTGCCCCGGGTCACTGCCCAGTGACTTTGAACACTGCCCCCTCTGCTTTCAGGTCTTCCTTCTTCCGAATCCAGGCTCGGATTCCACCGGACACTTCTCCTGTCTTCACAAGCAGCAAGTCTTCATTGGCTCCCATTGAAAACGACGCCACGACCCGACACCAAAGGACACCTATGCACCCGGCTTCCCTGGGTGAGGTAACTCCAGCACTACGGTGCTCCTGTGGGTGTTGGCCCTAGAACTACTTACCCTGTAAGTGACTTGCTTGTAGCTACTCCCGAAGTGCCCTTAAACTCTTAATTTCCAACCGCGACTTGCCCCATTGAAGTCTACGGCGATCCGCGCCTGTGTTCACGCACTGCACGCGTCCCCCGTGGGTCCTTTACTTACCTACCTTGGGTGGTTTCGTGAGGCCCCAACACTTCTGAAGGCCCTAGGCCTTGTCCCTCTGCAAGTCGTTGTTCTTAAGTTTTTTTTTTAGTATATGGTCTGGTACGCCCCTAGGGCCCCAGCCATATTGTGCTTAATTTATTGTGAAACGTTGATTTGTGCATATGTTCCTGACTTCTAATCTCATAAAGAGATTAGTAGAGAGTTGTTTAGTAATAAATACATGTATATATGATATATATACCTGTGTGGTGTCTTTTCATTTGGTGATTCAAGAGACTGTGTGGTAAAACAAGCTGCTTTACATTCCTCCAAGACTTAGCCTGAAGGCTGCTCTCCACAGCTACCACTAGGATAGCTTTCTATAAAGGTTGTCTTAAACCTACCTACCATAAGAGTCGAATTGTACTGGTGCAAGGTGTCCACTTTAACTAGTGAACAGCATATACCAGGCCAACTTCTCACATTGGTGGCAGCGTGTGGGATTTCAGCTTGCTATTGTTTTACCAGAAAATCTCTATTTGAATTACTAACTGAAAACCACTATAGGTACTTAAGGTACATATAAAGTCAAGCTTAGTATCAATAAGTTCTACTGAACTTAGAGCTATGTGCGAAGGGATAGCACACCCTTTCTACAGCTCAAGCTAGTATCAGTAGGCCACAAACTAGTGTAGGTAGTACAGCACTGCACAACACTAGAATGTCCTTAAAGGGTGGACCCAGTGGATCCACTCAGCCTCAGTATAAGGACATGGCTTTCTCTGAACTGAGAGCCATGTGTGCTGCAAGGCACCTGAAGCTAGGACAGAGTCCCTCCACACTACACCTGATAGATCTGCTGACAGCAGATGATCTTAGATTAGCTCTAGGAGCTAATGGGTCTGAATCAGTGGGTGGGTCAATTACAGTGTCTGGGTCAGATGATGAAAATCAGAATGACCAAGACTCTGTGATTGAAGGGACAGGTCCCCAGGGAACTGAAAAGGACAGAGGAATTCTCCCTAAGAGAACTGACATAGTGGAGGAGAGGCCTAGGTCCCTTTCTAAGGAATCTGAACACTCCTATCACTCTGGCAGAGAATCTGTCTACCAGAGAAACTCCTACTACCCAAGAAGAGAGACCTCCTCTGACAGAATGTACAAACTGCTGCAGTATGAGGAAGCAAGATTTGCCCTCAAAACCAAGCAGTTGGCATTAGATAAGGAAGCCCTGGAGCTCCAGAGAGCTTCTAGAAAAGAGGGGTTAGAACCCCCTGGTGGCAGCAACAGTGTCCCTAGAGGCAGAGAATATATTCCAGACCATAGGAACCTGAGCAAGGTTGTTCCTCCCTACCAGAGTGGGGATGATATCCATAAGTGGATAATTGCTATGGAGAGGGCTTGTAGAGTACAACAGGTCCCCCAAAAGCAGTGGGCAGCAATCTTGTGGCTCTCCTTTTCAGATAAAGGTAGAGACAAGCTCCTCACTGTTTGAGAAGAGGATTCTGATGACTATGAAGTCCTGAAGAGTGCACTGATAGATGGGTTTGGCTTAACCACTGAGCAGTACAGGTTGAAGTTCAGAGACACCCAGAAGGCACAGACTCAGGACTGGACTGACTTTGTAGATTGTGCAACCAAGGCTCTGGAGGGTTGGCAGTAGGGTTACTGATTTCAAGGGATTGTATAATCTAATGATGAGAGAACAGATCCTTAATAATTGCCAGAACTAGTTGTTGCATCAATACCTGGTGGACTCAGATCTGACCTCTCCCCAAGAATTGGGAAAGAAGGCAGACAAGTGGGTCAGAACCAGGGAGAGGCAGAAAACCCAGAACCAAGGGGGTGACACCAAGAAGCAGGATCCTAAGGGCTCTGAGAAAAGTGGGGATAAGTCAAAAGACCAGAAGTCTTCACAAGGGCCCCAAAAATCTGCATCTGGTGGGGAGTCACAATCCAACAAGGGAAAAGGCCAAAAGAAGCCCTGGTGCAAAGTCTGTAACAAGTCCAAAGACCAAACCACCACCACTCCTGCCCCTAAGGCAACTGTTCCCCCTAGTTCAGCTACTGGTGGAGGTGGTACACCGAATAAGGGTGTAGTAGGGTTGACCCTGGGTTCTGAAGTGGACTCTGGCCTAGTCAGAGTACCCACTCAGGCAATGCTGATTTGTGATGGAGACATGGACATGTCCTTCCTTGTGAGCCCAGTAATCTGGGCAAATAGAAACAGCAGCCTGTAATAAATGGCAAACAGGCTTTGGCATTTAGGGACACAGGTGCTAGTGTCACCATGGTGGCAGAGGATCTTGTGGACCCTGGACAGATCATCCTGGGCGAAATGTACCAGGTGACCAATGCAAGCAATGTCAGGACCAACCATAGTCTGGCAGTTGTGAATTTCTCCTGGGGAGGGGTAACTGGCCTCAAGAAGGTTGTAGTCAGTGCAGACCTCCCTGTAGAGTGTCTATTGGGCAATGATCTAGAAACTTCAGCCTGGTCTGAAGTAGAGTTATGGACTCATGCTGAGATGCTGGGCATCCCTGCAAAGGTATTTGCTGTGACCAGGTCACAAGCCAAAATGCATGACACTGAACCAGCTCTGGATCCTGGAACAATGGACCAGATGCTTCCCAAGAAGAGGAGCAGTAGGGTTAAGGCAGTGCCTTCCCTCTGTCTCAGATCACTGATTCCCCTCTTGAGGGAGGAGGAGCAGATCCTGAAGAAGGAACTGCCCCAGAGGGACTTGAGCCTGACCAGGTTGAGTTCTTGGGGGCAGGGGGCCCTTCTAGGGAAGATCTGAGTAAGGAGCAACAGTGCTGCCCCTCTCTTGAACCCCTCAGACAGCAGGCTGCTGCTGAGGCTGCTGGGAGTGCTAGTGGGTCCCATAAAGTTTATTGGGATGAGGGACTCCTATATTCTGAGGGTAGAGATCCAGCCCCTGGAGCCACCAGGAGGTTGGTAATACCTCAGAAGTTTAGGGGTTCCTCTTGACCCTAGCACATGACATCCCTTTAGCAGGTCACTTGGGCCAAAACAAGACCTGGGACAGGCTTGTTCCACATTTTCATTGGCCACATATGTCAGAGGACACAAAGGAGTTTTGTCGCTCCTGTGTCACATGCCAAGCCAGTGGCAAGGCAGGTGGCACCACAAAGGCCCCCTGATACCACTACCTGTGGTGGGGGTACCCTTTGAAAGGGTAGGGATTGACATTGTTGGTCCCCTTGACCCTCAAACTGCATCTGGGCACAGATGTATCCTGGTGGTAGTGGATCATGCCACCAGGTACCCAGAGGCAATTCCCTGAGGACCACCACAGCCCCTGTGGTGGCAAGAGCCCTCATTGGAGTTTTCTCCAGAGTGGGTTTCCCAAAGGAGGTCATCTCTGACAGAGGTACAAACTTCATGTCAGGATATCTGAAAGCAATGTGGAAGTAGTGTGGTGTAACATATAAGTTCACCACCCCTATCACCCACAATGCAATGGGTTGGTTGAACGTTTCAACAAAACCCTGAAGGGAATGATTAAAGGACTCCCAGAGAAGCTTAGGCGGAAATGGGACCTTCTTCTTCCCTGCCTGTTGTTTGCATATAGAGAGGTTCCACAGAAGGGGGTTAGTTACAGCCCATTTGAGCTTCTGTTTGGGCATCCTGTAAGAGGTCCATTATGTTTGGTAAAAGAGGGCTGGGAGTTACCTCTCAAACCCCCCAAACAGGATGTGATGGACTATGTACTTGGTCTCTGCTCCCGGATGGCCGAATACATGAAAAATGCAACCAAAAACCTGGAGGCCAGCCAAGAATTACAAAAAGCTTGGCATGACCAAAAGGCTGTGCTGACTGTGTACCAGCCAGGACAGAGAGTGTGGGTGTTGGAGCCTGTGGCCCCAGCAGCCCTCCAAGACAAGTGGAGTGGCCCCCATACCATAGTTGAGCAAAAGGGAGAAGTCACCTATCTGGTGAATCTTGGAACTCCCAGGAGCCCCCTGAGGGTGCTCCATATCAACAGATTAAAGCCATATGTTGACAGGGCTGACATGGGCTTGCTCATGGCAACTGATGAGGACCAGGAGGAGGAGAGTGACCCTCTCCCTGACCTGCTCTCACAGAACCCTGATGATGGGTCAGTAGATGGTGTTGCTTTGGCAAGCAGCCTCACTGACCATCAGCAAACTGAGTGCAGACAAGTTCTGCAACAGTACAGACATATGTTTAGCCTGACCCCTAGTCAGACTACCAGGTGCACCCATGAGGTGGACACTGGAGACAGTCTGCCTGTCAAGAGTAAAATCTACAGGCAACCTGACCATGTCAGGGACTGTATCAGGACTGAAGTCCAGAAAATGTTGGAGTTAGGTGTGATTGAGCCTTCAGATAGCCCTTGGGCTAGCCCAGTAGTCTTAGTACCCAAGCCTCATACCCAGGGTGGTAAGAAAGAAATGAGGTTTTGTGTAGACTACAGAGGCCTCAATGCAGTCACCAGGACTGATGCCTATCCCATACCAAGGGCAGATGAGCTGATTGATACTTTGGCCTCAGCCAATTATCTAAGTACATTTGACCTAACAGCTGGCTACTGGCAGATCAGGTTAGCTGATGATGCAAAAGCCAAAACAGCATTTTCGACCCCTGGTGGGCACTACCACTTTGTGGTGATGCCCTTTAGATTGAAAAATGCACCTGCCACTTTTCGGAGGTTGGTGAATAAAGTTCTGGCAGGGATGGAAACTTATTGCTCAGCTTATCTAGATGATATTGCTGTCTTTAGTTCCTCCTGGCAGGATCACCTGGTCCACCTCAGAAATGTTTTGGAGGCTCTGCAGAAAGCAGGCCTCACTATCAAGGCCACCAAGTGCCACCAAGTGCCAGATAGGGCAGAGTCAGGTTGTGTACCTGGGCCACCTTGTGGGTGGAGGCCAGGTTCAGCCTTTACAGAGTAAAATCCAAACCATAATGGAATGGGCTGCTCCAACCACCCAGACACAGGTGAGAGCCTTCTTAGGCCTGACTGGGTACTATAGGAGGTTTGTGAAGGGATATGGATCTATAGTGACCCCCTTGAATGATCTGACCTCAAAGAAAATGCCAAAAAAGGTTCAGTGGACAGCTAGCTGTCAGAAGGCATTTGAAGACCTAAAGCAGGCCATGTGCACTGCCCCCATCTTACAGAGTCCAGACTACACCAAAAAGTTCATTGTCCAAACAGATGCTTCTGAGCTGGGTGTGGGAGCTGTACTGTCTCAACTGAATGATGAAGGTCAAGACCAGCCAGTAGCTTTTATTAGCAGAAGGCTGACCCCTAGAGAGAAACGTTGGTCAGCTATAGAGAGGGAGGCCTTTGCTGTGGTGTGGGCCCTGAAGAAGCTGAGGCCATACTTGTTTGGCACTCACTTCATAGTTCAGACTGACCACAAGCCCCTCATATGGCTTAAACAGATGAAAGGTGAAAACTCAAAACTTTTGAGGTGGTCCATTTCCCTACAGGGGATGGATTATACAGTGGAACATAGGCCTGGGACCCAGATGGTCTCTCAAGGTATTTCCACTTAGAGCACGAAGACTCAACTGGTCAAGGTTAGTTTAGTGTCCCTGCGTTTGGGGGGGAGGGGTTGTGTAGGAGAGTAGGATCTGCCTCTTATGTTGCCCCCATTTTTTTTTCTGATGTTTACACTGGTTTCTGGCTATAGTCAGGCTGGGGCCCTGCCAATCAGGGCCCCAGCCTCTCTGTTCTCTCTAAACGACTTAGAGTGCACTCTAGGTGCACTAGTGATTGGATACTGTGGTACCTTATGAGTCCCTAGTATATGGTACCTTAGGTACCAAGGGCATAGGTACTTCACAGGCCTACCAGGGGCTGAAGCATGTATTATGCCACCCCTGGGAAGCAGACTAAATCTGACACCACAGGTCTGCTACTGCAGCCTGGGTAAGGTGGTGCATGCACCCCTTACTGATATATAGGCTACCTATATCACTACATAGAAACACACATATAAACCTATAAGTCACTCCTATGGCAGGCCTTATCAATCCTGAAGGCAGAGTGCTTGGTTCCTATGTGAGAGGGTGCCCCTGCATGAGCAGAGCCCTTCTACAGCCTTCGGAGAACATTCTCTGAGGCTGTTTGTAGTGCAGCCTGACCATATACTCTTAAGCGCATTATAACCTCGCGTTAAATGCTAACTTTGGGATGGCTGCACAGAAACATGTCGTGTTTGGTGTCAAACATCTTGGAATACTACCCCCCCCGCCAGTTCTGGTGGCGGGGGTAGCATTCCACCCTTCTAGAGGGATAGACATGTACCTACTGTGGAAACGCTGTAGAATCCTGAAGAGCCCTGGCATCACAAAATGGATGCCACCAGTCACAGACACTGGGCTGCCCTCCTGCTGATGACCGAAACTCGCAGTGGAGGAGGCCCAACAATAGGTATCCTGTCACAGGAGGGTGTGACCACCTTCCAAACAGGGTTTAGTGTATTGGGGCTGGGTGGGTGCACTCCTAGAGTGCTTTGAAGTCCTGCACTGGGGGAGCAGAAGGCTCCTCTGTGCATACACCAGTTCAAACCGGCTCAGGGGCTACCTGCCCCTGCTCTGGCGCGAAACTGGACAAAGGGAAGTGGGTGTAGCTACCCACTCCCCTGACCCTCCCATAGGTGGGGTCTTAGAGCTAGTCCCTCCCTTCCTTTTTAGTATAAGGTAGGGAACTCTTGAACTTTCAAACTAGATCTCCCTGGATGACACTCTACCGAAGAATCCCGGACCTTCGACGTTCCACTACCTCTGGAAGACTGAAGAATCTCCCTTGGAGTCAAGGAGTGACTCCCCTGCTTGGCAGGCACCAAAAACTGAAACAACAGTCACAAACTACGCTGCTCCCGCTGGAGCCCGATGTCCCTGCAGCCCAAGACAAGGATTTCCTGACTTCTCCAAGGCCATCGTGAGTCCCCAGCTAAGCTGAGGCAAGTGGATCCCACGAGTGACGAGGAACTGCAGTCCCTGGGTACCATGCACTATTGTCGAGTGCAACCCCTTCACGACATTCTACGAACCTGTGCTTTGGACCACATGTGGTCCCAGCCTCCAGCAAAAATCCCTCCGAAGATCAGAGGCCTACCCCGTCCCGAGTGACCGTGGGCTTCTGTTGAAGGAATCCTCCCGAGGCGTCTTTGCAATCCCTTGCCAGCCGGCTTGTGGGTCCCCTGAAGACTTTTCTACAGAACCAAAGGGCTCCCCTGGTTGCTCCAGGCCTGCCCTGACTTACCCTTGCTGGGTGAATTCCCCAGACCTTGCTGATCTGCACCATTGACTTTTTACGCTTTCCACGAGACTTGCTTTTACCAAGGCTTGTTGGCTCCAATTGGGTTGCCGACACCGCAGTCAGCTGCAGTCTTCATGGGACACGCTGAATCCAGCTCCTGGTTGTCCTCAACGCCTCCTGGACCTCGTGGTTGAAGAGTCAAGACACCTGTGAACGACCTGAATCTGTCGACGACGGTGGGCATTCATCTTCCTTGCCCCGGGTCACTGCCCAGTGACTTTGAACACTGTCCCCTCTACTTTCAGGTCTTCCTTCTTCCGAATCCAGGCTTGGATACCACCGGACACTTCTCCTGTCTTCACAAGCAGCAAGTCTTCATTGGCTCCCATTGAAAACGACGCCGCGACCCGACACCAAAGGACACCTATGCACCCGGCTTCCCTGGGTGAGGTAACTCCAGCACTATGGTGCTCCTGTGGGTGTTGGACCTAGAACTACTTACCCTGTAAGTGACTTGCTTGTAGCTACTCCCGAAGTGCCCTTAAACTCTTAATTTCCAACCGCGACTTGCCCCATTGAAGTCTACGGCGATCCGCGCCTGTGTTCACGCACTGCACACGTCCCCCGTGGGTCCTTTACTTACCTACCTTGGGTGGTTTCGTGAGGCCCCAACACTTCTGAAGGCCCTAGGCCTTTTCCCTCTGCAAGTCGTTGTTCTTAAGTCTCTTTTTTAGTATATGGTCTGGTACGCCCCTAGGGCCCCAGCCATATTGTGCTTAACTTATTGTGAAACGTTGATTTGTGCATATGTTCCTGACTTCTAATCTCACAAGAGATTAGTAGAGAGTTGTTTAGTAATAAATACATATATATTTGATATATATACCTGTGTGGTGTCTTTTCATTTGGTGATTCAGGAGATTGTGTGGTAAAACAAGCTGCTTTACATTCCTCCAAGACTTAGCCTGAAGGCTGCTCTCCACAGCTACCACTAGGATAGCTTTCTATAAAGGTTGTCTTAAACCTATCTACCATAAGAGTCGAATTGTACTGGTGCAAGGTGTCCACTTTAACTGGTGAACAGCATATACCAGGCCAACTTCTCACAATATTCAATTGATCTTTCTCAGAAAGATGAAAGGCTGATTGACCCTTCCAAAATCCAAAATCCTTATTTGCAGATCATAGCAAGCATCAGCAAGAGCGTTTAAGATACTCGGACCTCTTACCATCAGAGCACCGCTGTGTTTGATGCTATCTGTATTGCTTTTATAAATTTAAACCTGTTCCATTTTCACCTTCTGGTTGATTGATTTAATGGTTATTTAATGATGTGCGTCACACACAAATAGGCACAGAGAGACACACAACAATCTTAAAGGACTGAAATAATTCCAGAGCCATTGTCTGATGGGTTAACCCTGAAGCACGAAAACATAACTTGAAATTGATTGGCATAAGAGTGCAGATGTAAGGCGTCACAAGATAGCACGTCACTTTACCTTGTTATGCGTCTTCGAACTGCTATGAGCAGATTACAGCTATGTGAAACAGGAAAACAGTATTGCACTTTCAAAATAAGTGCAAATAAGTTATTGGGGCGAATGTTCTAGATGGCTGATACTAAAGCACATCTGCTGTCTCGAACACACAGCAGTTTGAAGTTTGTAAATGGGGGCAAGCACACTCACTTGTGCACGCACACACTAAATGACCCTAAACACATGAACTATCTGCCTTGCACTGGTGGGAGATAATGCAGACACTTCAAATGTCCTTGAACGTGGGGTTTCAGACACATTAACACGCTCCATATGCCAATTCTGACTTCACACCTCAATGTAATATAGTAAATTCACACTGGTAAAAAAGATTCTTGCCAGGCCTTGTTAGTCCCCCCATCAACACTGCGTCATCATTACGTTTTGTCCTCCTTCATTTTACTATGAAACTCTCTCCATAAAAAGCCAATATAATAAACGTGCAGTCTTCTTTGTACTTGGACTCCAATTACAAGGGGTCTCGTGGGGGAGATGGGGAGGTCGCTGCTCATGTCTTTTGTGTTAGGCGGGCCTAGATGATATCTGTGCAGCGCTACAATTCTCACTACATAGTATGGGAGACACACTGCCTGGTACACAAAACTGTTTACACAATCACTCAGAAATGAATGCCCCCATCAGTATAGGAAACATAAATCGCTTACCTTGTTTTCTTTATTACTTCACCCAGACGGGCCTCCACTCAATCTCTACTGTGGACGTAAAGGCAGAAACCCAAATCTGGATCCTGCTCTGCTCCCAGCTTCTAGTCCTATCAGAAGTTGGGACAGGGCTGAAAATCCCGCCCCTGATGTTTTGTCTGTCTTCCAATTGGACACCGGGATGCACTGATTTGCGCCCCGACACCCCTCATTTTAACAGGTGTACTGTGCTGATTAAGACATGCGCAGTACGGCTGTTAAATTCAATAGAAAGTGCCTGTGTGAGGGGACGTAGCTGAATTACGCCCTCACACATGCGCAGTACAAAGCATGCATCTCCAGATTGCAATAAACATACACAGCAATCTGAAGATGAATGCTTCAGCCCCACCCACTCCCTCCTTCTCCTGCAATGAGCTACAGAGGCTGCTACACACACTGGCAGTGCAGAATGCTTATTACACGATCATGTTCAAATGAACGTGTTTTCATGTACAATGCAAGTGAGGCTCAAGTGTCTTCTTTCCCTCCGAGCATCTAGGGTATTTAGCACCTCGCAGGTGGCAGGGCACCACCCATTTGCCCTTGAGGACGAACCGCCCCTGCCACTCAGGCATTTTAATATCACAGTTACACAGATTGTAGTGCTTTTCAGTGGATTCCTGTTGAGGAGACCCACCTTGCGATTTAGTCTTTTCTTTATGTTTCTTATTATCCCACTTTTTCTTTTTGGAAGAATCGGGTGCTTGCTTTGAGTCATGCTTTTCAGAATTACTCTTTATTTGTTGTTTACCGGGTCAGGCCCCAACATTATCTCAACCTAGTGTTGCATAGGTTAGTTTAATCATTTTAGGTAATTCGCGCTCCTGTTACCCCAGAGCCAAATCCCTTAGGTGCTGGCGTATAGCCAACACTGCTGCTTCCCCTTTAATATCACTTAGCATAATTGTGGATATTGCAGCAAAATTGCCCATCAGCTTAATCCCCAAATCAAGGGCAGGGGCTGCCTCCTACTTGTTCTGAATCTGTTCAAGCATTTCTTGCAAAACAGCTAGTGAGGCTGTACCATGAGTTCTAGTATAAACTGCAGCAAAGACCATACCCCAAGTGGTGCAGTCCTCTAACAGGGGAGCCATCCCCATTGGCAAGCATATTATTAGAATCCTGGTTTCTTTGGGGTCTTGTATGGGGAAACACTGCTTCAAGTTGGTTTGTTTTTTGTGCAATCCAGAACAGTATCTCCTCCTTTCTGATGGGAACTTTACCCATGACTGTGTTTATTGTTTGTGGGCTTATGCACATTGTAGCCAATTGTGGTTGTGCAATCTTGCAATGATTTATTGTTAATGCTTGCATTATGAACTGTTTCAAACATCTAAATATTGTTACTAGACTGGCATATAATCTACATAACTGTGGTGCTATCATATTAGCTATGTTTGGATGTGGTGTGTAGCCGGCTAAAACTGGCCATGTTGCTCCTTCATTGCTAAGGGGACCAAGTCTGACTTCATTCATTGTGTGTGGTAGGTCGGTTTCCAACCAATTTTGATATTCTTGGTATGTTAATGGTATTTCTAATGTTTCACAAGCTGTGTAGTTATTTGGAATGTCAGCTGCAGTATAAGTGTGAAACAGCCTTGTTTGGTCATTTGCTGCTGGGAATGTAACCCATAAATAGACCTTTGTCCTATATGCTTCGTGAGCCTCAACCATGAAGGTAACATCCCCCCGTAAGTGTGAGACCATGTTTCAACAGCTTCTGAGTAATCGCATATCTGCAGTTCTCAGGTACGTTAAATGCTGCTGGTTCAGCCAGAAGAATATGTGGAATTCAGAGAAGGTAACTTAATGGTATAATCCTTTGAAAGGTTAAAGCTTGAACAACCTACAGCCAATACATAGGAATTGGCTACTCATCTGAGGAAGATATTTCCCCACTACCACAGACGTCTCCGTATAAGAGGTGAGTAGGTGTCTTTGGGTACACAAGAGAAAACTACTCAGGCAATCCATTTAATAAGAACCTAAGCTACTAACGTTGGCCATGTTGTACGGCTTGTACTTTCTCAGTAGGAACTGTGCGTTTGTTGGACAACATAATCGTTGGAATGGTGCCAGACTGATTCTATGCACCACTGCAGGTTATTTTGGCATATAGTCCTGATAGCTCACAGTGTACCATCTGTACCCCTAAATCTTAAGCAGGTGACAAATGGATTGTGCAACCTTAGACCATGACAACCCTGACTCCCCAAAGAATCGTGGTAACAGATCTAGAACCGTTTCGCTAAGTTACTCATGCATACCCAAAGAGATACACAAGAAATACACAAAGAGGCACTTCAATATTTCTTGAAACATTGTGATTATTGTATAAAATACATGTGCTGCTATGATCAACAGAAGGAAACAAAATAGCGTGATTAGCAATATGAGAATAGTGCAAAAGATAAACAATTCCACCATTGTGCTAAAACAGTGTATATATGTTGGCATATAAGTACTGGGTATAGTATGCTCCTACTTAGCGCTCCCTAACCTATTTGCCTAGGGTGGGTAATCTGCCAAAATCCCTACTGGATGATCTAATTCCCCATTACATGATAGTGAGTGTCTTCAGGGTGCCCATCTTGGTCACAAGTTACACATCCCTACTCGAAGAGGGAAAACAGGAATCAGCAGGGCTGGAATTCCGGCATGCAGCAACCTTGCAGTGACAGCAGAGTACTCCTCTGATCTAAACATGAAAATGCTTGTGAATATATAATAAAACGTCATCCATGCTATGGTGCCGAAGCCCCAGTCAGGCTGTCATTGTTTATCCTCTTATAATAGCTGTGTCACCTAATGGACAAACAGATAACAACATTTGTGCAGGGAACTTTATCCCTTGTACTAAATGTTCAAGGTGTCGTGAAAGTGTGCCTATGAAGCGGAAATGTAAGCAATGTGGTTTCGGAGAACCATATCCTACACAGTCAAGCAAGCAAATGTATGTCAAAAGTCATTGTGTAAGAAAGAAAGCAACTTAAGAAACATGTGCATTAAAAAGTGGTGGTGTTTTTTCCCCAGGCCTAACCCAACCACCTGACAACTTTGCATAATTTAAAATGGAACCCTTCCAAAAATGAATTTCTTTGCATCTCTTCATCAAATTCGTCAATCCTTAACAGCAAACCCTCCACCATTGACAGTGCCTAATCCCTAGGTGTCATCCTAGAAAGAAAGTCTCAACACACATTCTCGAACCAGCACCATGGCTAGAAATGCGGAAAATCAATGGTGTCTTCTCTGGGAAATCCACCACTACATTCCAGAACAAGATCTGAAATCTCTTGCTCAAACAATGGTGGTCTTCAGAATCAACATTGTAACTCTTGTTTGACAGGTCTACTCAAGACCCATATAATCCCCTGAAATCAATTCTACATTGGGCAGCACCCATTGTCTATGGGGCCAAAAGGAATGACCACATCTCACCTATGCTGGTCACTCTGCTGGCTGCCCATTGAAGCCAGGGCCATATAGAAGACTTCTTGTATCACCAATAACGCCTCACTCACATTCACTCCCTTTTACCTGGCGGACAAACTTATGTTATATGGGCCAGCATTACTGAAAGGGTGCACTTTCCCAGTTTGTGACATGGCTCACTTTTAAGCAGGTGGGTTGGGTGCCAAGAGGGAAAGTGTGCCCTATTATAAAGAATGTGCTGCCCTCAGGGCAGCCGCAAACTTGAGCAGACTCCAGGGCTGCGAATTCAAGAGAAATGCAGAGAAGCGGTTTAAAAGCTGCTCTGTGTTTCTCTGTGCAGGTAGCAACCTGCCTGCACTTTCAAAATGGATTAGAGATCCCCTTGCAGGTGGGTGCAGTGAGTGGCTGCACTCACCTGCAAGTGATGTCTGGGGGAACCATGGGACCCCCATTTCATCCCTTGAGAGGAGTGCCCTCAGGAGGCGCACTGATGCCAAGCTACCTTTTTGTGGCGCACTCCTAAGGGCATGCTTGTCTCTGCGCCCAAGACGCAAATACAACATGGGTGCAGGGCAAAGTGAATCCCTCATTTACATGGGGCAAAGCCCCATGAAAATGAGGGAACGTCCTCTCTCAATAGCACCAATGCTACATGTGCACCAGCGCTATCTGTATTACAGAAGGGGCCGCACGTGCATAGCCGGGCCCTTCTGTCACACGAAAGTGCCCTGGGGGCATGCAAAGTGGGCGCAAACACCGGTTGCATCCCTGGGGCACTTTATGTAAGTACATACAGAACAGAAACCTTTTAGAATGCATCTCTTGTGTCTGAGACAACATGTAGACCCAGACATGCTATCATTTTGCGTCAGTGGTTGCCTGACTTTTATGGCACAGCCCCCACACAAAATCCATTATGGCATTTACTGAGTCAAAGTCAGTTTGTGTGTCTTTGCAAGGTTTAGAAAATACAAAGTACCCCAGCGCATAGGGCTGCCTTGGTTGGCATTACATGGGTGGAACAAGAGTGTGCCCATGCATCCACCCATGTATTTTAAGGCAAACCCAGATTTACAAACACTTGTAAACCTGAGTTTGTGCAAAAATTGCATGCATACCCAGCTGGACACATTGCTTTCATGAAGGAAGGGATCCCTTCCTGCACTAAAGCAATCCTACCTATAATACAGACACACTTACAACATGGTGCAAGGGTGCCTGTGTTAGCGCTAGGCAGCCACAAAACCGCCAGCACACAGAGGGAGCTGAATAGTGACATAGCTTGGTAAATATGGCTCTGTTCAGCTCTCTTCCGTCCATGCAACGCAGAGCAGTAACTTTCCTTGCTGAACTGCATTGAGTGAACTATTAGTGACTATGCCCCATAAATCGTAATTTTTCTCTTTCAGGTCTAGTTTTGTTCAAAGAAATAAAAAAAAATACACTGGCATTTGAGAGCCTATAATGTCATTACCTTACTATAAGTGTGTTGAACCTTACCTTTTTGTCTTGAAATGGCTGTTCTTGCAGCTGTACTGCTTGGCGATTTCGTACCCAACAAAATATACCACAAAGAATTCCAGGTTGATGAACATCAGAATGTCCGATGCATCATTAGCCTTCCATTGAAATGCACTAAACTAGGGTCCACATAAGTGAATTTAGTTAATGTGTGCCAGCTTTTTCCAGGCAGTTCACCATTAACCTGCAAACTACCCTTGCTCAGACAATTAGCAGGTTGGAGAGCTAGGAAACCACATCCCTCCACCACTGAGGGTGTGGCTGGACATGTTTTATTGGCCCAGAGTCTCAATAACCCTCATTTAGAGGGTCTGACCTGTTATACTCATTTTAATAGCCTTCCTTATCAGGAGGGACAGACCAGCAGTTTACACCCATTTATAAAATGTACAATTTCTCTGCAGTGATTATGCATATTATGAATCAATCCATTTGTAAGAAATCAGGTTTATTGTTGAGGGGGTGGAAGCCCCACTCAGGCAACAACACCAATCCTTCTTAGGGTTAACCACAAAATTCATTAAATTAACCTGTACGTTATCCTTATGGTAGCTTGGCACAAAAGCAGTCAGGCTTAACTTCTAATTATGTAATTATAGAACACTAAAACAGTAATAAACTGAAAACACAAAACAAGAATGAAAGGAAGCTCATGACACTGGGGCGAGAGCAAAACCTATTATCACCTGCTATCTGCAACACCCCAGCAGCAACTGCCTAACATATCCCCCTCTTTTGAACCCTCAAGCATTCTAGCTCGGAATCTGGAAAGCACAGCCCCCTCATTCCAAGCACCAGCACATGTCTCATCATACCCCCCCTTCCCTCACAAGCAAAAAGAGAGAAAAGCATAACAAAGAATATAGCCAAAGAATACTGCAATAGTATACAAGAAAAAAAGAAACAACAGGCAATCAGATAATATTATTTAAACAAAAGCGAGAGGCAATGAAAAACAAAGTGTACACACAGAAAGTTTGTATAAGAAACAACGAAAACAAGACTTAGTTTGTGTTTTGTCTTTTATTCATGTTCTTCCTCAGAAAGCACAAGCTCAGCCAACGTGCTTCACCTTACATGTCCAGCGAACGAGTTTCTCAGCATCCAATACCATCTTTTTACATGGTATTGGATGCTGAGCAACTCATTTTCCGGATGGAACTCTGTGCCAAACATGGCTTGAATGACTGCCTTCAAGACTTTGAATCTTCAATCTTAGCCTTATCATCGGAAATTCATTTTTCAGGCTTGGATGTACAGAAAGTAATTTCTTACAAGTGTACTCCGGACGGTTGGCTATCCTTTGCGATGCTGCTTTCCCACTTTGGCTTGCAATACTTGTTATATAAAGCTGCCCTTAGGAAGCATTTTTTAAGGTGAAATGCGCTGGCTGCGCTTGTGCTATCTGAAGAAGAATACGAATAAAAGACTAACACAAACAAAACCAACCTATTAGTTTTGTCTTCATTGATTCTTGTACAAACTTTGTGTATACACTTTGCTTTTTGCTGCATAGGTGCAGAAAAGCATGACATGCCTTTGTGTACAAACAAACACAGGTCTCCGGATTCTCACCCAATCACCGACCTGAACAACCAAGGTTCCTTGTTGATCCTTTACAGTAACATACTTTTCCTGCACAGCAGTCCTCACATCCACCACCCCAGCCATCTTTGCAGCATCAATACTTTACCTAGACATCCACTCCATGTTCAATATGGATCCTGCAACCCTTCCCCTCAGCAACATAAAGGGAGATATACCCGTGCTAATATGAGGTGTTGTTTTCACAGCCAACAACATGTTATCAATCACATCCCTCCAATGCAACCCAATAATGAGCCCTGATAACTGTGAATTAACAACAGTGTCCTTTGGAGGCTATGTGACACATGGGAACAACTGACCTATGTTAGGCTGGAATTGTATCTTGATGAAAATGTGATGGATATATGTCACACCTCTTTTCCTTGTCCACCCTCCTCACGGTTTCACTTTGACCAACAACACTCCATCTCTCTTTTTCCCACACCTGAGCACCTTTTTTCTAAATATTAGAATCATGTGGTGATGAAAGAGCAACTGCGTTGCCACATTTAAATTGTACATTTACATTTGTAATAAATTGCATTCATTGCGAATATCTAACGTGGCACTGTGAATGCTGTTTTAATTTCATTTTGTTTTCTAGAATTGTTCGTTGTTACTGTGACCATTTCTATATTGTATCAACCTAAATAGTCCACCTCCTCTTGAGAGAACTTGCACTTCTCTTTCTTTAGTGTTAAACCACTAGCCTTAAGGATTACAAGCACACACTAACTCTGTTGTCATGTTCTGCCTCAATTCTGCCAAATATCAAGATGTAATCTTTAAAAAATGTGACCCCGTAGTGTTCTTAAAGAAATTGTTCATCAACCGTTGATTCACAGCTGATGCTGTTGCCAGACCTAATGGCTTGCAGACATAGCGTTATGCACCTTTAGGTGTAACAAATGATGTAAGGTGTCTGGAATCCCTGCTCATTTCAACTTGGTCGTAAGCTGAAGACACATCCAAAGAAGTGAAGAAACTAGCACCACTTAAAGTTGCCAACATTTTCCCATTGTTAGGTAGGGGCTGGCAATCCACCCAAATCTTTGAGTTCAGATCCCCCATATGCAAAATTTTAATGCACGATTGTTGCTCTTGTATGTCCCCTAAACCTCCAAAATCCTTTATGTTAATTAGCGTGAAAGGAGAACCAGAGTCTGCAATTAAAGTAATGTCCCTGTTGTTCACTGCAATTACACAAGATAGAGGTTTTGTTTTGAGTGTGCCGAGCGTGGATGATATTTCCATGACACCACTACTAGCATTTACACAGGAAGATAACATTAACACAACGTTATTATCATGATCAGAATCATTAAAATCCTTATCAATATTCTTAACACTTTGTGAAGGACTAGGTTTTGTCCAGAGTTAGCTTTGCACACACATGCAAAATGCCCCTTTTCCCCGCATTTGAAACACACTTGGTTCAAAGCTGAACAAAATTTGGCATTTCCCAAATGTGATTTGCTGCCAATTCGGAAACACGTCTCAACCTTTTCACCTTTTGATTTGAACACGCCCTCAGAAGCTCACAAAACGTTAGCATTCCCATTAGCCTTTGTGGGTTGTTTAGTTGTATTGCGTTTCAACACAGCAGGCAAGCTACCGGTGACACACACAGTCCAGAAACACTGTGTAGCGCCAGGCACCCTGCCATTCAATGCAGCACAAGGAATAGAGACGATAGCTGATCCTCACCACTTGAAGGAAGCTCAGGAAACCGGGGTAAGAGCAAACCTTCATTCCACCTGTCATCTCCAACGCCCCGGCAGCAACTGTTAAACAGAACCTCCTCTGACCTACAGCATTCTTCCTTGGAAACTGGAATGTACAGACCCAACATTCCAAGCACCAGCACGTGTCTCATCAAAGAAACAAAACAAACCAATCGGAAAGTGTGGATTCATTTTTAATAAAGAAAATGATACCAGCATAACAAATATCCAATCAGTAGAACCAGATATATTGAATTTTAAAGTTTTTAGTGAAAATAGCACCTAAAAGCACAAAGCTCCACTTGCAATCATCTTGTCGCGCTAGACCAGGGAAAAGTCATAAGTTCAGGCCGACCACGCTGGAGCATGGGTTGGATACAGAGACCAGGTTACTCCCGCTAAAGCATTACCTTCATAGTGTCACGACTCGCTCCCTGCATTCTCGTGTCCACCACCAGGGGGCCGAATTGTGGGGCTTCCCAGTGTTCTAACAAGCTTCCAGACCCTCCCCTTCATGTACATACTGACTTCCAGCCATTTCGACACTATTTGGGAATTGACATCCATTCCCAATCCATGCCGGGTTTTGTGGAAGCCATCCTGCTCATGCCTGAAACTCCATTACCCAGAATTCCCTGCTCACTGCTTCGTCTCCACCCCTGCAGGCCAAGGATGGGTGGAGGAATTCAGCTCACCTGTGGCTGGCTGCTGCTAGCCTGCTCACACCTGATGCATGTGATTAATGTGAGCTCTTTTAAGCCCCAGCTCCCTTCAGCCCAGTGTTGGTTATTGTAGCTGTATACCGGTGAGACCGATCCTTGTTTCCTGAGCTGTTTGGTTTCCTTGATTCCTTAGCTATAGTTAATCCTTGTTCCTTGATTCCTGAGCTATAGCTATTCCTTGTGCCTGAATTAGCACTGCCTGCAGTGCTACCTTGTTTCCTGAGTTCCTGAGCTATAGCTATTCCTTGTACCTGAATTAGCACTGCCTGCAGTGCTACCTTGTTTCCTGAGTTATAGCTATTCCTGTTCCTGGGCTTCAGCTATTTCTTGTGCCTGATTTGCACTGCTTGCAGTGCTCTCTTGACTCCTTGTTTCCTGAGCTGTAGCTATTTCCTGTTCCCTTGAACTAGCACTGCCTGCAGTGCTACCCTGACTCCTGACCCTTAGCATTCCTTGTTCCTGAACTGCAGCAGTTTCCCTCGTTTCTGAACTAGCACTGCCTGCAGTGCTATCCTGACTCCTGAGCCTTGTCATTCCTTGTTCCTGACCTGCAGCAGTTTCCCTTCTCCTGTACTAGCACTACCTGCAGTGCTACCTTGACTCCTGAGCCTTAGCATTCCTTGTTCCTGACCTGCAGCAGTTTCCCTTCTCCTGACCTAGCACTGCCTGCAGTGCTATCCTGACTCCTGAGCCTTGGCATTCCTTGTTCCTGACCTGCAGCAGTTTCCCTTCTCCTGTACTAGCACTATCTGCAGTGCTACCTTGACTCCTGAGCCTTAGCTCAATTATTGTTCCTGCCCCAGCACTGCCTTCTATGCTTTGTTTTCTTGATTCCTGAACCTGCACTATTCTAGTATACCCTTGTAGCCTCCCCTTCTGTATATCCTTTTCCAGTCCCTGCCTTTCTTCCCATTTCCTTGGTTCCAGTTCTAGTTTGCTGTCTTTCTATTCTGCTGTCTTGCTTCTGTTACCTTGTATGTTTGTTACCTGCTTTCTGCCAAATGTGCCCTGTGATTTCCTTCCTTTCCTGTTAAGCACTCCTCCCTGCTAGCTCCTTGTCTATTGTGCTTGTGTTTAGTTCTACCCCTTTGCTGTTACTGCCTTGCGTGTTCCTGTTTGATCGCCAGGATCCGTGGGCACAGCTGACTACCTAGGTGGTGTTTCTTGTTCACTGTGAGTATTGTCTTTGAGTTACTGTTATAACATCACCATAGGTATAAGCTCCACAGACCCTGCCTTTGCATACATATCCTATATGTGGGTATTTTCAGTCAGTATCTGTGTTAGAACTGGGGGTCTCTAGTTGGCAATGGTTTGCACCTTTGTCCAAATAGGGACCCTTGCTTCTAGTCAGGATAAGGGGAAACACTCTAAAATAACCCCTGCTCACCCCCTGGTAGCTTGGCACGAGCAGACAGGCTTATCTCAGAGGCAGTGTGTAAAGCATTTGTGACCACATACAGTAATACAGTGAAAACACTACAGATGGACACCACACAGGTTGTTTATGTAAAAATAAGTAATCTTTATATAGACTTATCACAAGACCTAATAGCAAAAATCCACAATACTGTACTCAAAAATAGACTTAAAATGATAGAGACAGTTCACGTTATCTTCAAAAATAGGATAGTCAATCAAATAAAGCTTGTAGCAACAAATAACTCCACTTGGAGTTATCACGACGTCGTGACTGGTGGAAATCCCAAAGTACGGGCGCCGACCGCGAGGTGCGCGGCGTCGGGCCCGGAGTCGAGCAGACCCACAAAGAACAGTACCTGGAATTCGATGAAAACAAAGACGGTGCACGGCGTCGGGGAGGTGATGCTTCGTTGGCGCCGGCGGCGTCGGTTCCTTACGACCCCAGGGAGGTGATGTCTCGGTTCCTTACTGCAGCGCAGGGAGGTGAGGCGTCGGTTCCTTACTGTGTCGGGAGGTGACGTCACGGATGGCGGCGAGGCGTCGGTTCCTTACGATGGTGCGGTGTCGATGGATTCGGGGTCACCCACGTCGAGGATCGGCTCCGCGATGATGAAGCCCTGGCGTCGGTGAAGTCGGGGCTGCGGTGCGAGTCGGGACGGTGCGTCGTGAGCGTCACGAGCGGTGTCCTCGGCTCCGGTGCAGGCAGCGGCCTCGATGACGGCTCGGAGTCGATGTCGCACGGCGTCGGCAGGCGTCGGGCCTACGGTGCAAGTCGGGCGGTGCGTCGTGCTCTTCACGAGCGGTGCCCACGGCTTCGGTGCAGGTTACGGCGTCGCTCGCCGGCGTCGGTGTTGCAATTTCCCTCTGTTAGCAGCTAAAACAGCAGTTCCAGATGCAGGCAAACAGAAGGGGTGAAGTCTTTGTGTCCCTGTGACTTCAGGCAGGAGGCAAGCTCAGTTCAAGCCCTTGGAGATTCCCTTCTTCAAGATGACAAAGCACAGCAAAGTCTTTTCTCCTGTCCTTGGCAGAAAGCAACCACTGCAGGCCAACCCCAATCAGCAAAACAGCACAGGGGCAGTACTCCTCCTTCAGCTTCTCCGGTTCTTCTCCTTGGCAACAGGTTTCTTGATTTCCCAGAAGTGATCTAATTTCCTAGGGGTCTGGGTCCCCTTTTTATACACAGTTTTCCTTTGTTCTCTGAAGGCAGAGAGGCCTCTGCCTAGTCCAAAACCAGTTCTGGTCAGTCCTGGAGCACTTTGTTTATCTGACTCCTTCTTTCCTTTGTGAGTGAGGGGCAGAGCCATCAGACGCCCGGCAGGAGGTGGAGCCAGCATTGTGGAAGGCAGGCACAGCCCTATTCAGACCCAGGTGCAACTCCTCCCTCCACTCTGGATGCAGACCTTCCTATTCAGCCCTGTGCTGACTCACCCTGTCTCCTGTAGCCACCCCCAGCCCCTGTCACTCAATCTCTAGACAAGGAATACACAACCTAGCAGAGGCAGGCTTGGAAGTTTAGGCAAGAAAATACCCACTTTCTAAAAGTGGTATTTTCAAACACAGAATGTTAAAACCAACTTCACTAAAAGATGTATTTTATCATTCTGAGTTCAGGCATACTAAATTCGTTTTTCTACCATGTTCCCTGGGTCAGTTCTGACTATAAAGTGTAATAGTCAGTCTGCCCATTCTGGCCTATGGGGAGCAGGTAGCCTTGCAATAGTGAAAAACGAAAATGGCTGTAATTCACTATTAGGACATGCCACACACACCAGGGCATGTCCTACCTTATACTTACAATGCACCCTGCCCTTGGGCCTACCTTAGGGGTGTCTGATATGAAGATAAGGGAAGGTTTAGGGACTGGCAAGTGGGTGCACTTGCCAAGTCGACATGGCAGTCACAGACTGCACACAGGCTCTGCAATGGCAGGCCTGAGACACATTTTACAAGCCGCTTCTGTGGGTGGCACAACCAGTGCTGCAAGCCCACCAGCGGCATTGGATTTACAAGCCCTGGGCACACGCAGTGCACTGTACTAGGGACTGACAAGTAAACCAATCATCCAATCATGGAGTCACTAATCCATAACACAATTTATCATGGGGAGAGCATATGCACTTTAGCACTGATCAGCAGTGGTAACGTGCCCAGAGTCATAAAACCAACAAAAACAGGTCAGAGAAAATATAGGAGGAAGGCAAAAAGTTCAGGGATGACCCTGCAAAAGGGCCAAGTCCAACACAACCCCCTTCCAGCCAAAACGCAGGGAGACCAATCACTACCCTGATGGGCTTCTCTGCTTTGGGCGATAGAACCTGGACCCTGGCCCACAACAGCAGGGGCATACTCCAGTTCTACGCCAATCTGAACCTATTTGGATCCCTCTGTCCATACTCTCAGGGCCCACCCAGCTAACCCATGGGGAACCCTTCTCCTCACCTGTGGACACCACCTGTGCAGCACCTAACCTTAGCTTGCTCACAGGTGTGTCCCAACCGACAGACAGTACCCACATGGCCAACACAGATGTGTGGCCTAGTCCACCCCCGGGGTGTGACTTCTGTCCCCTCCCAGGGGCAACTCTGTCCACCAGGACAGCAAGCCACAGTGGCCACTGACAGCCGTCAGTGATGAGAGCCAGGCCCCAGGCCTTTCATGGCTCTCCAACCTCTGTGGTGTCAGAGAGCGGGGGCAGTAGCCCCAGGTGCCTGGCACCCTTTGTCCACTCTCCCAACCGTCAGGTCAGGTATGACATCCTGACACTGACCCACCAGCCCCGGGCCTGTAACCGGCGGCTGGACAGGAGACTGGGGTGGGCTCTCCCACACCTGGTCCTCCTCCTTGGGGCTCTGCACCCTCCCACCTGGAGCTGTACCCCCTTCCAGAATTGTCAGGGCACCTGTGGCAGGGGTCCTGCACACTCGCCCACCAGTTCAGGGGTTCTATCCTGCAACTGGGATCCCAGCATAGGGTCTGTACCCTTAGACTGGGCAGAGGCCAGGGGTGAGGCTGTCCTCTCCCCGCCCCCTTACTGGGGTCCTGCACCCTCCCACCTGGAGCGGTGCCCCCAGAAGACAAACTGGTAGGGGCACTGTTAGCAGCTGCCCCTTCCTCCAGGTCAGGGGGACACCCTGAACCTGGTCCTTCAACCCAGGGTCTGTACCCTTAGGCTGGACCTGTGCCTGGCAACCCAGGACTTCCGGGAGGGTACACCAACCCCCCAAGGGAAACACACTCCTCTAGAGTTGTGTAATAATCTGCCTGGCGCACCAGGACTTCCTGGGGAGCACGCATGCCTCCCCAGAGGGTAACACATCTCTCATGTGTTGTGTGACAGTCCGCCTGGCGCAGATCTCCCGACCCCTGTCCATCTGACAGCGCGCGAAGATCCCCCAGGACAGAAGTGGTGTCACCATGGTCATTCACTGGTGACTCAGCCCTTCTGGCTGGTCCCTGACCCACTGGTTCTTCCACTGGGGACTCTCTCCCCTCTCACCCCTCACTCTGGGCTTCTGCACCCTCCCAAGTGGAGCGGCACTGCCAGATACCAGAAACACTGGAGCTCCATTTACAGACGCTCCAGGTTCTCTAGACACTAGGAGATCCTCCTCAACAGGCGGCCCATCAGGACAGCCTAGGCTCCCTACCTGGTGTTCCCTTAAAGAACCATCCAGGCTCTGAGACTGGGTTTCGGGCACCTTGGGACACGCAGCCCCACACTCACTCCTTCTCCACTGAGACAGGACGTGAGCCCCTACACCCCTCCCACTACACCGGGACCTAGCTGGGCTACTCTGAACCACTTCCACCACTCTGGGCTGGAAGATACCTGAGCCACTCCTCTTAGGGTCACTCCCCAATGCCTTTTCAGACCCTCTGGAAACCACCAAAGGTCTTCCTCCCTCGTGAGCTCCCTGGGGTCAGAGAACTCACTCTCCAACAGGCGTTGGCATAGCTCTGGAAAACAGGGACTTACAATATGCTCTCCCACAATTGGATCACACAACCCCTCACAGGTGTTAACCAAGTTATCCTTCACCTCACCATCCAGTGCCTCACACATGTACCCCACACCACTCTGCTGAGATTGGCAAGACAGTATCTGACTGTCTCTGTCACTCAACCCACACTCTTCTGGGCGGTCTTCACACTCACACCCCAGGAATTCAAACATGGGGGAACCACTCTCCCTGCACCTCCCATCTAGAGTCAGTAGAGTGTCCCTCCTGCTACTAGGACCATGAATCCCTGTGTCAGTTTCCCTATTCCTCTCAGGGACACTGCGCACTACTGGAGCTACCTCATGTCCTTGAACCTCCTGGTGTATATTAACCCCCTCCAAGTCAGGCACCACATCTCTGGGTGTGTGTACTACTCCCTCAGCACTAGGTAATACAATTTTGCTGCCACCAGAGGGAGGAATCCCTAAGCCCCTGGCTTTGAACTCCAACACCCTCATCATTCTCTCATGCTCTAAAAGCATCTTCCTTTCTTCCATGGCCAACCTCTTACTTTCCAACTCCAATTTCTTATGCTCAAGGCTATCATGGCTTCCCTGTTTTAGTTTGGCCATTTCCATTTCATGCATCCTGCTTTTGTCCCTGTCCTCCAGCTCCTCTGGAGACAGGCCCTTTGAGAAACACTGCTGCCCTCCCTGGAAGGCACTCTCCTCCCAGTTAAGCCCAATGGCCCCTCAAGCTGCCCATCTAAATTCTCTGCCTCCTCCACAGGCTCCTCGGACTGCCCTCTGGCATTCCGTGCTTCCAACCAGGCCCTTAGCGCCTTGTGAAACTCCTCCTTCCTGGTGAGGCCTCTCATAGAGATTTTAAACTTTTTGCAAACAGCTTTGAGTTCTGTCACAGTGTAGGTATCAACCCTATCTTCTTCAAATTCAATATCTGCAGGTGCAATGGATCCTTTTTGCTCATGGTGAAAATTGGCAGTTCTCAACAAAAATAAAGGTTCCAAGGAAAAAAGTCCTATCAAAATGTATGTGGTCGCGTATTGGTCTGCACTCACTAGTAGTGTACACCAATCACTGTATATGAATCACAAATGCAAGTCCAAATCCTCACCGCTGACCACCAATGTTAGAACTGGGGGTCTCTAGTTGGCAATGGTTTGCACCTTTGTCCAAATAGGGACCCTTGCTTCTAGTCAGGATAAGGGGAAACACTCCTAAAATAACCCCTGCTCACCCCCTGGTAGCTTGGCACGAGCAGACAGGCTTATCTCAGAGGCAGTGTGTAAAGCATTTGTGACCACATACAGTAATACAGTGAAAACACTACAGATGGACACCACACAGGTTGTTTATGTAAAAATAAGTAATCTTTATATAGACTTATCACAAGACCTAATAGCAAAAATCCACAATACTGTACTCAAAAATAGACTTAAAATGATAGAGACAGTTCACGTTATCTTCAAAAATAGGATAGTCAATCAAATAAAGCTTGTAGCAACAAATAACTCCACTTGGAGTTATCACGACGTCGTGACTGGTGGAAATCCCAAAGTACGGCGCCGACCGCGAGGTGCGCGGCGTCGGGCCCGGAGTCGAGCAGACCCACAAAGAACAGTACCTGGAATTCGATGAAAACAAAGACGGTGCACGGCGTCGGGGAGGTGATGCTTCGTTGGCGCCGGCGGCGTCGGTTCCTTACGACCCCAGGGAGGTGATGTCTCGGTTCCTTACTGCAGCGCAGGGAGGTGAGGCGTCGGTTCCTTACTGTGTCGGGGAGGTGACGTCACGGATGGCGGCGAGGCGTCGGTTCCTTACGATGGTGCGGTGTCGATGGATTCGGGGGTCACCCACGTCGAGGATCGGCTCCGCGATGATGAAGCCCTGGCGTCGGTGAAGTCGGGGCTGCGGTGCGAGTCGGGACGGTGCGTCGTGAGCGTCACGAGCGGTGTCCTCGGCTCCGGTGCAGGCAGCGGCCTCGATGACGGCTTCGGAGTCGATGTCGCACGGCGTCGGCAGGCGTCGGGCCTACGGTGCAAGTCGGGGCGGTGCGTCGTGCTCTTCACGAGCGGTGCCCACGGCTTCGGTGCAGGTTACGGCGTCGCTCGCCGGCGTCGGTGTTGCAATTTCCCTCTGTTAGCAGCTAAAACAGCAGTTCCAGATGCAGGCAAACAGAAGGGGTGAAGTCTTTGTGTCCCTGTGACTTCAGGCAGGAGGCAAGCTCAGTTCAAGCCCTTGGAGATTCCCTTCTTCAAGATGACAAAGCACAGCAAAGTCTTTTCTCCTGTCCTTGGCAGAAAGCAACCACTGCAGGCCAACCCCAATCAGCAAAACAGCACAGGGGCAGTACTCCTCCTTCAGCTTCTCCGGTTCTTCTCCTTGGCAACAGGTTTCTTGATTTCCCAGAAGTGATCTAATTTCCTAGGGGTCTGGGTCCCCTTTTTATACACAGTTTTCCTTTGTTCTCTGAAGGCAGAGAGGCCTCTGCCTAGTCCAAAACCAGTTCTGGTCAGTCCTGGAGCACTTTGTTTATCTGACTCCTTCTTTCCTTTGTGAGTGAGGGGCAGAGCCATCAGACGCCCGGCAGGAGGTGGAGCCAGCATTGTGGAAGGCAGGCACAGCCCTATTCAGACCCAGGTGCAACTCCTCCCTCCACTCTGGATGCAGACCTTCCTATTCAGCCCTGTGCTGACTCACCCTGTCTCCTGTAGCCACCCCCAGCCCCTGTCACTCAATCTCTAGACAAGGAATACACAACCTAGCAGAGGCAGGCTTGGAAGTTTAGGCAAGAAAATACCCACTTTCTAAAAGTGGTATTTTCAAACACAGAATGTTAAAACCAACTTCACTAAAAGATGTATTTTATCATTCTGAGTTCAGGCATACTAAATTCGTTTTTCTACCATGTTCCCTGGGTCAGTTCTGACTATAAAGTGTAATAGTCAGTCTGCCCATTCTGGCCTATGGGGAGCAGGTAGCCTTGCAATAGTGAAAAACGAAAATGGCTGTAATTCACTATTAGGACATGCCACACACACCAGGGCATGTCCTACCTTATACTTACAATGCACCCTGCCCTTGGGCCTACCTTAGGGGTGTCTGATATGAAGATAAGGGAAGGTTTAGGGACTGGCAAGTGGGTGCACTTGCCAAGTCGACATGGCAGTCACAGACTGCACACAGGCTCTGCAATGGCAGGCCTGAGACACATTTTACAAGCCGCTTCTGTGGGTGGCACAACCAGTGCTGCAAGCCCACCAGCGGCATTGGATTTACAAGCCCTGGGCACACGCAGTGCACTGTACTAGGGACTGACAAGTAAACCAATCATCCAATCATGGAGTCACTAATCCATAACACAATTTATCATGGGGAGAGCATATGCACTTTAGCACTGATCAGCAGTGGTAACGTGCCCAGAGTCATAAAACCAACAAAAACAGGTCAGAGAAAATATAGGAGGAAGGCAAAAAGTTCAGGGATGACCCTGCAAAAAGGGCCAAGTCCAACAATCTGTAACAGCAATTGTGGGTGAGGAACTTACTGAGCTTCAGTCTTACCGTGTGGAGCTCCTGAGTGCTTTACCCCACACTCCCCTTTATTGTTAATGTTGTATTATATATATGTCTTGCACGTCCGTCCTGGGTGTAGTTAGTCTGAATGCTAAATTGACTTGTGAGTGCCCTTCCTTTCTGAGTCTTAGCCATCTTGTTCCTTTGTACAGGCTTCCCCTTTGGATCCCTTTTCTCCTCTGACTTCCTGTGTGATCCTGGGCAGCGCTGTACTCCTCTCTCTGTGTACGTTTTGTACCCCGTTCCCAGTCCTTGCCCACGTCCCTGACTGTGTTCCCCACATAGTCCCGGACAGTCCCTGACACATAGTCTGGTGTGAGGAGTTCCTTTGGTGGTAGAGAGTCCGCGAGGAGCAGGGAAAGTGTCATGGATGGTTGTTGCTGTAGCATGAGAGCAGGCCGGGCGTCACAGATGGTCGACACTCACCGTGAGCTGTTGTTGCTGTAGCGCAGAGTGCAGATTTTGCATTGCTGGTCATCGCTCAAAGAGCAGGTCTCACCAGAACTCAAAGAGTAGGTCTCACTAGAGCTTCGCATTGGAAATCATCGCAGGCAGAAGAGTCTTGGCACAAAGGGGTTCTGTCAGATGTACAAGTACCACGCACCTTGAAAACCAGGCTTTCACAGGAGCAGAAGAGCTAAACCCAAATCCCCTACTCCACTGCCAGCTAATATTGTATCCACTCACAGTAAAGAGGGGGAAAGGGGAATGGGACAACCAGAGAGACTGCCACTGCTGTGTTCTCCTCACTGGGAAACCTGCAAGGATTCTCACGAACACCTGTAATCACAAGCACAGCATTAATACTTCCAACTCTGACTCCCCTCCCTCCAATAAGCCTAACCTCCTCCCTAGTTTATGCAATTACCTTTATTACACCGTGGTCTAGCTGCTCTCTTATCTTTGTATGAAGGAACGTATGCCATATTATGTATTTAGTTCCTTCCTATCCAAACTGCTGTTGGCTGTTCTCCTAAAGGATAGTTGTTAGAGTAGGCTTGTTCTCTAATGTCTTTATATTCTGTCTTACAGATGCTGGAAGGAGTCTTCCAATGGTAAGTACAAATATATATATATATATATATATATATATATATATATATATACATATATATATATATATATTATCTACTGGCGGTCGCCAGTAGATAGTTATAGTTACAACCTATTATCCATAGGAAATCCGCGACATTCTATTTGAAATAACTCTCTTGCCGGTTGACGTATCTTCGCAAAATTTTCAAACTTTATGGCCCGCTCCGCTCCTACCCTGAAAGTCTCAAGGGGATTCGTCAAGCGGGGGCCGAGAAAAAGGGGGTCCCAAAACGCGTTTTCCCCATGCAATTTTCCATAGGAAAATTTAGACACGGCTACAGCCCGAACTGCTGAACGGAATTACACCAAATTTGGCAAAGAGGTAGTTCTTGGTTCAGAAAGAACCCTTTTGTTAAATGGTGTAAATCCGTTCAGTAGTTGCTGAGAAAATCAAAAGTAAAAAGATAGTGATATCTAGGGCCGCGGATCCTCCCGAGCACGAGCTTTATGTTAATTGGCTGTCAACACTCCAAACCAGGAAGTGTTGGCAGCCATTTTGTCCCTCGGTAGAACCGAGGGACAGAAACAAGTGCGCAAAGCGCACAAAGGGGGCAGGGTAGAAACACCCTGACCCCTAGGTCTGCTCAGGGGTCCCACAAGGACCCCCTGGGCAAAATTTTTTTTTTTTTAAAATCGGCAGGATGCGCTCAGGGAGCGCGAACCCTGCCGAAAAAAAAAATCGAAGCGCGGTCTTCCGCGCTCGATGTTAACTGGCCCCGGGTGGGCCAAGTCCCGGGGGCATGCTGGGGGGTTAATTTTATGTGTGGGGGGCCTCTAAGGCCCCCAAGCCCCGGGGACCACCACCCCCGGGGCTTTATGTATAATGGTGCGGGAGGGCTCTGAGCCCTCCCGCAGCCCCGGAGACCGCCACCTCCCGGGGCTTCTTTTTTATTTAAAAAACCTGTGTGGGGGCTCCAGCCCCCACACGCCCGGGACCACCACCTCCCGGGGCACTAAGAACAATTAAAATGGGGGTCTGTTTTGGACCCCAGAGCCCCGGGACCACCACCTCCCGGGGCTTTCAAAATGTAGGGAGGGGGCCGCGCGGCCCCCTCCTGGAGCCCTTGATGGCCCTGGGGATCGCCACCCCCAGGGCCGGCTCCTGCAGTGTCCCGGGTGCCTACCCCGGGACACTGCTGTTTGCAATGACAGGACGGGAGCCTCGCGGCTCCCGTCCTGTCATTGCAAACTAGCTTTGGATATTGGAAGAGAGAGCAGGAAACCTGCTCTCTCTTCCAATATCCAAAGCCGATTGCTTTACACATGGGGAGCAGCATGTTAGCTGCTCCCCATGTGTAGCAATGCCGGCTCCCGTAGGACACAGGGAGCCGGCGGGACTGTGGAGGGTTTGGGGACCCCCCACAGTCCCCAACGAGAGGCCAGGCCCCGGGGGATGGGGTCCCCGGGGCCATAAGAGGCCACGGAGGGGGGCCACGCAGCCCCCCTCCCCAAAGTAACAAAAATAAAAAAATTAAAAAAAAAGTGATGTAATATGTGACGTCATCAGCAGTGCATTGCGGGGGCGCGAGTTCTAGTTAGCTGAACTAACTATAACGGGGAATTTCACGGGTTTTGTACGAGTGCAATGTCCAACTAACTATAACTGTCCCTAAAACCTATGGTTTTTCTGTGAATTTGTAAGGTTTTTAAATGCTAATTTCCAACTATAACGTGCCTGAAACCTATGGTTTTTTCAGTGAATATATATATATATATATATATATATATATATATATATCTACTGAAGTATTGAGTCGCTGGTAGAAAGTTGACAAAATAAATCAAACTGCGTAGCAATGCTTGTTTTTCCAAGTAATGTCTGTCTAAGAATGATTCACAAATCTCTTCCTCACAATAATTTGATATAGTCCAGAGATTGTAAATCACTAAAGGTTGCCTGACTGAGAGAAAAATAATAGGCACCTTTTGGGGAAAAGCACTCGACGTACTTGAAGTACAATCTCTTTCTTCTTTGAAAATCAAATTGGTCTGTAACCAAACAGGAAAACTCACCAGGTTATTGTACTAAATACTCCACAAATACCTGGTGCTGGACAAACGTTCTCTCCAAAAAGACTGCGGTTACAAGTAGGATGTCAGACAGAGTAGCGGATAACTGGCAAGCCACTCCCCTGAGGAAAAATTCGTCTAGCAATTATGCGTGACGACAGAAGCTGCCTCACTCCGTGAATTGACGGTTGAAGTGCGCTGCGCGCGTAGAGCGCGATGAACACTAATCTTCTCATGACAGCCAAACATTAGAGCGCTACCTGACAACCAAACAGATGACAGCTGCCATCTTGGAATTCCGATGTGGACTGCACGAACCTGCCTGGAAATCGTATGAAGAAGCCTCCGTGCCCTAAGTCTGAGTTTCTTGCTGAAAGGGTACTGAGGCAATCTTTTAATCCTTAGACCAGAGGAGGGCTGAAGACAAGCAGAACCAGTGCCCAATCGACCAGTCCTGACAGTACCCCCCACCAAAGCCCCTTCTCCTCCCTCTTTGGACTTCTTGGGATGGGTCTTATGGAATTCTCGAATCAGTCTAGGGGCATGAACATTAGTACTGGGCTCCCAGGATCTCTCCTCTGGACCAAAACCCTTCCAGTCTACAAGGTAAAATAGTTTCCCGTTCTTTACTTTTGAATCTAAGATTCGTTTTACTTCAAATTCCTCTTTAGACTGGAACTGAACCGGAGCAGGAGGGAGATCTTTTCTCAGATCAGGGGGATTTCTTTTAATCAAGGATACATGGAACACTGGGTGTATTCTTAACTTAGAGGGGAGTTTAATCTTAACACTGACGGGTTTACCATCTTTTCAAGCTGAAAGGGTCCCAAAAATCGAGGTTGGAATTTTCTGTTCCCTTTTAAACGCATATTGCGAGTGGAGATCCACACCTTGTCACCTGACTCATAAACTGGATTCCCTCTCCTCTTTTTGTCAGCCTGCTTTTTATAGGAACTTTTAGCTTTCACAAGATTATTGGTAGCTATCTGATAGGCCTCTTGCAAATTTCTCACCACTACCTCCACTGCCGGTACCTCACTCTCCTGTTTTCCAACAAACATGTCAGGGTGCCTGCCTGAGTTCAAAAAGAACGGGGAATAACCAGTGGAAGAGTGTACTGCGTTATTATAAGCAAATTCAGCGGCCCAAATCAAATTTGGCCAGTCGCCTTCCTGATCCATCAGGTATAGGCGCAGATATTGTTCCAGGTCCTGATTTACCCTCTCTGTTTGCCCGTCGGTCTCCGGATGAAAACCAGTAGACAAACAAGAATCGACTCCCAGTCTTTTTAAAAAGGCCCTCCAAAAATGAGATATAAACTGGGAATCCCGATCGGAGATCACTACCTTGGGAATCCCATGTGTCCTCATTATGTGCTGAGTGAATAAGGTGGCCAATTGTGCAGAATTTGGGAGAGATTTGAGTGGAACAAAATGACTCATCTTAGAAAAAGGGTCAACTACCACCCAAATGGTGTAATACCCCTGACTGGAGGGCAAATCTACGATGAAGTCCATGGAGACTGTATGCCATGGATAGGGGGCTACAGGCAAAGGCATAAGCTAACCTTGGGGAGCCTGCCTGATGACCTTTCCCTTGACACACTGTTCACAAGATGCCACATACTGCCTCACCTGAGCTTCCATAACCTGCCACCAAAATTCTCGTCTTATCAACTCCAGCGTCTTCTTCACTCCTTTGTGCCCAGCCAATAAATTATCATGAAAATGCTGAATGACTTCTTTTCGTAATTCTTCACTTGGAACATAAAGGCTTCCTTAGAAATAGAGTTTTTCATCCTTTAATTCCCTATCTGAACCTCCCTTGATCCATCTTAACTTTTCATCTTCAGAAAGGAAATTCTTAAGGTTGTCCTCAAAATCTGTGAACTGAATGGTTCCAATAATCTTTTCTTCTGGAAAGATCAATCCTTCTTTAGAGAGCTCTTTATTTCATCCAGTATCGACACGAGACAAGGCATCCGCCTTCCCATTTACTGATCCAGGTTTGTAGGCTAACACAAAATTATAATCCGCAAAGAAAAGTGACCATCTCAATTGCCTGGGGGTAAGGGTTCTGGCAGACTTTAAAAACTGCAAATTTCTATGCTCAGTATAGACAGTAATCTCATGCTTAGCCCCCCATAGATAATGCCTCCATTCCTGAAAGGCATCTTTTACTGCCAACAGTTCCTTATCCGCGATTGCAAAGTTGACCTCTGCCGCAGACAATTTTCTAGATCGATAGGCCACTGGATGGAGTTGACCGGTTTTCTTGTGTCTTTGTGACAGTATACCTCCGATGGCCAAATTGGAAGCGTCTGCCTCAACAAAAAACGGTTCTTCTGGATCTGGACGCAACAAAACCGGTGCTGTGATAAAGGTGTCTTTCAGTAACTGGAAAGCCTCCTCAGTCTCAATATTCCAGACAAACTTCTCTTTCTTCTTCAGAAGGCGAGTAAGAGGGCTAACCTTTTCGGAAAAATTGAGGATGAAACGTCTGTAAAAATTGGCGAAACCAATAAAACTTTGTATTTCTTTTACATTTCGAGGAGAAGGCCAATCCTTAATTGCTCTCACTTTCATGTCATCCATTGAAACACCATCTGGGGACAAAATGAAGCCCACAAAATCCACTCGAGTGGTATGAAATACGCACTTTTCCAGCTTTACATAAAGTTGATTGTAAAACATGTTACTCCATATTCACAGAGAAGATAAGGATATCGTCGATGTAAACGAATGCGAAGCGTTCCAGAAACTCCCTGAGAATGTCGTTGACGAAATGCTGGAACGCAGCAGGAGCATTGCACAGGCAGAAAGGCATGACCTGATATTCGAACAGACCAAATCGAGTTTGAAACGCGGTCTTCCACTCGTCGCCCTCTGCCATCCTCACCAAATGGTAGGCCCCTCTCAAATCCAATTTGGTGTATACATGGGCTTCTTTTACCTGATCCAATAATTCCGAAATCAATGGCAGAGGGTATCGGTTCTTCTTGGTGACTAGGTTCAAGGCTCTGTAATGTATACAAGTCCTAAGTTTTCCATCCTTCTAAGGGATGAAAAACAGAGAAGATGAGACTGGGGACTGGGAGGGTCGAATGAACCCATTAGCTAGGTACTGATCCAAATATTCTCTCAAATGGCGATTCTCCACTTCTGAGAGAGCATAAATTCTGCTACAAGGCAAAGAAGCACCTGGTTCCAATTCGATCTTGCAATCGTATTCCCGATGCGGGGGCAATTTCTTGGCCTCTTGTTCATCAAAAACGGATGCCAAATCTTGGTATTCACTGGGAATCTCTTGAACTTCTAGAGCGTAAATCATGCGAGTCTGAGAAGCTATTAGAGATGGTGGCGAAGGTCGATGTACTGCGTTACAAGAATGATTTCAGTGTTCCTTACAGTATTCTGAATTCAGTTCCACAGTTCTCAGCGCCCAATCGATCTTCGGATTATGTTCCGTTAGCCACGGTAATCCCAGAATGAACTGAAATTGCGGGGCATCGATGAGACTGAATTTCAGCAAGCTTCGATGTTGACCGGGTCAAATCAAGGTGATTTCCTCTGTGTCGTGAGTAATGGGTCCAGAAGAAAGGTTGGTTCCGTCAACTGCTCGAACTGGTTCTGGCCTGTCTTTCTTAACAAAATGAATTCCGAGTGACTTGGCAAATTTAATGTCGCAGAAGTTTCCAGTAGCTCCGGAATCAATCATGACTGAGACCCCCTCCTTTTCAGTCATTCCAAATTTGATCAAACTGGAAATTATCAGATGAGGGGCAGAAGATTGTAAAGTGTTTGAGACAAGTTGTGAATCTGGAGTTGTCTTATTGGAAGCACCCACCAGAGCAACCCCTTTTACTGGTGGGGCCTGTCTTTTACCCAAAAATTGTTCTTAGGCTTCCTAGGGCATTCTTTGACAAAATGTCCAGAATTACCACAGTACATGCACAGTTTTCCACTTCTTCATCTTTCTCTCTCTTCCTTGGTCAAAGGACCTTGCACAGAGCCAATTTGCATAGGTCCTTCTCCTGATGTGGGTTCACTGGTTTTACTTGTGTCAAGCTTAATCCTGTCAAATCGAGGAGGCAAAGGGCGAAAATCTTTTCGACGCTCACTTTTTCTCTCATTTTGAAGCTGATCGATTTGTAACACAAAATCAATTAATTCGGAAACATCTGTGGGTCTCTTTGGTATTTGGGCTAGACCATCTTTTAACTCGTCCTTGAGTCCTCTATAGAAAATTGCAGCTGACTTGGCTTCAGGCCAACTGGTCTCAACTATCAATTTGTTAAATTGCGCAAGGTACGCTATCAACTCTCGATTCCCTTGCTTGAGATCTAACAGTTCATTATCTGTGGTCTGAGACACTGTTCGTCGATCAAAAATGCGAAGAAACTCACCCTTAAATTCTTCAAAATTGTATAAAACACGATCATTGCAATTTACCAGTGGCATTGACCAGGCTGCTGCATCTCCGCTCAGGTAAGACAGTATGGAGGCCACCTTGGATTGATCTTCCCTAACAATTATGGGCCTACATAAGAAATGCAATAAACATTGCGTGAGAAAAGATTGAGCCTTATGTGGATCACCATTAAACCTCTCTGGGGCCGCCAATGGAATAGTTGGGGAAATTGCATGAATTACTTGCGTAGTCAATTCAGCTGCGGAAGGGGACGGGGAAAACTGTTGGGGCTTTTGCTCCTTTGACCATAGGATTAGCCCCTTCTACAATTTCGTTGAATCTCTGACGAAGATAATTAGCTTCCTGACTAGACTTCCGAACCTCATCTCTTAGGGTCTTATTTTCTTCCATTGTCTCACTTAACTGTTTCTGTAACCCCTCCAATACTGTCGCTAAAGCCTTCATGTCTATCCCTTCAGCAATTCCGCCCAAGTGGAAGTAGTATTGGCACTTCAATCTGTCAGATATACAAGTACCACGCACCTTGAAAACCAGGCTTCCACGGGAGTAGAAGAGCTAAACCCAATCCCCTACTCCACTGCCAGCTAATATTGTATCCACTCACAGTGAAGAGGGGGAAAGGGGAATGGGACAACCAGAGAGACTGCCACTGCTGTGTTCTCCTCACTGGGAAACCTGCAAGGATTCTCACGAACACCTGTAATCACAAGCACAGCATTAATACTTCCAATTCTGACTCCCCTCTCTCCAATAAGCCCAACCACCTCCCTAGGTTATGCAATTACCTTTATTACACAGTGGTCTAGCTGCTCTCTTATCTTTGTATGAAGGAACGTTTGCCTTATATGTATTTAGTTCCTTCCTATCCAAACTGCTGTTGGCTGTTCTCCTAGAGGATAGTTGTTAGAGTAGGCTTGTTCTCTAATGTCTTTATATATATATCTACTGAAGTATTGAGTCGCTGGTAGAAAGTTGACAAAATCAAACTGCGTAGCAATGCTTGTTTTTCCAAGTAATGTCTGTCTAAGAATGATTCACAAATCTCTTCCTCACAATAATTTGATATAGTCCAGAGATTGTATATCACTAAAGGCTGCCTGACTGAGAGAAAAATAATAGGCACCTTTTGGGAAAAGCACTCGACTTGAAGTACAATCTCTTTCTTCTTTGAAAGTCAAATTGGTCTGTAACCAAACAGGAAAACTCACCAGGTTATTGTACTGAATACTCGACAAATACCTGGTGCTGGACAAACCTTCTCTCCAAAAAGACTGCGGTTACAAGTAGGATGTCAGGCAGAGTAGTGAATAACTGGCAAGCCACTCCCCTGAGGAAAAATGTGTCTAGCAATTATGCGCGACGACAGAAGCTGCCTCACTCCGTGAATTGACGGTTGAAGTGTGCTGCGCGCGTAGAGCGCGTGCGCGATGAACACTAATCTTCTCATGACGGCCAAACACTAGAGCCCTACCTGACAACCAAACAGATGACAGCCACCATCTTGGAATTCCGCCGTGGACTGCACGAACCTGCCTGGAAATCGTATGAAGAAGCCTCCGTGCCCTAAGTCTGAGTTTCTTGCTGAAAGGGTACTGAGGCAATCTTTTAATCCAAAGACCAGAGGAGGGCTGAAGACCAGCAGAACCAGTGCCCAATCGACCAGTCCTGACAGGTTCATTCGTGGTTGCAAAGATCCTAAACATCAGGAGTTCACCTTTTCTTTTTTGGTCAAGCTCATGCCAACCATGGGTCCAGGAACTGTAGGGCTCCGCTTGTGGATCAGGACCTCACTCCAGCAGAGGCCAGCCGAGCTCAGGCAGGTCCACTTGCAGGTCAAGTCAGGCCTAGTGCAGCAGGTAAGCAGGGAAGTTGCACAGAGTTCTCTGGAGCTTGTTATGTCCCTGTATCCCAAATAGAAGGTCACCCAACTGACCATTGTAGTCTCTCAGGTTAGGCTGCAATGAAGGTAAGCAGGTCCAGTCTTCCTTCTCAGACAGCAAGGCAGTTTTCAGCAGCAGGGCAGCCTTCTGGTAGCAGAGCAGTCCTTCTTCTGTAATGTTCACAAGTAAAAGAGTGTTCTGATGAGTGGCTCTAGATGTCCAATATTTATAAATGGTGCCAGCCTTTGTGTGAGGGAACTCCTGACCCACATATGGTTTGGAAGGTTCTTCCCTTTCAAGGCTGCAAACTGTCTGGAGTGTTTGTGTGTGCAGGAGGCAAAGCCCTTTGAAAATAAGTGGGGATGGGTTCAGCTCCTCACAGTCATTCTGCCAAGATGGCCCATTCTGTCCACATGGAAGTCCCCTTTGTGTTACTGTTTGGAAGCATTACACAAACCCCAACAGCAGAGCCATTCACAGTCTTGTGATCCAGGACACTAGCAGAAGACACAAACGGTTGGGACAAGAAACTGCTAACTTTCTAAAAGTATAAACTCACAGGGTTAGGCCCTTAATCAGTAAGGCTAGGCCCTATTTAAACTCACAAAACAACACAAGTGCCAATACTGATGCAACTCCACACCATCATTCAAATCCGTGATCATACACCTCAATTAACATGATCACCATTTATTTATTCATTTTTATCCAAAAGACCATTTTAGGTATGACATTCTCATGTTTGAAAAAACAGAAACGTTTGAAAAAAATTCAATACACAGGGACATTAAAAACAAAATATACACAACAAGAACAAATCACAGAATATATACAAAACATACCAAAAACCATGACAACTTCACATACAAATATTTCTCAAGCCCAGGTTCTGTTTTTTAAAACTTGTCCTCGGAGCTTACATTATTGTCTAGTATTTTTAGCTCTATTATGAGGGCCTAAAACCAAAACAGGGTTCATACTGAGCTCAGGGAGAATTCTCATATACTTGAAGATTGTGTTGGTTCTGAGCTCCAGTAATACCACATTTACAATGCACTTGTTTGGTAGATGAAAACAGTTGATGCGTTTCAAACCCTTCTGTATATTTTTTAGGCTTTTTCAGTGGGTTTATACTCAGACCTTTTGCTTTTTGACCTGTTTTAATTGGTTTTATGACTCTGGGCACTTTACCACTGCTGATCAGTGCTAAAGTGCATATGCTCTCCCTGTAAATTATGGTTATGGTTTGGCATTTCCATAATTAGCTTATTTGAATTACTACTAAGCCCCTAGTACAGTACACTGTGTATGCCCAGGGCCTGTAAATCAAATGCTGCTAGTGGGCCTGCAGCACTGATTGTGCCACCCACACAAGCAGCCTTTCAAAGGGTTCTCAGACATGCCACTGCAGTGTCTGCACGCAGTTTTTACTGCCATGTCGACCTGGCAAGCGCACCCACTTGGCAGGCCCTAACCTTCCCTTTTCTTACATGTGAGTCACCCCTAAGGTAGGCCCAAAGTACCCCTATGGGCAGGGTGCAGAGTATGCGAAAAGTAGGACAAGTACTGGAGTGTGTGACATGTCCTGATAGACAAATACAGTGTATTGCGTTTTTCACTATTGAAAGGCTATCCGTCCCATAGGATAGAATGGGGAATACTTTGTAACATCTTAAAAGTATAACTTCCCATGCGGACAAGATGGAAAGATGGAGTTTAGTATGCCTGAACTCAGAATATAAAAATGTATCTTTTAGTAAAGATGATTTTTATATTGTGTGTTTGAAAATACTACTTTTTAGAAAGTGAGTATTTTCTTGATTAGCTATCCTGTGTGCCTCTGTTGGTTTGTGGATTGACTGGGTAGCTTTGGAGTGACAGGGGCTGGGGATGTGCATTCTCTCAGACAGCCACTGGGGGGGTTGAGGTGTGTCCTGCTTTTCCTGAATGAGTCAGGGCTGGCTGAATAGACCTGGACTGCATTTAGAGTAGTAGGAGGAGATATCCCTGCCCCTGAATAGGCCTGGTCTGCCTTACACAATGCCATTTCCACCTCCTGCCAGGAAGCTGGGCCAGAGAGGACAGAACTGGTTTGGACTGAGCACAGAGCCTCTCTGTCACAAGAGAACAAAGAGAAATTGAGAAAAAATATTGAGGCCCAGACCCCAGGACTTTAGATTAATAGATTACTTCTGGACTCAAGAGGAAACTCTGCCAAGGAGAAGAGCTGGGAAAACTGAAGGAGAAGTACTGCCCCTTTGCTGTGTGCTGTGGGGGTTTGGCCTGCAGTGGCTGTTTCTTCCAAGGAGAGGACCAAGTCTTTGCTGTGTATCCTGCTTGAAGAAGATCTCCAAGGTCTTGGTGTAGAGCTTGCCTCCTGTCTCAGATACACAAAGACTTTATTTCCCCTGTCCTCCTCCACCTGGAACTGCTGTTTCAGCTGCCACAGAGGGAAATAGCAACACTGATGCCGGCGAGCGACGCCGCGAGCTGTGGACACCGTTTGTGAAGTGCACGATGCACCGCCCTGACTCGCACCGCATCCCCGAACGCCTGCCGATGCCACACCATACTCACTCTGATGCCGTCACCGAGGCGCTGCCTGCACCGAAGCCGAGGGCACCGCTCGTGACGCACCGCCCAACTCGCACCGCAGCCCCGACCTCACTGACACCGGTGCTTCATCATCACGGAGCAGATATCTGATGTAAGGTGACCTTCCGAATCCATCGACACTGCATCGTCGGAAGGAACAGACGCCTCAACGCCACTGCGATCTCACCTCCCTGGCAACAGTAAGGAACCAACGCCTCACCTCCCCTGCATCGCAGTAAGGAACCAACGCCTCACCTCCCCTGTGGTCGTAAGGAACCGACCCCACCCAGTGCCAGTGAAGCATCACCTCCCCGACGCCGTGCAACTTCTTTGTTTTAATCGTTCGTTTACCAAGGTACTGTTCTTTGGGGTCCATATGACTCTGGGCCTGGCGCCGCGCACCTCATGGTCAGAGCCGTACTTTGGGATTTTCAGCTGTCACGACGTCGTAATAGCCCCAGGTGGAGCTATTTGTTGCTACAAGCTTTATTTTTGGGAATAACCTATTTTTGATGATATCTTGATATATGTATGGTGGATTTTTGTTGTTTTGGTCTTATTTGGTTTGGATAAAGATTTCCTATTTTTCTAAACTGATGTGGTGTCCATTTGTAGTGTTTTCACTGTGTTGCTGTATGTGTGCACAGATGCTTTACACACTGCCTCTGAGATTAGTCTGTCTGCTCGTGCCAAGCTACCAAGGGGGTGAGCAGGGGTTGTCTAAGGACGTAACTCCCTTACTCTGACTAGAAGCAAGGGTCCCTACTTGGACAAAGGTGCAAACCATTGTCAACTAGAGACCCCATTTCTAACATATATATTTTGTTATCAGTGTCCCTGAGTATTGAAAGAATTTTCAAACGTTTGTGTTTTTCAAACATGATAATGCCATACCTAAAAGGTCTTTTTCATAAAAATGAATAAATAAATGGTGATCATGTTAATTTAGGTGTATGATCACGGATTTGAATGTTGATGTGGAGTTACATCAGTATTGGCACTTGTGTTGTTTTTTTAACTTTCTAAAAGTGGCATTTTCAGAATTATGACTTAAAATCTGACTTTACCATTAAAGAGAATTTTAAATTTCGATTCATTTAAGTGTAAACAGCATATCTCTATCTGCTGCCAGTACAAAGTTGTCACTTAGTAAATGTAATAAGGTAACCCAGTGTAAGCCAAAGGCAGAGAGAGGCCTTACAACAATACAAATCAACTTTAGGAGTTTTTCACTGTGAGGACATGTAAAACTGAAGTAGACCTGTACTACTTTTTGAATACAATGCACCCTGTCCTATGAGCCAGCACGTGCAACGAAATTCGTTTTATTTATTTGTTTGTTTACTTACCTCTGTACAGCCTATTCCGTAGTTTACTACCCCCCACCCTGCCCCTCCCCTGCCCCGCGTCACCCCCGGCAGCACTCCCACCACGGGCCGCTACTGGCAATTGTTCCATGTTTTTTGGGCGAGCTCAAGCACTTTATAAGTCCTAATGCCAAAAAATGAGTTCACCAGCACAAGGCAAAAATCTGGGGAGGACCCTGCAAAAAGGGCCAGGTCCACCACCATTGTATTTCGAGTGAAGTAGGCCAGTGATAATTTTCTTGTGAAATATACATAATTTTAGCAAGATTACACATATTATATAGACTATGGGGCATATTCTCAAGGAGCTATCGCCGAGTTATCGGCACTTTATCGCAGCCAAAGTCGCGATAATTTCATTGCCCCATTCACAAGCTGGTGCTAACAGCCGATACCACCAGTTTACTTGCGAAAGCATCTGCAAAAAACATCGCCACACATGACTTCCGCAACTATCGCTAATTAGATGCAGAGTAGGCGTTCCCAAGCAAAAAGCAGCGACAACACCACACCTCAACATTCTCAACGACCAGCCACATCGGCGATAAGACCACAAAACAGGCGATAAGGCACGTTAGCAGCAGGAAATTAACACCTGCTCTGACTTGGTGCAAAGTCGGACGACAACCTGCACCATCAAAGGGAGCCCAGCCCAGAGCCACACATGAAGAACAACAGATGCCATGGAGCCACACACCATGCATCCCGGAGCCCCGAGAGGGCAACAACACCCACCGCCACCACCCCCAGGATCGCCCCCCCTATGGACCCCTCCCACCCCCCCTCCCTCGGACCAGCACAGAGGCAGCGCAGACAAAGACAGCGGACCTTCGGGAAATGCACCAGCCTCACAAACCTAACACCAGACAATGTCAATGCCCACTACAGGCTCAAAAGGACAACCATCCTCCGCATCCTGAACATCATTGCCCACAGGCTGACGGTAGCAACACAGCGGACAACCAACATCCCTCCGCAGACAAAGCTGCTGGCTGTGCTGCACCTGTTGGCCTCTGGTACCTCCCAACCAACAACCGCCAGATTCGGAGGAGTCTCAAAGCCAGCCCCATCCAAGTTCCTCACAACTGTCCTGGATGCCATCATCAGCCAGGTACCCCAGTACCTATACGTCCCCCACAATGCGCAGGAACATCTGGAGACCAAGCAAGGACTATACGCCATAGCTGGATTCCCGCACGTGTTGGGGGCAATAGACTGAACACATGTCCTACTTGTGCCCCCTGCCGACACTGCACACAATTACCGCAACAAAGCCCACGCATTCCATCAACGTGCAGGCAATAGTGGACCACAGGGGACTCTTCACCAATGTCGTAGCCAACTACCCAGGCAGTGTGCATGATCCCCTCATCTTCCGACAGTCCAACATCAACCAGCGCTCCCAGGAATGCACCTATGGGAATGCACTGCTCGTTGGCAAGTACCAAATGAACGCACCACACCTCAACTCCACAATCATGCAACTCACAACTCTGGCACTGCACACATCACAAAATCACATACAACATGCCAAACAACATGCCCACCCACCAGACACGACAGCACAACTTACTGTGGCAACCTTGGTTAGCCATGTACATGAGCCATCATCGGAATGGCACCTCAGCCACACAATAGCGGAATGTGGGGAGAGGTGGGAACCAGGCATGTGCGAAGGAGACAGGTGACCCATGAATGAGAATGTACACAATGCCAAGTGTGGTGGAGATGTGCTGGACAGACTGCAGTATGCAGACCACAGACATATCCATGTCTACATGCACTGCTGGTGTTTGGAGTGTAGTGGACAGTGGGCGCAACCATGTCACCCCAGCCAGTGGGGAAGATCGTGGAAATGTAGCTTGTGACGTCCCCCCCTGTAAGCGTGTGCGGAGTGGGCTGGCCCGGAGGATGCCCAGCCAGCGTAGGGGTGTGAATAAAAAGCACGTAGCTCTGGGCGTGGTTCTCTTCCGGAATGCCCAACGTGTCTGCCAGGGCGGCGCATCCCACCCCACCACGAGGCCGACGCCGTCGCCGTGAGCGGTGTGGGCTGCGATCCTGTGCGCCTGCTGCACCCCGGGCCGCTGGTCCCCGAACCCGTCATGCCTGCCCCTGTGCAGCCAGGCCTCATTGCTCACCTGCCGACACCAGCGTGTGTCGTAGAGGGCCCACCACGTGCCGGCGCAAGCTCCAAGCCTGAAGCCCGTGACCTTGGCAGCCTCCTCAGACCATCACGGCCTCCGCGACACAGGCCCGCTTTACTCCTTTTTCGTTGACGTACTCCACTGCTGCCTCCGGCCTACACTACGGTCAAGTAGGTCACACATTTGGAACTGAGTCTTGATTATGCAATGGCAGAGTACACACCTTATGGCTGAGTTTATATCACTGTACTCCCTTCGATGTGGTGCCACCAACTCTGTGCATAGCATTTGAACTACACCTGTCTGTGGTCCCTTGCTGACTACTGCCTTCGGCCTACACTGCGGTCGAGTGGGTCACACATGTGGAACTGAGTCTTGATTTCTGCATGGCAGAGTCCATATCAATGTACGCCAGGAGACGAGTAAGAGGAAGACGCGGTTCAGTCCGGAGGAGAAAAGGATCATCGTTACGGAGGTGATCGAACACTGTCGGCAACTGCTCTGGTGTCACTAACTCTGTGCATCGCGGGCCAACGACACGTGGCTGTGGGCCCCTGCTGACCGCTGCCTCTGGCCTACACTGCAGTCAAGTAGGTCACACATCTGGAACAGAGTCTTGATTACACAATGGCCGAGTACACATATCAATGCTGAGTTTAACTCACTATACTCCCTTCGATGTGGTGACACAAAGTATGTGCATGGCCCTTGATGACTACGCCTTCGGCCTACACTGCGGTCGAGTAGGTCACACATTGGGAATTCAGTCATGATTCATTAATGGCAGACCTGATATCATTGTACTGGCCTCATCGCAGACTGCATCCCCTTTCAGCTCCGGTGCCACTAAGTCTGTTCCCCGACATCCATGGACACTTTCTGGTTGAACTTTGGTGGCGACTGAGTCTATGGACTGGGGGTTGTCTTCATCATCATGTCGGTGATACTACCTTTGTGGCGAAAACGAGGCTGTAGCATTTCACTCCTCCATTTGCCACTTCCGGCCGGCTTCTGCCCTCTGCATCATGCCCTGGAGGACACCTTCCACTGTCCCCCGCAAACCTCCGCTACATTCACCTTCGACATCGACGAGGACCCGCTCACCTTGCATGGCCCTATCTCACTGCACCGCAAGTCACCGTCCCGTGGCGGTGTGCCTGTGCCGGCCGCAGTGCATCCGGGGCCACTAACTCTGTGCAGCTCAAGTCATGGCCCCTGTCTGATAGCATATGGGATGGCCTCTGGGTCGATGGACTGGGGGTCATCAAGGCCATGTGTCTGTGGCCCTGCGCTGTCCGCTGCCTCTGGCCTCAACTGCGGTCCACCTGGGCTCACACATCAAATCGAATCCTGACCTGCCCGGACGTCGCATCACCGCAGGATGCACACGCCACCAGCGCCAGGACCAACTCCCAACAACAGGTGCCAGAGTCGGAAGTGTCTTACTGCCGGACTATCAGAGTTGCTCACACCTGTCGTGGGTGCCATCATCAGCTTGATACCCTGCTCAGCTCTTCAGGTGCCACTGACTCAATGCACCACAAATCATGGGCCATTCTGCTTTCATGTTGGGTGCACACTGTACTTTCTCCGGCTACCACCATGATGCTTCACAGTTGTTTCTGTTATACTGGTGTTTTCTGTTTCTGCTTTTATTGTGATCACTGTTCAAGTTGTTGCCAGCATCAATGACTCCATGAGGGCTGGCTTACACTCACCCCACACACATCCAGCACATGCGTCACTGTACATGTGACCATGCCAATAAAGGTGTCGAGCGCACGTGCCCGTAGCCATTTCAACGAACTATCTGAGTGTGTCCGTGTGCTCATGATGTATGCATTAGGGCCCCGGGTCCTACAAGATTACATTGTGCCGTGTACAGAGGACGCAGCCCTGTCACCGCAGGCAGCGGGTGAGACATTGCACATGTAGCTTTGTCGTCCCCCACTCAATACGTAAGAGGAGTGACCTGGGCCGGCGTACACCAGTCCAGCGTGGGGGTGTGGATGATTATCCCGTGGCTCTGGGTGTGGTTCAGTACTGGAAATGTGCAAAGGCATGTGTCTCTGTCGCAGTGTGGGTCTCCGTTGGGGAGTGTAGGTGGTCCCTGATGGGACTTAGACACCCACGTATGTGATCTAGTTCGGCTTCCATGAGGTAGTACCCCACCCGCACATGTTCGGCCACCCCCTTCTGGCAGTCTGACACCTGGCCTTGGAATGCGATGTGTGCTTCGGTGGGCTGCTGGGAGCCAGCCGGGGTGGTGGGTGCGTCCAGCTATGTTATCTGTGCAGGGGGTGGGGTATCCTCGATGCAGTGGTGCTGCCCTGCTCCTGGAGATTGATCAAACTGGAAATTATCAGATGAGGGGCAGAAGATTGTAAAGTGTTTGAGACAAGTTGTGAATCTGGAGTTGTCTTATTGGAAGCACCCACCAGAGCAACCCCTTTTACTGGTGGGGCCTGTCTTTTACCCAAAAATTGTTCTTAGGCTTCCTAGGTCATTCTTTGAAAAAATGTCCAGAATTACCACAGTACATGCACAGTTTTCCACTTCTTCATCTTTCTCTCTCTTCCTTGGTCAAAGGACCTTGCACAGAGCCAATTTGCATAGGTCCTTGTCCTGATGTGGGTTCACTGGTTTTACTTGTGTCAAGCTTAATCCTGTCAAATCGAGGAGGCAAAGGGCGAAAATCTTTTCGACGCTCACTTTTTCTCTCATTTTGAAGATGATCGATTTGTAACACCAAATCAATTAATTCTGAAACATCTGTGGGTCGCTTTGGGATTTGGGCTAGACCATCTTTTAACTCGTCCTTGAGTCCTCTATAGAAAATTGCAGCTCTCTTGGCTTCAGGCCAACTGGTCTCAACTATCAATTTGTTAAATTGCGCAAGGTACGCTATCAACTCTCGATTCCCTTGCTTGAGATCTAACAGTTCATTATCTGTGGTCTGAGACACTGTTCGTCGATCAAAAATGCGAAGAAACTCACCCTTAAATTCTTCAAAATTATATAAAACACGATCATTGCAATTTACCAGTGGCATTGACCAGGCTGCTGCATCTCCGCTCAGGTAAGACAGTATGAAGGCCACCTTGGATTGATCTTCCCTAACAATTATGGGCCTCCATAAGAAATGCAATAAACATTGCGTGAGAAAAGATTGAGCCTTATGTGGATCACCATTAAACCTCTCTGGGGCCGCCAATGGAATAGTTGGGGAAATTGCATGAATTACTTGCGTAGTCAATTCAGCTGCAGAAGGGGACGGGGAAAACTGTTGGGGCTTTTGCTCCTTTGACCATAGGATTAGCCCCTTCTACAATTTCGTCGAATCTCTGACGAAGATAATTAGCTTCCTGACTAGACTTCCGAACCTCATCTCTTAGGGTCTTATTTTCTTCCATTGTCTCACTTAACTGTTTCTGTAACCCTCCAATACTGTCGCTAAAGCCTTCATGTCTATCCCTTCAGCAATTCCGCCCAAGTGGAAGTAGTATTGGCACTTCAATCTGTCAGATATACAAGTACCACGCACCTTGAAAACCAGGCTTCCACGGGAGTAGAAGAGCTAAACCCAATCCCCTGTCTTGTGGCTCATGGCCTCCTGGCCTGCCTGGATACGTTGGCAGGCCTGGCTGCCATGATGACTTTTGCGCACGTTACTCTTAGCCGTTGTTCTGTCGCCCTCTGCTACTGCCAAGTTATTTTACAACTGTCTGCATTTTCTGTTTCTCATCTTTTCTCCTATTCCCTTTGGGCTCAGTCTGAACAACAGTTACAAGGTCGAATAACACGTCCCTGGTTCTTACTGATTTGGCCCGTCCCTCGCACCTAGACATAACACCATGTACAGCTGCCATGGAGAAATTAGTGTGCTTTTAATAATGCGGTCGCCCGCTCTAGAACACACTTGGAGACGACCTTTCCAGAGAGAAGAGCTGTGATTGTCTGCTGATGTAGTTTTGCATCTAGAGACTGAGGTATGGGGGTTCGCTAGTCAAAGCCCAAAGGTCTTCTATTTTCATAATAAACTGGCTTCCAGCACGGGGAGGGTGGTAATGTTAGTTAGACATATATCCACTGCTTTATGAGATGCTTCCCCGTTCGTATTCTATGGAGTAGTAACTATGCTGATTATATTATTCATATGTATTATGCTATTAGTACTGACACGTGTACTGTATCTTAGAGCACGTAAGTTGAAATAAACATTTTAACCTATACAGTGTCTCTTCTTACGCATGTTGTGGACAGGTACGAGTGTGACGAAAGAGTGTTCTTGCCTCTGCGAGTCCTGAGTGAGAGAGAGATACCGTGTTCTGGGTTGTCTAATCATTGGTACATTAGTGCTAATGGGACGCTAAGGCTAGTTGGGTTGGGGTTTTGGGTGCTAAGGTCTATGGTTGGCTCACCACTATATTCCGAGGTCCTATTATCCTGTGCATAGCTCTGTATGTGCAGAAACCTTATGACATGGCGCGACCAACGAGTGGGGCAGCTTACTTGCGAGATGCTTGAGTAGTACTTGTGCTTGTCCACAAACCCCTCACGTACGCTTCCGGAAGCGTGTGTGACGGCGATACCTCCTATATTGTAGATTTTGTAGGTTCTTTCAAGCTTGATGTTATTAAAAAGGTCTTTTAAATATAACCCTTTTTGTGCTGCCTAGTGTAAGATTGTTGAATAGACCCGTTAGTAATGGCGGGTATAGACATAGCGGCGCATAGCCGCACAGCACTCCGGGATCACTTACGGGTGTATGGAGTGCCAGACGCGGGAGTTGAACTAGTCTTTGTGGTTCAAGCCGATCCGGCTTTCCACTTTGAAGTGTTCTACTCTTGGATCACTTTTCCAGCGGTGAACGCGAACGATAATCTGTTCCATGAATATGAACCCACCGTTGTTCCTGCTGTCTATAGACCTTATACTGATCTTGAAGTACCGCTCACGGCTTGGCAACACCGTGTTTGGTTTAATGGCGCCCTCCCACAACCGACTACCACGGTTCGTTTAGGCCCCTTATCAATTGAGGGGGCCACTTGGCCTGTTTTGGCCGGGTACACCCCACATCCGCGTTATATGACAATACCAGTCGCGGAACTGCGCACTATGTATGCGGCCTTGGTGCAGGTGCATCGAGCTTTAGTGCGATATGTTACAGGCAGCATCCATGGAGCCGCTCCTGGAGTTGCCGGCCAACCAGCTGCTGCAGGCGGAGTGACCATAAGTCCCGTCATGGTGAATTCGGTGATGGGCAAACGTCCACAAAATAAGGATGATTTTCCTTATTGGCTTGCAGAAAAGTTTGATCAGTTGGAGGCAGTTTATCCACATACAACTCCAGTGGATAAACATCGTATTTTAACGATTAGTTTGCCAAAAGACTTAATTCCCGAGTTGACAGCATGTGACAACTGGGGTAAGGTATTCGCAGCAGTATATTCTAAATGTTTTGGTACTCCTTCCATGACGGTTCTCCCCTCTGTAATTAAAAAGTACAGGACGAACATGGCCCTGAAGCGGCTGTGGAATTAGGGATGAGACTGGTGGGAGTGTTTGAAGTAGTAGCTGAGCTGATCCTTGCGAATGTCAAGGGCGATGCAGTGAACTTTCAAGTAGCTAACGCTTTGGCTTTAGTCCCAGAATTGGACAAGCCTCGCGAATTACCGAAAATTATTACCCAGGCTTACAAAACTATTGGTAGAAATAGCCTGGGTAACAAGCCTTTGCAAAACAGCAAACACAATCGCAACCACAACAGCAACAAACCAAATCTCAATCTGAGAAAGATGAGAAACCAGTCTTCACTAAAAAAGAGCTGGAGGCTGAAAAAACAGGGTAAGCAACAAAAGAAGCCGGGGTCGCGAGGCGCATCCCCGGTTTCAGTTTCTTCTGAACGCACTTATGATTTACGCGATCGAGCGAGAATTAAGTCACCGGATAGGTTTCAGATCCCTGATACGCGTTCTCCTCGTTCTTCACAGGCACAGACTTCGTCACAGGCCGGTGGAGGAGACCGCCAGGATAGAGGAAGGGACCGTGAGGCCCCACAGGACGAGACCAGCCTCGACAACAAGTCAGAGGAAAAGAGGAAGACGCTCAACGTTTTCGACCACAATTTCAGAAGAAGAAAGTTGCCGCTGTAACAGCGAAATATGCCACAGACGGTGAGAACGAGGCTCCTGAATTGGACGTGGGCAGTAACCCTCCTAGACAGCGCCGCAGAAGTTACCATAGTGCGGGAGGCGCTACGTCCTCATATGGAGGCGACAGCAACTGAAACATTCATTACTGTTGAAACAGCAGACACCAGAGTGGCACGCCCTGACAGACTATTTAATATTGTCATTCAAATTGAAGGTGATATACAGCGTGTAATTAAAGGGATTTTTGGGGAAAATCTGACCTCTTCATATGACATTTTGTTAGCAGAGGCGGATTGGCCACCCCCATTCGTCCTTGCTGCGCGTAAAGGGGAGGAGGTAATCCTTCCGAGCTTTTCTCGACATGTCCCAAAGGACAAAGCGGAGGCTCTTGCAGCAGAGTGGGCTGTGTCCCTGGCTCCAGCGTTATTCCGCAATCACGTGGGTTGGGACGAAGATTCTCCCCCCATGAAATACCTTTGCGGTCGTTACCGCAGCCACAACCCCAATATCCCATAAAACGTGAAGCCAAAGGCCCCGTTTCCGAAATTCTGACTCAGTTGGAATATCAGGGAGTAATTGAACCCTGTGTATCACCTATGAACAATCCCCTTTTCGCGGTTTCTAAACCCGATGGATCGTACCGCTTAGTATTGGATTACCGGCATTTGAACTCGCATTGTCGGACCTTTGCGGTGCAAAATACCCATAGTTCGGCGCTTGTAGATAGTCTTGTTCGTAAAAAATACAAAACGACCCTTGACCTTTCAAATGGATTCTACACGCACAACTTAGCCCCGGAGAGTGGCCAATGGTGCGCTTTTACATCCGGTGGTAAAATGTTCAAATTCAGGCGTCTTCCTATGGGCTACAAAAATAGTCCAGGCGTGTTCGCCGCTCGTGTTGTCTCTTTGTTAGACGGCATTGATCCAGACGCCTGTTCGTACGTGGATGACATTTATCTGACAGACGACGAATTGTTTCCGCATCTAACTCGAGTAGACCGCATTATTCTTGAATTCGCGGTTCAAGGTTACAAAATTAACTTTGCCAAATCTCATATTGCTGAATTTACCGTTTTGTTCTTGGGCTATGAGCTCAACAATGAAGGTAAGGGTTTAGCCCCCATTTTCTGGAGAAATGTGCACTTCTGTGCCCTCCTACTAATCTGAAGAAACTTCAGTCTTTGCTGGGTTTTCTGAACTTCGGACGTACATATATTCCCGAATACGCCCAGCGTATCAAGCCACTGTATGCCTTGATACAACCTACTTATTCGAAGTCTTGTTGGCTTCCGGAGCATACCTCCATTCTGCAGTCTTTGCAGACAGACCTTCTTGAGTCTAAATACCTTTTGACGCGTGATAACCACACAAACTTGGTGATTAGAATCATTCCAGGGGCAGTGGGTTTCACGTACTTAACCTTTAATGAAGGCGATACAGTACCCATCGCATACAAGTCACATCTGTACACCTCCGCAGAAATGCGGTTTTCCTCTGTGGAGAAAGTTCTGACAGCAGTGCAAATGGCGATCCTGAAGGAGCGCGCACTGGCCCAGGGAAAACGCATTTTGGTGGTAACACCATATCCTGCTCTAGAGGCAGTGACCAAAGCAAGTGTACCGAACTCTAAAGCTTTGCACCCCCGTTGGATTCAATGGGCAACATCTCTGACGTCTCCGGATGTCACTTTCATTTTTGACTCTTCTCTTCAGACTCAGGAGTTTTTACAGTATGAATTTTTTCATCCTCCTCCTTTGTCTTTATTGCCGCTTGAGGATTACGACTGTGTGATCTACACCGATGGTTCGGCACAACCGGCCACGGGGTCCAAGCATGCTTATTCAGCCGCATGTGCTATTGTTGCAGGTACGTTTGTGAACGGAAAGTTCAAATCCACTGTGGTGCATACACAGACACTCGGGGACAGTACCGCACAATTGGCCGAGTTGCGTGCATTGGTGCTTGCGCTTGAGTTTGTAAATCCTGATGTGACCACTTTAATAGTGTGCGATTCTTACTACTGTGTTCAATCATACAATGACAATCTGTTCTTTTGGTCACAAAATGACTATAGAGACGCTAAAGGCAACACAATCAAGCATAAAATGCTTTGGGTTAGAGTGGCAGAATTACAAAGACGTCTGCCACTCACGCAGGTGGTTCACACCCTAGGCCATCAGCGGGTGGGCGCACACGCTGTTGGTAACAGTCTGGCAGATGAAGCTGCCAGATCAGCAGTACTCACGTGTTCAGTAGCAGCAGTTACTAGATCCATGTCTAAAATAGACACTGATATCTTGGCAGCTATTGCTGCAACAAAAGAAGGAATGAATTACCCTAGAGGTTTCCCTTCCAAATATTCTTACCAGATAGGTCCCGATCAGGCTCCTTATGTAACAATACCTGACGTTGGTGATCGGCTGATCCCCAACGCGGACCGCAGACTTTCCTTGATGGCAGCGGCACACGAAGGCATGGCTTCGGCTCATGCTGGTGTGTCTGCGACAATTTCCATTTTGCAGCAGCGTTACTGGTGGCGTGGTTTATATAAAGATACACGTACTTATGTGCTTTCCTGTGACGTTTGTCAACAGATCAAGCCTTCAACGGTCACACGACCACCGCAGACCTCGCTTGGAATTTCAAACAGACCCTTTGGGTGTGTTTACTTGGATCACTGCGGTCCATTTTCTTCAGACACTGCCTATAAATATATCTTAGTGGCAGTGGACTCGTGCACACGGTTCATCTGGGTCTGGCCACAACGGAGTGCTGACGCTCGAAATGTCATTAGGGATTTGCGTGTCTTTGTGGGAATTTTTGCATGCGGCACCTTCCATTCTGACCAAGGTCCGGCGTTTGCCTCTAAGGCTTACAAGGACGCAATGGGCTCCTTGGGGGTGCGGGTGAAATTTTCGTCTCCGTATAGGCCTGAGGGCAACTCTATCGTTGAACGAATGAACCGTGACTTAAAGCAATCCTTGACAGCTAGAGTTATAGGTACTGGCAGGAACTGGCTGGCCCACTTGTATACCGTTCAGCGTGCACTTAATAATCTCCCTAGAAGGCCTCTGGGTGGGCGGACCCCTTACGAAATGCTCTTTGGCATACGAATGTTTGTGCCTGACCTTGATGGTCTAGACATGGCGGCGCAATCCGCCAAGTTTGATGTAGATAATCATTCTACTATGTTACAGGACTTACAAGAAGCCCAAGACAAACTTGCAATTGCACATTTGCCTTCAGCCACAGACCCTGCTCTGCAGATTCCGGTTGCCGGCTGGCTTCCGAAGATTGGCGACCTGGTACGAGAGAAGGTGGAGAACAAAAAGAATTCGGCCCCTCTTTTCGTGCACCGGTTCCAGTCCTGGGCTTGAAGGGAACACGTACAGTCATCTTACCACCGCTTCCCGGTCGCAAGGAAAACAGATACATCTCAGTGGAAAATGTCAAGCTACAACATCTGGCCGATCCTGAATAGTGTCACACCAGCGGTCTCTTGTCCTGCCATTTATCGGACATGTGTTCGCGGCACGCCTGCACGAACAGTCACTGATGTTACCATGGAGATGGTTGATTTGCCTGAAAATATATTTGAACCCCCTGCATCCCCCTGCATTGATGAGGACGAATATACTTATCCCGCCACAGAGTCGGTGGCACACCAACCAACAACGCCACTGAGCCCGACACGTTATTCCTTTGACTCGGATTCCAATTCATCAACGGTCCCGTCCAAGTTTAGTCTTTTTGTATCCTGGTTTAGAGACAATTTTTTGATTCCACCATGGACATATATCTGGATGGTGCTTTTCTTGATTTTTTTGTTCATGTCCATTGGTTTTGTCACAGTGTTTTTTCTACTCATCAATGGTCACTATTTACCTGAACGCTCTGCTGTGAACAGTGTCGCTGGAACTTTGGCTCCGCATTCCTCTTCACACATCATGAAGCGTGACCACACATTTGTGAACATTTCAGCGTTTCCAGTTGCTGATGGCATCGTATGGGATGCGGTAAACTTTCAAATCCATGGCCCGACGGAAATTATTAATGTACCAAATGTCCTTCGAGTCTCGATGGGTGATGTAGTAAAAAGTAATATTCATTCTGATGATTGGGATGTGCATGCCGTTGAAGCATTGTTTGCTGATTTAAAATATTATGCTTCCTTTAATGCTGAGGACTTGTATATGAATTCTGCGAATTATGCCGATTTGTATTGCTACCAGCATTGGGGCAATCATTTTCTCCACAAACCGAGTGCACTACGCAGCCCTGTTACTTACACCCAATGGGAACACTGCCCAAACCCCATACCAGGTAGCTCCCAGACTCTTCGAAATAAATTCACCTATTTTACTGATTTCAATCGATCAAACCGTGGGTCCTATTATTTTAAATTGAAAACCCCATTGACTCAAAAAATAATGTTGACCCACACCAAATTACTTTATTCGGGTTCCTTTTTGAGCGCCTTGGCGGTGGGTGGTTAGGAGTATTGGAAAGACACAGTGGATTTAAAATCAATCTGGGGTTCAAAGCCATGGCAGGTGCAAGGCACCGAGGCCTTGCACCGCGCTTGCCTTATCCCAGCCCAAATTCTATTTCTAAATGCTTCCATTCATCAAACCACGTGTTGGGGGTTGGCTACCGTTAAACAACTAAATGCGCCAGCCATCCCATCCTTGTCGAGTTTTCCAAATGATAGTTTGCGTTTTAATATGTCCCTTATGACGTTACAGGCTCAGTTCCAAAACAATTCCTTTAACGTTTCTGCACTGATACAGTCACCCTGGTTGGCATGGCCCATATCATCTAATGCATGCCAACTGCGTTTTCATGGCACAGTTCCTGGCTACATACAGGACAAGCCTGATCCAAGATTTACTGAAACTCGTACTGTCACCACGTATTCGGTTGGTAAATTATGTAAACAATGGTTACAACATTCGTCCTTAGACTCTGTTAAGAAACATTTGTCCCTCCTATCAGGCACTATTGATTTATCTGACTTTATCTTGGGACCTCGTGGTCCCCGACCGAAGAGATTCATTTATGAAGCGTATAATGAACTCTGGAAGCTGTCACAAATGGAAGCTGCTTCCCGTCTTCGGGAAATAGACCAAGCAAATTTGGAAAAGGTGCTTGCTGTTGTTGACAATAGTATAAATACCCTGTCTTCCCGCATTTACACATTAGAGAATATTGTATCCTCTGTTGTTGATATTGTACAAGATGATGTCTCTATGTTGTATCATGGTCAGAATCAGTTGCGTTCAGTGATGCAGTTTGCCTGGACTTTGCAAACCCTTAAGTTAGGTAAAGTTCCTTGGAATTTGTTAAACACCACTGCCCTTTTTCTGCCTTTTAATTTGACTGACAAACAGCAGTTCATGTCCATGAAAGATGCATCTTACACTTTGTTACATATCGAGAAAGTGGATCCTTTACCATTCTCTGTAGCGGAACTAGATTCTGCGGTGTGGCTAGTTCATGGGGTTATATATAGCTTTACCTTTTTCCCTGTTTGAATTTAGCTCGTGCATGAAACATTATCCTGTAGGCCGTTTCCAGCCCTTGGGTAGTGCTTTCCTGCATGAACTTTGGTCCTTGCCTTTCATGTATAAATGCCTTAGAGACGGCAAGGAAGTGTTTCTCACAGGGGAGTCTTGTGATTCAACTGTGGGTCATTCGCTTATTTGTAAACATATTAAATTGCACGGGGCTTGTAGTGTTTCAGTTCCGAATCTTGCATGTGTGCTAAAGGGTATTCCTGCTCCTGCTATTTCTCCTACTTTTACTTTGCTTACTAACGGTAGCTATTTGCTTTTAAATAACGAAGACTGTTGTGGCCTACAGGCTGGCATTCCGTATATTGTTACGGTCTCACACAGAGTTGTCTGCTGCAAGAATGTGCTTTTTCCTCCCCCTCACGACATCGTTGATAACTCTATTTGGCCTTCCATTCCTACCATGGAGGCAGATTTCAATAAGTTGAGCAGAATAAAGGCCCTATTATTGAATGAGGAGGTTATGCTCACATCCGCCCGGGAGACATTCATTCTCCAGGTGGCGAGTACCCACAGTGAAATACAGGCCCTTTTGAACACTGACCTCCCCCAACATTTTGGGGAGTTGATTCATCGTATTTTTAACGCATCAAACACTGAGGGTCTGGTGCACTTTTTTAAGATTGTGGGGTCTGGCCTGGTGTCCACCTTTCAAACTATTTTCGGTGTGATACCGGCGTTCATACATTCTATTTTTTCTAGCGTCTTTGGTGGTTTCCCATTAATCCTCGCTTTGGCGGCTGGTGTCTTGCTGTTGGTCTGTTTTCTGCGCAATGGCTGCACACCACTGGGCCCTTCTCGATCCCGAACGCCTCCAGCTGCTCCGTGAGCGACTTCTGGTTGGCTTCGATGTTCTGCCCTTGGCAACTATCAGTGTGTCCTACACCCTTTCCTTTCGCTTTGCGTATTTCACTTGCGTGCAACCTGTGATGTCTTGCATCCGCTGTCCGTTCACATGGACCATGGATTATTGCCTCTCCAATTCGTCATTGTCTGTTCCGGATTTTGTTCAGTTGGTGGGTCCCTTAGAGGCCCATGAACGGGACTGTTCCGCTGCTGGCTTTATGATGCGTGCGGCTGCACTGGGGAGTTTGGCACAATGGGATATCTGGGCGGCTGCTCAGAATCTCCTACAACAAAGTTATATTGAATATCACGCAAGCTGTCCCGCATTGCTTTTGGATGCTCCATCCTCTGAGGAACATTCCTGCAGCTTTGACCTGTTGGACTGGATGGCGTCTACGTTTTTTGACGATTCCAATGATGTCCTCTTGGACGGTATAGCATTTTTCTGCTCTTCCACGTTTTTGGATTGATCGATTTGCCGTTCACTGTCGGTGGGCTGCCTCGATTCTGCTCAGGTGTTTGGAACTCTGTCTTCGTTTTCGTCTTGGCCGATGGACTGTCCAGGGGAGGGTGTCTTGTGGCTCATGGCCTCCTGGCCTGCCTGGATACGTTGGCAGGCCTGGCTGCCATGATGACTTTTGCGCACGTTACTCTTAGCCGTTGTTCTGTCGCCCTCTGCTACTGCCAAGTTATTTTACAACTGTCTGCATTTTCTGTTTCTCACCTTTTCTCCTATTCCCTTTGGGCTCAGTCTGAACAACAGTTACAAGGTCGAATAACACGTCCCTGGTTCTTACTGATTTGGCCCGTCCCTCGCACCTAGACATAACACCATGTACAGCTGCCATGGAGAAATTAGTGTGCTTTTAATAATGCGGTCGCCCGCTCTAGAACACACTTGGAGACGACCTTTCCAGAGAGAAGAGCTGTTATTGTCTGCTGATGTAGTTTTGCATCTAGAGACTGAGGTATGGGGGTTCGCTAGTCAAAGCCCAAAGGTCTTCTATTTTCATAATAAACTGGCTTCCAGCACGGGGAGGGTGGTAATGTTAGTTAGACATATATCCACTGCTTTATGAGATGCTTTCCCCGTTCGTATTCTATGGAGTAGTAACTATGCTGATTATATTATTCATATGTATTATGCTATTAGTACTGACACGTGTACTGTATCTTAGAGCACGTAAGTTGAAATAAACATTTTAACCTATACAGTGTCTCTTCTTACGCATGTTGTGGACAGGTACGAGTGTGACGAAAGAGTGTTCTTGCCTCTGCAAGTCCTGAGTGAGAGAGAGATACCGTGTTCTGGGTTGTCTAATCATTGGTACATTAGTGCTAATGGGACGCTAAGGCTAGTTGGGTTGGGGTTTTGGGTGCTAAGGTCTATGGTTGGCTCACCACTATATTCCGAGGTCCTATTATCTTGTGCATAGCTCTGTATGTGCAGAAACCTTATGACACCCCTACTCCACTGCCAGCTAATATTGTATCCACTCACAGTGAAGAGGGGGAAAGGGGAATGGGACAACCAGAGAGACTGCCACTGCTGTGTTCTCCTCACTGGGAAACCTGCAAGGATTCTCACGAACACCTGTAATCACAAGCACAGCATTAATACTTCCAACTCTGACTCCCCTCTCTCCAATAAGCCCAACCACCTCCCTACGTTATGCAATTACCTTTATTACACAGTGGTCTAGCTGCTCTCTTATCTTTGTATGAAGGAACGTATGCCTTATATGTATTTAGTTCCTTCCTATCCAAACTGCTGTTGGCTGTTCTCCTAGAGGATAGTTGTTAGAGTAGGCTTGTTCTCTAATGTCTTTATATATATATCTACTGAAGTATTGAGTCGCTGGTAGAAAGTTGACAAAATCAAACTGCGTAGCAATGCTTGTTTTTCCAAGTAATGTCTGTCTAAGAATGATTCACAAATCTCTTCCTCACAATAATTTGATATAGTCCAGAGATTGTATATCACTAAAGGCTGCCTGACTGAGAGAAAAATAATAGGCACCTTTTGGGGAAAAGCACTCGACTTGAAGTACAATCTCTTTCTTCTTTGAAAGTCAAATTGGTCTGTAACCAAACAGGAAAACTCACCAGGTTATTGTACTGAATACTCCACAAATACCTGGTGCTGGACAAACCTTCTCTCCAAAAAGACTGCGCTTACAAGTAGGATGTCAGGCAGAGTAGTGGATAACTGGCAAGCCACTCCCCTGAGGAAAAATGTGTCTAGCAATTATGCGCGACGACAGAAGCTGCCTCACTCCGTGAATTGACGGTTGAAGTGTGCTGCGCGCGTAGAGCGCGTGCGCGATGAACACTAATCTTCTCATGACGGGCAAACACTAGAGCCCTACCTGACAACCAAACAGATGACAGCCACCATCCTGGAATTCCGCCGTGGACTGCACGAACCTGCCTGGAAATCGTATGAAGAAACCTCCGTGCCCTAAGTCTGAGTTTCTTGCTGAAAGGGTACTGAGGCAATCTTTTAATCCTTAGACCAGAGGAGGGCTGAAGACAAGCAGAACCAGTGCCCAATCGACCAGTCCTGACAGGTTCATTCGTGGTTGCAAAGATCCTAAACATCAGGAGTTCACCTTTTCTTTTTTGGTCAAGCTCATGCCAACCATGGGTCCAGGACCTGTAGGGCTCCGCTTGTGGATCAGGACCTCACTCCAGCAGAGGCCAGCCGAGCTCAGGCAGGTCCACTTGCAGGTCAAGTCAGGCCTAGTGCAGCAGGTAAGCAGGGAAGTTGCACAGAGTCCTCTGGAGCTTGTTATGTCCCTGTATCCCAAATAGAAGGTCACCCAACTGACCATTGTAGTCACTCAGGTTAGGCTGCAAAGAAGGTAAGCAGGTCCAGTCTTCCTTCTCAGACAGCAAGGCAGTTTTCAGCAGCAGGGCAGCCTTCTGGTAGCAGAGCAGTCCTTCTTCTGTAATGTTCACAAGTAAAAGAGTGTTCTGATGAGTGGCTCTAGATGTCCAATATTTATAAATGGTGCCAGCCTTTGTGTGAGGGAACTCCCTGACCCACATATGGTTTGGAAGGTTCTTCCCCTTTCAAGGCTGCAAACTGTCTGGAGTGTTTGTGTGTGCAGGAGGCAAAGCCCTTTGAAAATAAGTGGGGATGGGTTCAGCTCCTCACAGTCATTCTGCCAAGATGGCCCATTCTGTCCACATGGAAGTCCCCTTTGTGTTACTGTTTGGAAGCATTACACAAACCCCAACAGCAGAGCCATTCACAGTCTTGTGATCCAGGACACTAGCAGAAGACACAAACGGTTGGGCCAAGAAACTGCTAACTTTCTAAAAGTATAAACTCACAGGGTTAGGCCCTTAATCAGTAAGGCTAGGCCCTATTTAAACTCACAAAACAACACAAGTGCCAATACTGATGCAACTCCACACCATCATTCAAATCCGTGATCATACACCTCAATTAACATGATCACCATTTATTTATTCATTTTTATCCAAAAGACCATTTTAGGTATGACATTCTCATGTTTGAAAAAACAGAAACGTTTGAAAAAAATTCAATACACAGGGACACTAAAAACAAAATATACACAACAAGAACAAATCATAGAATATATACAAAACATACCAAAAACCATGACAACTTCACATACAAATATTTCTCAAGCCCAGGTTCTGTTTTTTAAAACTTGTCCTCGGAGCTTACATTATTGTCTAGTATTTTTTAGCTCTATTATGAGGGCCTAAAACCAAAACAGGGTCCATACTGAGCTCAGGGAGAATTCTCATATACTTGAAGATTGTGTTGGTTCTGAGCTCCAGTAATACCACATTTACAATGCACTTGTTTGGTAGATGAAAACAGTTGACGCGTTTCAAACCCTTCTGTATATTTTTTAGGCTTTTTCAGTGGGTTTATACTCAGACTTTTTGCTTTTTGACCTGTTTTAATTGGTTTTATGACTCTGGGCACTTTACCACTGCTGATCAGTGCTAAAGTGCATATGCTCTCCCTGTAAATTATGGTTATGGTTTGGCATTTCCATAATTAGCTTATTTGAATTACTACTAAGCCCCTAGTACAGTACACTGTGTATGCCCAGGGCCTGTAAATCAAATGCTGCTAGTGGGCCTGCAGCACTGATTGTGCCACCCACACAAGCAGCCTTTCAAAGGGTTCTCAGACCTGCCACTGCAGTGTCTGCACGCAGTTTTTACTGCCATGTCGACCTGGCAAGTGCACCCACTTGGCAGGCCCTAACCTTCCCTTTTCTTACATGTGAGTCACCCCTAAGGTAGGCCCAAAGTACCCCTATGGGCAGGGCGCAGAGTATGCGAAAAGTAGGACAAGTACTGGAGTGTGTGACATGTCCTGATAGACAAATACAGTGTATTGCGTTTTTCACTATTGAAAGGCTATCCGTCCCATAGGATAGAATGGGGAATACTTTGTAACATCTTAAAAGTATAACTTCCCATGCGGACAAGATGGAAAGATGGAGTTTAGTATGCCTGAACTCAGAATATAAAAATGTATCTTTTAGTAAAGATGATTTTTATATTGTGTGTTTGAAAATACTACTTTTTAGAAAGTGAGTATTTTCTTGATTAGCTATCCTGTGTGCCTCTGTTGGTTTGTGGATTGACTGGGTAGCTTTGGAGTGACAGGGGCTGGGGATGTGCATTCTCTCAGACAGCCACTGGGGGTTGAGGTGTGTCCTGCTTTTCCTGAATGAGTCAGGGCTGGCTGAATAGACCTGGACTGCATTTAGAGTAGTAGGAGGAGATATCACTGCCCCTGAATAGGCCTGGTCTGCCTTACACAATGCCATCTCCACCTCCTGCCAGGAAGCTGGGCCAGAGAGGACAGAACTGGTTTGGACTGAGCACAGAGCCTCTCTGTCACAAGAGAACAAAGAGAAATTGAGAAAAAATATTGAGGCCCAGACCCCAGGACTTTAGATTAATAGATTACTTCTGGACTCAAGAGGAAACTCTGCCAAGGAGAAGAGCTGGGAAAACTGAAGGAGAAGTACTGCCCCTTTGCTGTGTGCTGTGGGGGTTTGGCCTGCAGTGGCTGTTTCTTCCAAGGAGAGGACCAAGTCTTTGCTGTGTATCCTGCTTGAAGAAGATCTCCAAGGTCTTGGTGTAGAGCTTGCCTCCTGTCTCAGATACACAAAGACTTTATTTCCTCTGTCCTCCTCCACCTGGAACTGCTGTTTCAGCTGCCACAGAGGGAAACAGCAACACTGATGCCGGCGAGCGATGCCGCGACCTACAACGAAGCCGTGGACACCGTTTGTGAAGTGCACGATGCACCGCCCTGACTCGCACCGCATCCCCGAACGCCTGCCGATGCCACACCATACTCACTCTGATGCCGTCACCGAGGCGCTGCCTGCACCGGAGCCGAGGGCACAGCTCGTGACGCACCGCCCGACTCGCACAACAGCCCCGACCTCACTGACACCGGTGCTTCATCATCACGGAGCAGATATCTGATGTAAGGTGACCTTCCGAATCCATCGACACTGCATCGTCGGAAGGAACAGACGCCTCAATGCCACTGCGATGTCACCTCCCTGGCAACAGTAAGGAACCGACGCCTCACCTTCCCTGCATCGCAGTAAGGAACCAACGCCTCACCTCCTCTGTGGTCGTAAGGAACCGACCATACCCAGTGCCAGTGAAGCATCACCTCCCCGACGCCGTGCAACTTCTTTGTTTTAATCGTCTACCAAGGTACTGTTGTTTGGGGTCCATATGACTTTGGGCCTGGCGCCGCGCACCTCATGGTCAGAGCCGTACTTTGGGATTTTCAGCTGTCACGACGTCGTAATAGCCCCAGGTGGAGCTATTTGTTGCTACAAGCTTTATTTTTGGGAATAACCTATTTTTGATGATATCTTGATATATGTATGGTGGATTTTTGTCGTTTTGGTCTTATTTGGTTTGGATAAAGATTTCCTATTTTTCTAAACTGATGTTGTGTCCATTTGTAGTGTTTTCACTGTGTTGCTGTATGTGTGCACAAATGCTTTACACACTGCCTCTGAGATTAGTCTGTCTGCTCGTGCCAAGCTACCAAGGGGGTGAGCAGGGGTTGTCTGAGGACGTAACTCCCTTACTCTGACTAGAAGCAAGGGTCCCTACTTGGACAAAGGTGCAAACCATTGTCAACTAGAGACCCCCATTTCTAACATATATATTTTGTTATCAGTGTCCCTGAGTATTGAAAGAATTTTCAAACGTTTGTGTTTTTCAAACATGATAATGCCATACCTAAAAAGGTCTTTTTCATAAAAATGAATAAATAAATGGTGATCATGTTAATTTAGGTGTATGATCACGGATTTGAATGTTGATGTGGAGTTACATCAGTATTGGCACTTGTGTTGTTTTTTTAACTTTCTAAAAGTAGCATTTTCAGAATTATGACTTAAAATCTGACTTTACCATTAAAGAGGATTTTAAATTTCGATTCATTTAAGTGTAAACAGCATATCTCTATCTGCTGCCAGTACAAAGTTGTCACTTAGTAAATGTAATAAGGTAACCCAGTGTAAGCCAAAGGCAGAGAGAGGCCTTACAACAATACAAATCAACTTTAGGAGTTTTTCACTGTGAGGACATGTAAAACTGAAGTAGACCTGTACTACTTTTTGAATACAATGCACCCTGTCCTATGAGCCAGCACGCGCAACGAAATTCGTTTTATTTATTTGTTTGTTTACTTACCTCTGTACAGCCTATTCCGTAGTTTACTACCCCCCACCCTGCCCCTCCCCCGCCCCGCGTCACCCCCGGCAGCACTCCCATCACGGGCCGCTACTGGCAATTGTTCCATGTTTTTTGGGAGAGCACAAGCACTTTATAAGTTCTAATGCCTAAAAATGAGTTCACCAGCACAAGGCAAAAATCTGGGGAGGACCCTGCAAAAAGGGCCAGGTCCACCACCATTGTATTTCGAGTGAAGTAGGCCAGTGATAATTTTCTTGTGAAATATACATAATTTTAGCAAGATTACACATATTATATAGACTATGGGGCATATTCTCAAGGAGCTATCGCCGAGTTATCGGCACTTTATCGCAGCCAAAGTCGCGATAATTTCATTGCCCCATTCACAAGCTGGTGCTAACAGCCGATACCACCAGTTTACTTGCGAAAGCATCTGCAAAAAACATCGCCACACATGACTCCGGCAACTATCGCTAATTAGATGCAGAGTAGGCGTTCCCGAGCAAAAAGCAGCGACAACACCACACCTCAACATTCTCAATGACCAGCCACATCGGCGATAAGACCACAAAACAGGCGATAAGGCACGTTAGCAGCAGGAAATTAACACCTGCTCTGACCTGGTGCAAAGTCGGACGACAACCTGCACCATCAAAGGGAGCCCAGCCCAGAGCCACACATGAAGATCAACAGATGCCATGGAGCCACACACCATGCATCACGGAGCCCCGAGAGGGCAACAACACCCACCGCCACCACCCCCAGGATCACCCCCCCTCTGGACCCCCCCACCCCCCCTCCCTCGGACGAGCACAGAGGCAGCGCAGACAAAGACAGCGGACCTTCGGGAAATGCACCAGCCTCACAAACTTAACACCAGACAATGTCAATGCCCACTACAGGCTCAAAAGGACAACCATCCTACGCATCCTGAACATCATTGCCCACAGGCTGACGGTAGCAACACAGCGGACAACCAACATCCCTCCGCAGACAAAGCTGCTGGCTGTGCTGCACCTGTTGGCCTCTGGTACCTCCCAACCAACAACCGCCAGATTCGGAGGAGTCTCAAAGCCAGCCCCATCCAAGTTCCTCACAACTGTCCTGGATGCCATCATCAGCCAGGTACCCCAGTACCTATACGTCCCCCACAATGCGCAGGAACATCTGGAGACCAAGCAAGGACTATACGCCATAGCTGGATTCCCGCACGTGTTGGGGGCAATAGACTGAACACATGTCCTACTTGTGCCCCCTGCCGACACTGCACACAATTACCGCAACAAAGCACACGCATTCCATCAACGTGCAGGCAATAGTGTACCACAGGGGACTCTTCACCAATGTCGTAGCCAACTACCCAGGCTGTGTGCATTATCCCCTCATCTTCCGACAGTCCAACATCAACCAGCGCTCCCAGGAATGCACCTATGGGAATGCACTGCTCGTTGGCAAGTACCAAATGAACGCACCACACCTCAACTCCACAATCATGCAACTCACAACTCTGGCACTGCACACATCACAAAATCACATACAACATGCCAAACAACATGCCCACCCACCAGACACGACAGCACAACTTACTGTGGCAACCTTGGTTAGCCATGTACATGAGCCATCAACGGAATGGCACCTCAGCCACACAATAGCGGAATGTGTGGAGAGGTGGGAACCAGGCATGTGCGAAGGAGACAAGTGACCCATGAATGAGAATGTACACAATGCCAAGTGTGGTGGAGATGTGCTGGATAGACTGCAGTATGCAGACCACAGACATATCCATGTCTACATGCACTGCTGGTGTTTGGAGTGTAGTGGACAGTGGACGCAACCATGTCACTCCAGCCAGTGGGGAAGATCATGGAAATGTAGCTTGTGACGTCCCCCCCTGTAAGCGTGTGCGGAGTGGGCTGGCCCGGAGGATGCCAGGCCAGCGTAGGGGTGTGAATAAAAAGCACGTAGCTCTGGGCGTGGTTCTCTTCCGGAATGCCCAACGTGTCTGCCAGGGCGGCGCCTCCCACCCCACCACGAGGCCGACGCCGTCGCCGTGAGCGGTGTGGCCTGCGAGCCTGTGCGCCTGCTGCACCCCGGGCCGCTGGTCCCGGAACCCGTCATGCCCGCCCCTGCGCAGCCAGGCCTCATTGCTCACCTGCCGACACCGGCGTGTGTCGTAGAGGGCCCACCACATGCCGGCGCAAGCTCCAAGCCTGAAGCCCGCGACCTTGGCAGCCTCCTCAGACCATCACGGCCTCCGCGACACAGGCCCGCTTTACTCCTTTTTCGTTGACGTACTCCACTGCTGCCTCCGGCCTACACTACGGTCAAGTAGGTCACACATTTGGAACTGAGTCTTGATTATGCAATGGCAGAGTACACACCTTATGGCTGAGTTTATATCACTGTACTCCCTTCGATGTGGTGCCACCAACTCTGTGCATAGCATTTGAACTACACCTGTCTGTGGTCCCTTGCTGACTACTGCCTTCGGCCTACACTGCGGTCGAGTGGGTCACACATGTGGAACTGAGTCATGATTTCTGCATGGCAGAGTCCATATCAATGTACGCAAGGAGACGAGTAAGAGGAAGACGCGGTTCAGTCCGGAGGAGAAAAGGATCATCGTTACGGAGGTGATCGAACACTGCCGACAACTGCTCTGGTGTCACTAACTCTGTGCATCGCGGGCCAACAACACGTGGCTGTGGGCCCCTGCTGACCGCTGCCTCTGGCCTACACTGCAGTCAAGTAGGTCACACATCTGGAACAGAGTCTTGATTACACAATGGCCGAGTACACATATCAATGCTGAGTTTAACTCACTATACTCCCTTCGATGTGGTGACACAAAGTATGTGCATGGCATCCCAACCACACGTGTCTGTGGGCCCTTGATGACTACGCCTTCGGCCTACACTGCGGTCGAGTAGGTCACATATTGGGAATTCAGTCATGATTCATTAATGGCAGACCTGATATCATTGTACTGGCCTCATCGCAGACTGAATCCCCTTTCAGCTCCGGTGCCACTAAGTCTGTTCCCCGACATCCATGGACACTTTCTGGTTGAACTTTGGTGGCGACTGATTCTATGGACTGGGGGTTGTCTTCATTATCATGTCGGTGATACTACCTTTGTGGCAAAAACGAGGCTGTAGCATTCCACTCCTCCATTTTGCCGCTTCCGGCCGGCTTCTGCCCTCTGCATCATGCCTAGGAGGACACCTTCCACTGTCCCCCGCAAACCTCTGCTACATTCACCTTCGACATCGACGAGGACCCGCTCACCTTGCGTGGCCCTATCTCACTGCACCGCAAGTCACCGTCCCGTGGCGGTGTGCCTGTGCCGGCCGCAGTGCATCCGGGCCACTAACTCTGTGCAGCTCAAGTCATGGCCCCTGTCTGATAGCATATGGGATGGCCTCTGGGTCGATGGACTGGGGGTCATCAAGGCCATGTGTCTGTGGCCCTGCGCTGTCCGCTGCCTCTGGCCTCAACTGCGGTCCACCTGGGCTCACACATCAAATCGAATCCTGACCTGCCCGGACGTCGCATCACCGCAGGATGCACACGCCACCACCGCCAGGACCAACTCCAAACAACAGGTGCCAGAGTCGGAAGTGTCTTACTGCCGGACTATCAGAGTTGCTCACACCTGTCGTGGGTGCCATCATCAGCTTGATACCCTGCTCAGCTCTTCAGGTGCCACTGACTCAATGCACCACAAATCATCGGCCATTCTGCTTGCATGTTGGGTGCACACTGTACTTTCTCCGGCTACCACCATGATGCTTCACAGTTGTTTCTGTTATACTGGTGTTTTCTGTTTCCGCTTTTATTGTGATCACTGTTCAAGTTGTTGCCAGCATCAATGACTCCATGAGGGCTGGCTTACACTCACCCCACACACATCCAGCACATGCGTCACTGTACATGTGATCATGCCAATAAAGGTGTCGAGCGCACGTGCCCGTAGCCATTTCAACGAACTATCTGAGTGTGTCCGTGTGCTCATGATGTATGCATTAGGGCCCCGGGCCCTACAAGATTACATTGTGCCGTGTACAGAGGACGCAGCCCTGTCACCGCAGGCAGCGGGTGAGACATTGCACATGTAGCTTTGTCGTCCCCCACTCAATACGTAAGAGGAGTGACCTGGGCCAGCGTACACCAGTCCAGCGTGGGGGTGTGGATGATTATCCCGTGGCTCTGGGTGTGGTTCAGTACTGGAAATGTGCAAAGGCATGTGTCTCTGTCGCAGTGTGGGTCTCCGTTGGGGAGTGTAGGTGGTCCCTGATGGGACTTAGACACCCACGTATGTGATCTAGTTCGGCTTCCATGAGGTAGTACCCCACCCGCACATGTTCGGCCATCCCCTTCTGGCAGTCTGACACCTGGCCTTGGAATGCGATGTGTGCTTCGGTGGGCTGCTGGGAGCCAGCTGGGGTGGTTGGTGCGTCCAGCTATGTTATCTGTGCAGGGGGTGGGGTATCCTCGATGCAGTGGTGCTGCCCTGCTCCTGGAGGTCGATTGTCTAAGATGTCCATGGACTGTTGTAGGGCGTCGGTGTCGGAAGTGTGGAGGTCCTCTTCAGCATCACTGTAGAGTTGTCTGGTCTGCCCTGCTGGAGGTGTTGTGTGTCCCTCTGTAATGTGAAGGGGAGATGCTTGTTGACATTGTGTTGGCATGTATGTTGCCGCATTGTTCAAGTTTACATACAGACTGCATGCCAATGTACATTGTGACTGTTTGGGAGGGGCGGACTATTTGATGCGGGACAGTGGACATTTGGACTACATGGGGTAGGTGAGGTTGTACACGTACATTTGCATCTCACAGTTTCCTGCTATGTCCGATGTGATTGGCCATTTTCTACACACAGGCAGACCCAGTTGTGTCCTCTGTTCTGCAGTGTAAGTGTTGCACTGTGTACTACATTGTCGTCCATGTGGATGTGCTGTCATTGCTATGTGTGTGTGCTGCATTGTGTGAGAGTCGCACCTGCAGCTGTGATTTTGCTGCCCCTTATCCCTTGGAGGTGGTGTGCCTTTGGCTTTTGTGCTTTTGAGGTGCTGTGATGTTGGCGACTTGGGTCATTTGTGCTCTTGGACGGTTTTTGTACTCTTGTGCATTGTTTGTCTGCAGATGTATTGTTGACGTCAGTGGTTGTTTGTGCACGTGGATGTGTCAGAGTTTGACCTGCTCCTTTCCGGATGTGGTCCACACTCAGCCACCTCAGTCTCGTGGCGTGCACAATGTCATGGTGATTGTACTCCAGCCATGCTGCTCGTCATGTGGTGTCACTTGCATTGTCAGTGCGGCTCTCACATACGCATCTTTGCTGTGTTTCGCACGGGTGCATGTGTGTGTTGTGGAATTGGTTATGTGTGGGGTGGGAGCCCTTTGGGCACATGGTGGACGGGGGCCTACTTGATGTTTGTATGTGTGCTGCACTGTGCCACGGGGATCAGGGACATGACCCAGGGTCATTGTGGGTGTGCGGTGTGCTACACGTCGTTGTGCATGTGTGCCATTGTGCCCGTCCCCACAGTCCTTGTTCGTTACTCACCCTGTTGATGTTGTGTCAAGTCATGTCGAGTAGTGTCCCGACTCCCGACTCCTTGCACCATCTCCACACTGATGACTGTGGCCAACATTTGCTCCAGCTCCTCCTGTGGCGCAGGACTTCCACCTCCATTTGCCGTTGCTGCCTTCCTGTTGGCAGTGGGTTTCTGCTTGGTTTGGCTTTTCACATCGTGCCAGCGCATCTTGGCCACCTCGACACTCCGGCTGCATTCACGATGGAATGCCATTTTTCCGTCTGTGTTGCCAATGACACGGTGGAGGTGACGGACAGTTGTTGTTAGTGCTCTGTCACCTCCGTGACGACGATCCGGTTGTCATGCGGACTGTACCCCATCTTCCTCTTCTCCTTGGCCTTCCCCGACCCCGTGGTTCCTTGCTGGTGGTCTGTGTGGCTTGTGGGGTTCGCGTTGACCTGGGCACTCGTTCCGGGTGCATCCATGTTGCTACGCAGTTTATTTTGTTTTTGGTGTGTTTTTCTTGTTCGGCTTTTATGGTGCATTTTCCCGCATGATGCGTGGGAATTGCAGGCCTGTCGCTGGTTATCGCCGATTTTTGTATCGCGGTTGGCATCATCGCAACTTTGTTCGCGTTTTGCATTTTTGCAGCGTCACGTTGATTTTAACGCGGTCATTTGACGCGTTATCGTGAGACTATCGCATGGTGCCGCCAGGTTGGGAATACTATGTTAACACGGCGTTGTTTTCCCGCGATCGACTGCGATATGCAAAGTTGCGTTAAGCTACTCTTGCGGTGGTTATCACACGTTCTTGAGAATATGCCCCTATATTTCGTGAGAAACCCGAGGAACTTTTCCCAAATAGAGTCTACCTCACACATACAAAGCCATGCATAATAGGAGCATGGTTTGAGGAGAATATGTTTCTCTGTGAGATATTTTCCCTTCGACCCAATCTCCTGCGGGTAAAATGTATACAATTGTTTGCATTATGCAAAATGGCAAACATTTTGCCATTTTCACATAATGCAAAATTAAGGAATTGCTCAAGATCAAGCTGACTTAATATTATTGTGAGAAAATAGACACCCCCTCATTAAGCCATAAAAAACCTGAGAGCTATGCAATATTGACAAGATGAATTTTTCTAGTGCAATGCAGGAGGCATGGCTGACCCAGGGGCAGAGAAGCAGGCTGGTTGCTGTCTAGTATACTCATAAAAAGCTGATTATTAAGTGTTGTGTCCAGGCACATTATTTTATCCTGGCATTGGATTTTCTCTTGACATTCTTTTTATTGATTCACTAGTCCATTGGTATCGTTTCTAGTCTGGCACAAACATATTTGGCTGCTATATCCATAGTAGTTTGTATCAGGAATTCAATTTCCTCATAGGCAATTGCATGATTTGAGGCTATGAATAAACATTGCTCCACGTTGCTGTGTCAGATATGAAGCATATTAATACTTTATTATTTTCCCTTCTTAACAGCTCCAAATTACTTATGTAAATGAAGCACAAAGTATCGTTTTGGGCAAACTGGTAGATGCCCTCTTTCAGACTAGAACTAATCCCCAGATACCCTCAGTAGTTCTGCAAAAGGTGCCCAAGGGGAAGATCTCTGGTTCCTTTTCTACAAACCTTGAGAGGATTGACCGAGCTGTTCCAAATTTGCCCGAGCCATTTATTATAGGTACAGACAGCGCCCAGTTTAGCTCTTTATTAAATCAGAGCTTACAATAAGATGAATCTTGGTTGGGATAAACATCGCTTGATAAGGAGAAATAAGAGTTCCAAAATGTAGAAGACAGGAAAAAAAGGAACAGTGGAATACTCTGTTCTCAGGATCCAAGAGGCCTAGGGGTGAGATTGGGACTTTCAAGAGGCTCAAAGGGAAGATACTCAAATGCATGGGAGGAAGCAAAAGAACAGGAGAAAGAAAAAGAAAAGGACTTTATTTCCTGAAAAATGTCTGCTGTTCTGGAAAAGAGGACTGTTGCAACCTTTGCAACTGATGGCACCACAACCTTTTAGAGAGAATATATTGTTTCCTGGCCCATACACCAGTAGCGGCTCCTGGAGGGAGTTCCGCGGGGCGGTGGGGTGGGGCAGGGGAGGGGCAGGGGCAGGGTGGGAGGTAGTAAACTCTGGCGTACGGCCGACCAGAGTTAAGTACATAAATAAATAAATACAACGAATTACATTGCGCGCGCTGCAACGCCATTTGCAACGCGTGCAATGTAATTAGTTTTATTTATTTATTTATGTACTTAACTCTGGTCGGCCGTACGCCAGAGTTTACTAACCCCCACCCTGCCCCTCCCCCGCCCCGCCCCATTGCCCCGCAGCACTCCCTCCAGGAGCCGCTACTGCCATACACATGTGATGGAAGGGCATATTGGTGCAGCCAAAACAGAAATGCAAAAATAACAGATGATGGACGGAATGCTGAACAAATCAAACATTCACCCCAGTCACAGATCTGGGTTAAATCCATCGTTTTGTTGCAAAATAAAACAAAGGCTTGAGGAGGGGGGCCACGTGCCCCCACTTTAAAATACATAGGGCCCAGGGGAATGGGGTCCCCGTGCTCAAGATGGCTTGGGGTGGGGGGGCCGTATGCCCCCTCCCCTATTTAAACTATAACACATGCCCTAAGGTAACTATAACTCGCACCCTTACCATGCACTGCTAATTACCCCACATAGTACATCACTCTTGAAATCTTCTATAGCTTCATTGATAATATTATTGCAACATTCGCAGTGAAATTATTGATGAGAAAGCTGTGCATGGCGGGGGCGCGAGTTGTTGTTACCTTAGGGTACGAGTTATGATTGCTTGAGATAACTATAACAGGAACATTTTTGTGGTTTTTAAAGTTTTAAATGTTACATAGTTACTGAACATTTCTCCTAACTATAACGTTACTTTAACCTTTATTTTTTTCCAGTAACAATATACGGAAAAAAAAAAGGTTATTTTGTTGTATATATACTGAGGAAAGCCTTATGGCTGAAACTCGTCTGCCAAGCATTTCACGGACCTTTTATTTCACCTCCATGTGCAAGATCTGGTGTTAATAAACCCACTTGGTAACCTACCCGAGCAGTGTTGGACCCTCTCGTAGTGTGAATGGGTTGTTGGGCTCTATATTGACCAGTTTGCAGACACTGGCACTGGCACGCCCTCTTGGTTAGGAGCAACGCACCAGCCTGCAACTGTGGAGAAGGTATTTTATACAGCCCATCGCCCCCCCCCCAGGCGGAGAAAAAACATTTGGTGATTACTGCTGCATGGGGAAAGAGGAAGCTGCATTAGCTGCGAGGGAACGTACAGGTGGACTTACCAGCATTAACGAACCTCCTTGGAAGGGCTGCCGCAAAGGTTATGCGGACCAAGGGCCAATATGATTGGGACAGCACTGGGAGTACGAATGCCTAATTACTGAATGGGCGTTCACAACAGGATTTGCATACCGGCGTGGAGCAGCCTTGGGAACAACACATGGTACAGGTGGAGGAGGGGCCAAAATCGTACTCCAATGGGAGTGGACAATCTAAAATTTAAACAAGCCCCCAGGTGTAATGTCCCTCTGTGGTGGAACTGCCGCTGAGGAAAGCCTTATGCCTGAAACGCGTCTGCCAAGCATTTCACGGACCTTTTATTTCAACTCCATGTGCAAAATCTGGTGTTAATAAACCCACTATGTAACCTACCCAAGCAGTGTCGGACCCTTTCGTAGTGCGAACGGGTTGTTGGACTCTATATTGACCAGTTTGCAGGCACTGGCACCGGCACGCCTTCTTGGCTAGGAGCAACGCGCCAGCCCGCAACTGTGGAGAAGGTATTTTATACAGCGCTTCGCCCCCCCGGCGGGGAAAAACCATTTGGTGATTACTGCTGCATAGGTAAAGAGGAAGCAGGATTAGCTGCAAGGGAAGGTACAGGTGGACTTACCAGCATTAATGAACCTCCCTGGAATGGCTGCCGCAGCAGTTATGCGCACCAAGGGCCAATATGATTGGGACACCACTGGGTGTACGAACGCCTAATTACTGAATGGGCGTTCGCAACAGGATTTGCATACCGGCGTGGAGCAGCCTTGGGAACAACACATGGTACAGGCGGAGGAGGGGCCAAAATCCTACTCCAATGGGAGTGGACAATCTAACATTTAAACAAGCCCCCAGTTGTAATGTCCCTCTGTGGTCGAACTAGCACTGAGGAAAGCCTTATGGCTGAAACGCGTCTGCCAAGCATTTCACGGACCTTTTATTTCAACTCCATGTGCAAGATCTGGTGTTAATAAACCCACTTGGTAACCTACGCGAGCAGTGTCGGACCCTTTCATAGTGTGAATGGGCCGTTGGACTCTATATTGACCAGTTTGCAGGCACTGGCACCGGCACGCCCTCTTGGTTAGGAGCAACGCGCCAGCCCGCAACTGTGGAGAAGGTATTTTATACAGCGCGTCGACCCCCCGGCGGAGAAAAACCATTTAGTGATTACTGCTGCATGGGAAAAGAGGAAGCAGCATTAGCTGCGGGGGAACGTACAGGTGGACTTAGCATTAACGAACCTCCCTGGAAGGGCTGCCACAGCGGTTATGCGGACCAAGGGCCAATATGATTGGGACACCACTGGGTGTTCGAACGCCTAATTACTGAATGGGCGTTCGCAACAGGATTTGCATGCCGGCGTGGAGCAGCCTTGGGAACAACACATGGTACAGGTGGAGGAGGGGCCAAAATCGAACTCCAATGGGAGTGGACAATCTAACATTTAAACAAGCCCCCAGGTGTAATGTCCCTCTGTGGTGGAACTGGCACTGAGGAAAGCCTTATGGCTGAAACGCGTCTGCCCAGTGTTTCACGGACCTTTTTATTTCAACTCCATGTGCAAGATCTGGTGTAAATAAACCCACTTGGTAACCTACCCGAGCAGTGTCGGACCCTTTCATAGTGTTAATGGGTTGTTGGACTATATATCTATATATATATATATATATATATATATATATATATATATATATATATATATATTCACTGAAAAACCATAAGTTTCAGACACGTTATAGTTAGAAATTAGCATTTAAAAACCTTTGAAATTCACTGAAAAAACCATAGGTTTTAGGGACAGTTATAGTTAGTTGGACATTTCACTCGTACAAAACCCGTGAAATTCCCCGTTATAGTTAGTTCAGCTAACTATAACTCGCGCCCCGCAATGCACTGCTGATGACGTCACATATTACATCACTCATGACATGGTCAGTGACATCACTGATGACATCACTGATGACATCTCAAATGACATCACTGATGACATCATCCAGTGACTGTGTTTCTGTAAAGTTTAAATATTTTTAATATATAGGGAAAGGTGTATTGAAGAATGAGTGGGTGTATAAGTGTGTGGATGAAGGATTTAGTAGGTGCGTGACTGACTCTATAAGTGAGTGATTAAACGTATCTTACTGAATGCAAGGGTTAGTGACTAAACTGGGTGAATGTCTGTAACTGTCTGTCTGTTGCTGTGTAAGTGGCTGCATGGGTTTGTGAATAGCTACATGAGTGTCTATATGAGTTATTGATTGGTTGTCTGAGTATCTGTATGGGTGCCTGAGTGTTTGTGTGGGTGGGGTGTGTGCGACTCTGTGCATAGATGTGTGAGTGGGTGATTCACTGGGTGGATGGTTTCAAGAGTGCATCTGTGATAGGCTGTATGGGTGGGTAAGTGTGTGTAAGAGTGTGTTAGTGAGTGAATGTATGTCCCAGTGGTACATGTGTGAGTAACTACATATGTGAAAGGCAGTATATATGTGTGTTGGAGTATATAAATAGCTATAAGCGAGAGTGTGTGATTGTGAGAGTGACTGTATGGATGAGTGTGTGCTTGTATCATTGATTGTATAAGAGCGTAAGAATGTGCTAGTATTTGTATGAGTAAGTGAGCTGGTGTGTGTATAACTGTATAGGTGAGTAAATGGCAGTGTGTTTAATTATTTGCATGACTGACTAGGTGTGTGAGTACCTCTATGGATGAGTGGCGGTGTTTGAGTGTCTATATAGGAGTATGAGTGCATATGATAGTCCTGTACTGAGTGACCGTAAGTATGAGTGACTGTATGGGTGAGTGAGTGGATGTGTGTGTAGACCTAAGAATCAGTGAGTGGGTATGTAGTTATTGGTGTTGGAGTGTCTATGGTTTTGCGAATGGCAGTCTGTAATTTAGAGTGGGTGTATCAAAGGTTATATTAGGGTGTGAGGAGGTGCATCAGATTATGACGTGGATGATGTCATCAGTGATGTCATTTGAGATGTCATCAGTGATGTCATCAGTGATGTCACTGACCATGTCATGAGTGATGTAATATGTGACGTCATCAGCAGTGCATTGCGAGGCGCGAGTTATAGTTAGCTGAACTAACTATAACGGGGAATTTCTATGGTTTTGTACGAGTGAAATGTCCAACTAACTATAACTGTCCCTAAAACCTATGGTTTTTTCAGTGAATTTCAAAGGTTTTTTAAATGCTAATTTCTAACTATAACGTGTCTGAAACCTATGGTTTTTTCAGTGAATTTCAAAGGTTTTTTAAATGCTAATTTCTAACTATAACGTGCCTGAAACCTATGGTTTTTAAGTGAATTTCAAAGGTTTTTTAAATGCTAATTTCTAACTATAACGCCCCTAAAACCTATGGTTTTTTCAGTGAATTTCAAAGGTTTTGTAAATGACAATTTTTAAATGTATTAATTGTTATATTTATTTTTTTGATACTGATTTACTACATTTTTTTAAACTATTTATTTTTACATATTTTATTTTTTAAATTACATTGTAATTACATTATACATTACATTACAAAATATACTTTCTCAGAATGAATTACTTTAGTTTAAATACTTTGCAAATAGGCAATAGACTTTTAAGTACAATAGTTACAGTTGTTGCAATGGGCAACACAATTTCAAACACAATGCAACATTGAGCTCAATGTGAATTTCTAGTTAAATGCAATTAGTTACTTTATGGATTACTTTTATAACCACAGGACTGGATCCTAGATTCAGTCCTGGGACATCTCCTGTAAACAGTTGAGTAAAAGCGTTTTGGTTACAGTAGTGATTTTTAAGGAATATTATTGTATTTTAAAAGTTGACACTTAGAAACTTTTTCACATAGAATCACCAATGTTATCCTATGGGAGGAAATTCACTTAGCAGGTAAGTAGTGTTATCGTTACTTTTTCTTACTCAGTGGTGGATCCTGTATCCAGCACTGGTGCATCTCCTGTAAACAGTTGAAAGAATGCGTTTAAGTCATACAGGCGATTTTTAAGGAATATTTGTAGTTTGTGAAAATCGACACTTTGAAACTTTTCTGCTGAAAACCAGACAATGGATTCCAATGGAAGGAAATACAAGTTACTGGTAAGTACGGTTAGAATTACTTTTCAGGGTCAGTGCTGGGCTAAAAGATGCAGCACTGGGTTCTCTCCTGATAACAGGTGAGTAAATCGGAATTCGTAGTTCTGCTGATTTTAGAGGAATATTTGTATGTTTCAAAAATCGACAAAAACTTTTTCAGCAAAAAGCAGGCAATGATATCCTAAGGAAGGAAATTCAAGTTACTGGTAAGTACGGTTAAAATTACTTTTCAGGATCAGTACTGGGCTAAAAGATGCAGCACTGGGTTCTCTCCTGATAACAGGTGAGTAAATCGGAATTCGTAGTTCGGCTGATTTTAGAGGAATATTATAAAGTTCCAAAACTCCACACTTAGAAGAATTTCCAAGTGAAACCAGTCAATGTTAGCCTATGGAAGGAAATTCAAGTTACTGGTAAGTACGGTTAGAATTACTTTTCAGGGTCAGTGCTGGGCTAAAAGATGCAGCACTGGGTTCTCTCCTGATAACAGGTGAGTAAATTGGAATTCGTACTTCGGCTGATTTTAGAGGAATATTATAAAGTTCCAAAACTCCACACTTAGAAGAATTTCCAAGTGAAACCAGTCACTGTTAGCCTATGGAAGGAAATTCAAGTTACTGGTAAGTACGGTTAGAATTACTTTTCAGGGTCAGTGCTGGGCTAAAAGATGCAGCACTGGGTTCTCTCCTGATAACAGGTGAGTAAATTGGAATTCGTACTTCGGCTGATTTTAGAGGAATATTATAAAGTTCCAAAACTCCACACTTAGAAGAATTTCCAAGTGAAACCAGTCAATGTTAGCCTATGGAAGGAAATTCAAGTTACTGGTAAGTACGGTTAAAATTACTTTTCAGGATCAGTACTGAGCTCAAAGATGCAGCACTGAGGTCTCTCCTGATAACAGGTGAGTAAATCGGAATTCGTAGTTCTGCTGATTTTAGAGGAATATTTGTATGTTTGAAAAATCGACACTTTGAAACTTTTCTGCTGAAAACCAGACAATGGATTCCTATGGAAGGAAATATAAGTTACTGGTAAGTACGGTTAGAATTACTTTTCAGGGTCAGTGCTGGGCTAAAAGATGCAGCATTGGGTTCTCTCCTGATAACAGGTGAGTAAATCAGAATTCGTAGTTCAGCTGATTTTAGAGGAATATTTGTATGTTTCAAAAATCGACACTTAGAAACTTTTTCAGCAAAAAGCAGGCAATAATATCCTATGGAAGGAAATTCAAGTTACTGGTAAGTACGGTTAAAATTACTTTTCAGGATCAGTACTGGGCTGAAAGATGCAGCACTGAGGTCTCTCCTGATAACAGGTGAGTAAATCGGAATTCGTATTTTGGCTGATTTTAGAGGAATATTATAAAGTTCCAAAACTCCACACTTCGAAGAATTTCCAAGTGAAACCAGTCAATGTTAGCCTATGGAAGGAAATTCAAGTTACTGGTAAGTACGGTTAAAATTACTTTTCAGGATCAGTACTGAGCTCAAAGATGCAGCACTGAGGTCTCTCCTGATAACAGGTGAGTAAATCGGAATTCGTAGTTCTGCTGATTTTAGAGGAATATTTGTATATTTGAAAAATCAACACTTTGAAACTTTTCTGCTGAAAACCAGACAATGGATTCTTATGGAAGGAAATACAAGTTACTGGTAAGTACGGTTAGAATTACTTTTCAGGGTCAGTGCTGGGCTAAAAGATGCAGCATTGGGTTCTCTCCTGATAACAGGTGAGTAAATCGGAATTCGTAGTTCAGCTGATTTTAGAGGAATATTTGTGTTTCAAAAATCGACACTTAGAAACTTTTTCAGCAAAAAGCAGGCAATGATATCCTATGGAATGAAATTCAAGTTACTGGTAAGTACGGTTAAAATTACTTTTCAGGATCAGTACTGGGCTGAAAGATGCAGCACTGAGGTCTCTCCTGATAACAGGTGAGTAAATCGGAATTCGTATTTTGGCTGATTTTAGAGGAATATTATAAAGTTCCAAAACTCCACACTTCGAAGAATTTCCAAGTGAAACCAGTCATTGTTAGCCTATGGAAGGAAATTCTGTTTGCACACATGTCACCTGAAGCCCCGCCCCCTCCCTTCACCACTGTGCAAACGCGCCCCGTGGCGTGTTTTAAGTTGGGGAATGAAATCCCCTTCAATCCTGAGGGTCCCTGGAGTCCAACTAGCCCACCATGTACCTCCAAAAAGCGCCACAGAGCTGCGTTGCAGAGAGGTGTAAAAAGGGGCATGGCCTCTGTACACCTCTCTGCAACGCAGCTCCCTGGCGCATACTGGAGGTACAGGGTGGGCTAGTTGGACCCCAGGGACCCTCATGATTCAAGGGGACTTAATCCCCCAACTTAAAACGCGCCATGGGGCGCATTTGCACAGATGTCACCTCAGGCCCCGCCCCCTCCCTTCACCATTGTCCAAATATTCCTCTAAAATCAGCCGAACTACGAATTCCGATTTACTCACCTGTTATCAGGAGAGACCTCAGTGCTGCATCTTTGAGCCCAGTACTGATCCTGAAAAGTAATTTTAACCGTACTTACCTGGCGCATACTGGAGGTTCCTGGTGGGCTAGTTGGCCCCCAGGGATCCCCAGTATTCAAGGGGAATTGTTCCCCATCTGCAAACGCGCCAGGAGGCGCGTTTGCAGAGTGGTGAAAGAAGGGGCGTAGCCTCCGGCGCGATGCCGGTGTTTTTTCTTTTTTTGTTTTTTTAAAGAAGGGGGCTGTGTGGCCCCGCTTCTTTTTCTAAGTTATTGGTCCTGGGGACCCCATCCCCCAGGGCCTGCCCCCTATTTAAAAAAAAAAAAAAAAACAATTTGGAAGGGGACCGCGTGGCCCCCTCCCGAGGCCTTAATCGGCCCCGGGGACCCCATCCCCGGGGCATGGCCTTTTTTAAAATTTTTATTGTTTTGGAGGGGGCTGCGTTGCCCCCTCCTCAGGCCACTTATGGCCCCAGGGACCCCATCCCCCGGGGCCGGCCTTTGTTTTATTTATTTTTTTTATTTTGGAGAAGGGGGCCGCGTGGCCCCCCTCCCGAGCCACTACTTGCCCCGGGGACCCCATCCCCCGGGGCTGGCCCTCTCCATTGGGGACTGTGGGGGTCCCCAATCCCCCACAGTCCCGCCGGCTCCCCGCGTCCCTTGGGAGCCGGCATTGCTTTCCACATGGGGAGCTGCTAAGATGCAGCTCCCCATGTGGAAAGCTAATTGCTTTGGATATTGGAAGCGAGAGCAGGTTTCCTGCTCTCGCTCTAATATCCAAAGCAGTTTGCTATGACAGGACGGAGCCGCGAGGCTCCCGGTCCTGTCATAGCAAACTACAGTGTCCCGGGGGTAGGCACCCCGGGACACTGCAGGAGCCGGCCCTGGGGGGTGGTGGTCCCCAGGGCCATTACAGGCTCCAGGAGGGGCGTTATTAAATTTTAAAAAAAGAAGCCCCGGGGGTGGCGGTCCTCGGGCTTGGGGGCCTTAGAGGCCCCCATATAAACAATAAACCCACCTCCGCATGCCCCCGGGACTTGGGCCACCCGGGGGCAATTTGCATCGAAGCGCGGAGACCGCGCTCGATGTTTCTCGGCAGGATCCGCGCACCCTGAGCGCATCCTGCCGATTTTTTTTTAAAAAAATGCTTTTTTCTGCACAGGGCTCCTTGTGGGACCCCCTGAGCAGACCTAGGGGGTCAGGGTGTTTCTACCCTGCCCCCTTTGTGCGTTTTGCGCACTTGTTTCTTCCGGTTTTTTTTTCTAATCGGCAGGATCCGCGCACCCTGAGCGCATCCTGCCGATTTAAAAAAAAAATGCTTTTTCTGCCCAGGGGTCCTTGTGGGACATCCTGAGCAGACCTAGGGGTCAGGGTGTTTCTACCCTGCCCCTTTTGCGCTTTGCGCACTTGTTTCTGTCCCTCGGTTCTACCGAGGGACAAAATGGCTGCCAACACTTCCTGATTTGGAGTGTTGACAGCCACTTGAAAGCCAATTAACATGCAGCTCGTGATCGGGACGGTGCGCGCAGGGTGCGCTCAGGGTGCGCGAATCCGACGCGGCCATAGATATATATGTGATTTTCATTTTGATTTTCACAGGAACTACTGAACGGATTTACACCATTTAACAAAAAGGGTTCTTTCTGAACCAAGAACTACCTCTTTGCCAAATTTGGTGTAATTCCGTTCAGCAGTTCGGACTGTAGCCGTGTCTAAAGTTTCCTATGGGAAAATGAATGGGGAAAACACGTTTTGGGACCCCCCTTTTTTCTCAGCCCCCGCTTGACGAATCACTCCGAGACTTTCAGGGTAGGAGCGGACCGGAGCGGGCCATAAAGTTTGAAAATTTCGCGAAGATTCGTCAACCGACGCAAGAGTTATTTCAAATAGAATGTCGCGGATTTCCTATGGAAAATAGGTCCTAACTATAACTATCTACTGGCGACCGTCAGTAGATAATATATATATATATATATCCGAACAAAAACCAGCGCGTTTCCTTCAGGCACTGGAATACAACACAGCGACCAAGGTATCTTGCTCCAAATGATTTTATTAGCATATTCTGAGGGCTATGACGCGTTTCTGCAGGATCCCCTACTCGAGCAGTGTCGGACCCTTTCATAGTGTGAATGGGTTGTTGGACTATATATATATATATATATATATATATATATATATATATATATATATATATATATTATATTTATATATATATATATATTCACTGAAAAACCATAGGTTTCAGGCACGTTATAGTTAGAAATTAACATTTACAAAACCATAGAAATTTACTGAAAAAACCATAGGTTTCAGGAACGTTATAGTTAGTTGGACATTTAACTCATACAAAACCATAGAAATTCCGGCGTTATAGTTAGTTCAGCTAACTATAACTCGCGCCCCGCAATGCACTGCTGATGACGTCACATATTACATCATTCATGACATGGTCAGTGACATCACTGATGACATCACTGATGACATCTCAAATGACATCACTGATTACATCATCCAGTGACTGTATGTTTCTATAAAGTTTAAATATGTATCATATATATGCCAAGGTGTACTGAAGAATGAATGGGTGTATAAGTGTCTGGATGGATGATTTAGTAGGTGCGTGACTGACTGTATAAGTGAGTGATTAAATGTGTCTTACTGAATGCATGTGTTAGTGACTGATACAGACATTCACACAGTTTAGTTTGTCAGTTGGTGTGTAAGCGGTTGCATGGGTTGGTGAGTAGCTAAATGTGGATCTATATGGGTTATTGATTGGTTGTTTGAGTATCTGTATGGGTGCCTGAGTGTGTGTGTGGGTGGGTGGGGGTGTAACTTTGTGCATAGATGTGTGAGTGGATGATTCACTGGGTGTATGGGTTCAAGAGTGCATCTGTGAAGGGCTGTATGGGTGGGTGAGTGTGTGTATGGGTGTGTTGGTGAATGAATGGTTTCCTCAGTGGTACATGTGTGAGTAACTGCATATGTGAAAGGCAGTATATGTGAATGTTGGAGTGTATAAATGACTATTTGTGAGAGTGAGTGATTGTGAGAGTGGCTGTATGGATCAGTGTGTGCTTGTATTAGTTATTGTATAAGCGTGTAACTATGTGTTAGTATATGTTTGAATAAGTGAGGTGGTGTGTGTATAACTGTACAGGTGAGTAAATGGGAGTGTGATTGATTCTTTGCATGACTGACTAGGTGTGTGAGTAACTCTATGGATGAGTGGCCGTGTGTGAGTGTTTGTATAGATATGTGAGTGCATATGATAATGCCGTATTGATGGCTGACTGCATGTATGAGTGACTGTATGGGTGAATGAGTGGATGTGTGTGTAGACCTAGGAATTAGTGAGTGGGTTTGTACTAACTGGTATTGGTGTGTCTATGGTTTCGAAAATGATAGTCTGTATTTTAGAGTGGGTGTATCAAGGGTTATATTAGGGTGTGAGGAGGTGCATCAGATTTTCACGTGGATGATGTCATCAGTGATGTCATCAGTGATGTCACTGACCATGTCATGAATGATGTAATATGTGACGTCATCAGCAGTGCATTGCGGGGGCGCGAGTTATAGTTAGCTGAACTAACTATGACGCCGGAATTTCTATGGTTTTGTACGAGTGAAATGTCCAACTAACTATAACGTTCCTGAAACCTATGGTTTTTTCAGTGAATTTCTATGGTTTTGTACATGCTAATTTCTAACTATAACGTGCCTGAAACCTATGGTTTTTTCAGTGAATTTCAAAGGTTTTTTAAATACTAATTTCTAACTATAACGTCCCTGAAACCTATGGTTTTTTCAGTGAATTTCAAAGGTTTTTTAAATGCTAATTTCTAACTATAACGTCCCTGAAACCTATGGTTTTTTCAGTGAATTTCTATGGTTTTTTAAATGCTAATTTCTAACTATAACGTTTGTAAAACCTATGTTTTTTTCAGTGAAAAAAAAATATATATATATAGGCATATTTATAAAAACTACGTTTACATGCTATTACAAGCTATGGCAGTTCCTCCACCTTGCACCCCACCACCCTCTTTCCCACTCTCTCTTCTGCTGGGAGTGGGCAGGGGACCTGCTTCTGTGCTGCCGATCAGAAACAAATAAATGACTTAAATTGTTTCGGACTTAGGATGCACCTGTGAATGGAGAGCATACTTTTTAATTGTGCTTTGGAGGATGACCGGGCCTTTGTTCTAAATTATATCATTATGCTGGGATCGTAATACTGAGAAGGATTGAGAAGGGTAGTGGAGGGATAGAAGAGGGAAAAAGGTTTGCATTTATATAGCGCTTGCTACTCTGATGAGGTGTTGAAGCGCTTTTCGTTGAGTAGCATGCTACTCCGGAACCCAGAAAGGATTAGTGTTGAATTAGTATAGTGAAATATGAAATTAATTTGAGAGGTGGACATGTTAGTCTGGTATTTGGATTGAAAAGGATAGTGGAGGGATCTTTTGGGGCTTATAGCAGTAGGAGGAGTCTTGGGATGAGTAAGAGGTGGTGTGATATATGCATTATTGGGCACACTGTATTTTAGCTCGTTTGACCCGGTCACCCACAGCTAAGGTAAAGGGTGAATGAGTTAGTCACTCCCCCAACCTGACCCTGAACGTAGCTGCAGTCATAAGAAAAAGAGATCTTGCGCTTTTATGCGGGCTTGCGACTGCATTGAGCAACTACAACAGGCTCGCGACTGCATTGAGCAACCACAACAGAGCTGTGTCTTCAAACACCACGAAGTCCTTGTGTGAGCGGTGATCAGACACCCGTAAAGTCTCCAAAACTGCCGATGTGTATTTGTGAACCCCGTTTTCTGCACCCACTTACTATATTTTCCCCTATTTAGTACAACACTCCATAACTTTTAAGTGAAGATTATATAGCAGAATTGCCCTGCATACCTACATACAAATTTGTTTGCATAAGATATGCTTACAACTTGTGTTTTTTGTTTTTTTTAAACATCCACTTTAACACATCCTAGTTAGAAACAAAAAAAACGAAACAGAAAAGTAATATAAAGTAAAAAAGTGCTGGGATAAATAAATAATAAATTGAGTATATGTAGGGCTTGGTAACTCTGTAAACAACAGCAGGCGCTGCTGCAGGTTCACGACCTTGAGGGCCATTCAGCTGTGAATGTATAGCTACAACACACGACCTATATATCAGTATAAAGTGTACAGGAAAAGGTGCCCAAGGCCAGGAACCCTGCATCTGGGTGCAGCAGCCACCCTGCAGCCACACATGCGATCATTTATGGCACCTTTAAAAGGCCCCTCGGAGCCGAACCTTCTTGGAAAAACATAACACCACAATAACCTGTTAGAGTATATAAAAACTTTTGGAGAGTGAGTGCAGCTTCTGTTTACATTGTTAGCAAGTGCTTATGGCTTAGGCCATACACATCTGTGTAAGACGTACAGGGCCTGGACATGTGTTTTGGGATCGAGATTTTTTGGGGGGGGAGTTTTATATAGCGCAACTAGACCCGAAGCTATGAGAACGCTTTATATGAGCACCAGCTACGTTACAGAAAGGCAAATTTGTTTTTAGGGACAGGGACATTATTTGGTGATTTGGCCAGAATGACAGGATGTTGAATGTCCCTGCCGAGACTCGAACCCTGCCGAGACTCGAACCCTGTTCCCCAGCTTCGAGGTTGGCCGCTGTAGCCGTTAGGCCACATCCCTTTCCCTGTCCAGATAGATGCTTCCTTTTACATTAGTACATGACATAAAAACTCCCTGCATTATTTTTACTTCTTATGATGTGTAATTAATGTCCCTTTAGTAACATTTGCTACACGCAGGCTGTACGTAGTACTCTATAGCACACACAGTACCCTTTGGTCCAATAGCTCCCCCCCCCACCTCCGGTGGAACAACAAATGGTGCCCATGTACCGTGTCTTTTAAGCTTCGCCCCTGTTTGATAAATAATGGGACTGAGCCAGGACTTCCGAGCACTGCTCCTTTGCTACCGCTTCTGAGCAGGGCTGCTGCACTTCCATTGGAGCAAACCGGGCACTACTCACCGTGCTAATACACTCTGAAACTGGCACTTCCCAGGAGGGTGGGCAGCCAACAAACACTGAAGCAGCGGAATAGGCTGCCCTAATCCTTGGACGGAGGCTAGCACTGACTGTAGTTATACTGGGTTTATTATTAATGGTGGCTGTGGGCTGGCGGCTGTGGTGGGGCTGCTCAGCAGAGAGGCCATACTGTGAATGGGACTGAGCCAGGACTTCTGAGCACTGCTCCTTTGCTACCGCTTCTGAGCAGGGTTGCTGTGGGCAGCCAACAAACACTGAAGCAGCGGAATAGGCTGCCCTAATCCTCGGACGAAGGCGAGCACTGACTGCCGTTATACTGGGTCTATTATTAATGGTGACTGCGGGCCGGCGGCTTTGGTGGCGCTGCTAAGCAGAGAGGCCATACTGTGAATGGGACTTAGCCAGGACTTCCGAGCACTGCTCCTTTGCTACCGCTTCTGAGCAGGGCTGCTGGGGGCAGCCAACAAACACTGAAGCAGCGGAATAGGCTGACCTAATCCTCGGACGGAGGCCAGCACTGACTGCTGTTATACTGGGTCTATTATTAATGGTGGCTGCGGGCCGGCGGCTGTGGTGCCGAGGCTGATTTTTGGAGCTGGGAAGGGAGCGATGGGCTAACTCGCCCGGTCCTGTTTGGTGTTGGGTCCTGCCGGAGGAATAGTGTCAGATGGGTATGTTTTTTAGTTTGCTTTTGTTGGCGTCACTGCTTCAGTTTGGAGGATAGTTTGCGAGCAGCTCGAGTTTCACCTCCTCTCGGACCCTGTTTGAGCCCTGAAAACACAGCTGCTTTTGCAGTGCTTGTGACCTCGGCAGAAGTAGCAGTCCGGGAGGAAAGACTGGAAGACGCGTACCCATGGCAATTAGGAGCGGAACTGTACGCGGTGCAAGTGTGAGACTGCCTATTACGTCTTATTTTTTTTGTTTTTTTTATTCTACTTTGTTAGCTGAAATGTGTGAACAAACACTTTCATCTCCATATATCTATATATTAAATTGAATTGGCCCTGGGACCTCTCTTTTATTTTAAGTCGATGCGAGGCACAAGATGGCTGCTAACACTTCCTGGTTTGAAGTGTTAGCAGCCAATCGGAGGCAAGCTTGTGCTCGTGGAGGGCTCAGCCAATCAGATCGCTTAATTTTGAAATATCGATATCTGTAAATCTTTAAATATCTTAAAAGCTACTGAACGGATTTACACCATTTAAACAAAAGCGTGCTTTTTGGACCAAGACCTTTCTCCCTGCCAAATTTGGCGTAATTCCGTTCAGCAGTTCGACCTGTAGCCTTGTCTAAAGTTTCCTATGGAAATTGCATGGAGAAAACACGTTTTGGGACCCTCCTTTTTTCTCGGCCCCCCCTTGACAAATCACCCCCAAACTTTCAAGATAGGAGCTGATCTGAAAAGAGGAACTTTTTGGAAAATTTCGTAAAGGTTCGTCAAACGACGCCAAAGTTATAAGCACATCAAAAAATGCTTTTCCTATGGAAACTAGGTCCTAACTATAACTATCTACTGGCGACCGCCAGTAGATAATATATATATATATATATATATATATATATATATATATATATATATATATATATATATATATATATATATGTGTGTGTTTTATTTTTTTGAAACAGGACGCGGCACTCAAAGCTTGGATTAAGCTTACTTTATTTCAAGTTTGGTTCAGCACTCAGATCAACGCGCTTAGCCTTCACGGCCTTGATCACGGTCTAACCGTGATCAAGGCCGTGAAGGCTGAAACGCGTTGGTCTGAGTGCTGAACCAAACTTGAAATAAAGTAAGCTTAATCCAAGCTTTGAGTGCCGCGTCCTTGTTTCAAAATTGATGTCTTTGGGCCAGGATCCGGCCCCTACGCAGAGCACCCGCTGACGAGCGCCCTGGGTCAAAGGATCACATTGCAGAAAAAAAAATATATATATATACATGCCTTCCGATCCTAGCCTAACAACTAATGCTAACTACACTGCCCATCAGCAGCCCCGAAGAAGCTGCCATCAGCATGAAATCCATTGGACCCCTGCTCCCACCACGCCTACTCCAGAGGACTGCAATCCATCAGCGATCTGCTCACACCAATTCTGAATGCCTCCACCTCTTCATCGACCTTCCAAGAGACTTGGAAACATGCAGCATGCCGCCCACTGCTGAAGAAACCATCCACGGACCTTTAAACACTCGCCAACTACAGGCTGATCTTCCTGCCAACACTCTCAGCCACGTGCTATGCCACTGGAGTCAAGCTAGCCTGGCTGATGAGGGGTGAAACCCCAAAACCGGTCCTAGGATGCTTGTTTCCAGTCCAGGGAGGACCTACCCTGGCAGTTTGAGCTGGACTGTTCCCATGGGTGGGTTTAAACTGTAAAGGCATGGGGAGCAAAAAAATGATGGATTTAGGCCCAGATCGCTGTACTGGGGTGAATGTTTGACATTGTTCAACATTCTGTCCATCATTTGTTCTTTTTGCATTTGTCACCCCGAGTGGGACGGGTATGCCCAGTCTTGGATCCCGTGCTCTCCATGCCACTGGAATCAAGCTAGCCTGGCTGATGAGGGGTGAAACCCGGAAACCGGTCCTAGGGTGCTTCTTTCCAGTCCAGGGAGGACCTGGCCTGGCAGTTCAGGCTGGACTGTTCCCATGGGGAACAGGGTGAAGACTGATTTGCATATAGCTGGGTTTAAACTGGAGTGACATGGTGAGCAAAAGAATGATGGATTTAGGCCCAGATCTCTGTACTGGGGTGAATGTTTGACATTGTTCAACATTCTGTCCATCATTTGTTCTTTTTGCAAAGGTCTAAGAGAAAGTCATCAACAGGCGCCTCACTGAATACCCTTAACATCCACCAACGTCTCAACACCTCTTACTCTGGTTTCAGACTCAACTACAGCATAGAAACTGCCCTCATCACCACCATAAATGACATATGCATGACTCTGGACAGAGGACACACTGCAGCCCTCATTCTCCTGGACTACTCGGCAGCATTTGACACGGTCTCCCACCCCATCCTCATCCAACACCTACATGACTTTGGAATCCAGGGAGTGGAACTCCAGTGGATCTGGCCCTGTCTGAAGAGTACTTCACCATGGGACTCTACATAGTGACCAAGAGAGCTAGGACCAGCACTCACCCCCACCTCCCATGCCAAGAACCTGGGGATCATCATCGACACCAAACTCAACATGACAGCCCAAGTCAACGACATCACCGCCTGCTTCCATAAACTTAAGATGCTGAGGAAGATTTTCAAATGCTTCCTAATCAGCAGCCGGAAAATCATCAGGAACGCCCTAGTCACAAGCTGGACTACAGGAACACCTTCTACGCCGGAATCAGCAAAAAACTCCCCAGAAGGCTGTAGACCCTTCAGAACATGGAAGCGAGATTCACTCTCAACCTCCCATGTGACACCAGAAGGAGCTCCACTGGCTCCTCATACACAAACAAGCACAAATCAAACTCCTTACTCACACTTTCAAGGCCCTACATATAATTGTCCCAGTATGCCTCAGCAATCGGATCTGCTTTCTCACGTTTTCCAGACACCTCTACCCGTCCAGACTCCTACTTGCACACATGCCACTCAAACAAAAAAACAGATCCGGTGACTGAGACTTCTCCGACATCACTCCTGAGGTATTACATTTGCTTAACACGGTGTGTTAGGATTAGGATTGTGATGTTTAGTTGTTAAATTGCTTTCTTATCATTGTTTAATAATATTATGCAATGACACCCTTCTGGGATAATATCATCATCATGTAACTGTATGCATTTCTTTCACATAATGTTCTATACATTTGGTCCAACCAGGTTAATCATTGCATGTACAATTGCATCAGGCAGCAGTTTCCCTTTTACATCGTACACATGTCCATGTCAGTTACACGATGCGTACTACACCGGGTCTTTGCTCCGGGAGGTTTATGTACTTGGTACGATTCAAATACTTTGGATATTGTGCTTTCACATGGATGATTAATTTGTGGCAACTGGGGTCTTGTTCTTCACTTCCACTGCACTCACTTTATTATATACACCGTTTGACTACTATAAACGGTTCGTTCGCTCTTTTAACACCATTGCTCAAAGTACCCTTTAAATATGGCCGCCGTAAAGTTCAGGACATTTGAATGGTGTTTACTTGGGGCTGAGTAACGATTAGGTGACCGTTCCAAATCAGGCGCGGGAATATTTTCGGATATATTGGGAAGACACCAGACAGCGTCTTCTAACACTTCACTACTTGTTTCACTCAGACGAATATCACTTTCCTGTTCCGGTAAGCTCAGTACGCGAGAGGAGAGATTCCTGTTGTTAACGTGCAGATTCACGTTATTTATGCAAATCTTTTATTTACGTTGTTTAGGTTCAGCCAAACGCAGCGGATATCTCGTAAGGTATTTTTACTTTTGGCATCGTTTGTGGCAGCAGGCTTTTGGCAGCATCTTCAGCTCAATGTAGTCTGATTTACATGCGGTTATGTTTTCAGGAACACACGTCTTGATTTCTTCCACACTATTTTTACAAGCTGTCTACGTGTGGCAGTAAGTATCGGTTGGTGTTGGGACTCTACACTCGGTACACACCCAGCACGTTCACGATGTATTAGGAAACTTGAGCACATCTAAATTATTCATGATTGTTGTAGACGTTTGTTTAGCATCTTGTGCATGCAGCGGTGGACACTTGGGCTATATTGGCTCTAATCATGTGGGGCATATTAGGAGTCAGTTAAATGCCCAACAATATTGACTGGTAGTAGCAGCTACACATCATCCATTCCTTTAAGTTGGGTATGCATGCAGGGTTTCTGCATGCCAAGAATCACGTACTATGAAATGGTTTGTTCACCCAGCAGGGTGTGGCAAAAAATTTGGTAGCCTATCTCAGTAGTTTTTACAACGCGGTAGTAATCATTGGTTTAATTTTGTTCATTTCACAGTGGCCCCTGAAGAAGGGATGATCCGTTCCGAAATGCATAGGGCATCACACAATTGAGTGGAACTAGAATCAAGAAGAATGTACCACATTGTATGATTTTGTATCATGTATGGAGTAGACCATACTACATGGTTTAATTCAACTGTAATTACTTATTATCAACTGACATCAATGTGATATTGTTTGTTTTGTGAAGCAATGAAAATGTTCATGCATACTCACTTTTGACTACGTAGTTCCTTTGTGTTCACATTGTTTAATGTTGCGTAATTTATGGTCTAGAATTCCCATAAAATTGTTAAAGCATTTTCTCAGGAGTGCACATAGTGTTTTCAGGAAACTTTTTGCTTGATCTATTACTCTACACAGGGGTGTGTGCCATGTTGACTCTTCACTTTGTTCTACACCAAGACACGCAGCCTGCAAAGGCAGTGTGTCAGTGTAAAGGTACAGGGCCTCTAAGGGTGGCACAATAAGTGCTGCAGCCCTTAGAGGTCTTCCCTGGACCTGTACCCTGGGTACCTGTGGTACCATTTACCAGGGGCTAACCTGTGGTCAGAGATGCCAATTGGGTTTGGGCACAGTTTTGGGGAAAGAAGACAGGCACTGGGAACCTGATTGGCAGGGACCCAGGCACATCAAGTCAAAGTGCATCAGTAGTCTGACAAAAGTAGGGGGGGGTTACTGCAACAGAAACCCAGCTTCTCACACAATTGAACTGTTTAAGCAAACGCCAGCAGATGTAAGTTGGACTATTTTATCTCTTTTCCTATTTCTTTATGTCAGAAACGGGAATACTGATTTGTGAAAGAGGACACCCATACCAAGTCAATAAACCTTCTCTGGTTAGGTCAAAACACAGTGCTGAGAGAATCTCTGTTTAACCTCTGGTAGCTAAGGCACATTCAGCAGGCAAACCCCAACGAAACACATGCTAAGAAATTTTAATGAGCACAATGAAACCAAGAAAATCATAATATGTGAAGAAGAACCGGTGATATTATTTTTCAAACTTTTAAGGCAAAAAAGACCTAGCACTATGGAAAAACAACAACTCATGGTCGACCAGGACCTAGGTGCAATTTCTGGCTAACCATGATGGAACAGAGATCAGATACACCAAGCGGGTTGTCCGGTCAAAGTCTTTACTTTCAGACTTAGCCTCCAACCGCTGGGAAAGCATCTTCTGATCAGTCCTGAAGCCCTTAGCTCCTCAGGCAGGCTTCTGAGCACCTGGTCTCTCTACAGCCAGGTCTTTTGCAGGGTCTAGTTTTTTTTTTGTCAGCATGGCCCTTTGGAAGTCAAGAGTAACTCTGATTTTGATGTTGCTGAAGCATGTAAATAGGAGGCTCACCATTTAACCTTTGTAGAGAAGTTCTAGTCCCTAGCTGACACCAGGATTCAGAATTCCTTGTGTGAGTCCATCTTCCAGAAGAAGTCAGGATTCTTCTCCTAGCAGGGGCTTCTTCTTCAGATGGAGTCTTACCAGTTCCAGGAATACGCTGAGGAGCTGGTGGTTGAGGTACCAGATTTAGCCTCTGCACTACTATGTGATTGAAGGAATTCTACTGCCCGAAACTAACAATTTTTGTGAAGTTCTCCAGATGCTGTTGTCCTTTTGCAACATTTCCTGTTTGCCTTACTTTAAATTACCCAGGAGCCTCTGCCTCAAGATGGTGGGACCCAGCTGCAACCAGGCAGGCCTTTCTTCAGCTTCTTGGATGCTCCTCTACCTCACAGCGTGAAAACCTTTTTTCCCTCCTACTACAGCTGGAGCCTAACTGTTTAGCAGGGTCCAGGGATAGCGAGAAGAATCCCTCCTTTGCAGCTTCAAGTCAGAAGAGGTAGTACTAAAGCTGATTTTTGTTATGCCAACTGTTCCTGTCCTCTCCAAGGAAGCTAATCTGTTAGATAGTCAGCTGTTAACACCCATTGACCTTTCCAGGCCCCAGAGGCAAGCCATAGTCCTCTGAGCCAGGGTCATTAAATCTATCTCTCAACCTAGGGTGTGTAGTCCATGTCAGGAGGTTTGATGATTGGCAGAACTGGTTTTAAGCAAATTCTGGCTAAGAAAGCCTGAAATACATTTTTATAATGTTACCTTTCTACCAAAATCTGATTTCACCCTAAAACCTATGCAGAGAATAACTTTAAAACAATTGTCTATCCTTTTTCTAAGTGGAGGTGGTAGACAAAATATTTGAAACCCACCTAGGCCTTTTAGGGAAAACCTTTACCTCAAATACCAATTTAATATGCAACGTGGCATAATGGTGTTGTCAAATGTCCTCTGCAGGCCCATTGTTGTTCTCCCTATGTTAGCATGAGCATGTTGCAGACTGCCCTCTGCTTTGCGCACGTTACTATACAAACATATTTTGCTTTGTGCCACACTGTACTTTCACACAGAACCTGCTGTTGTTTTCGTGTTCTGTTCTTTCCAGGGATTTAGTCTGAACACTGTAGACAAGGTCAAACAACAATGCCCCTTGTTATTCTGTTCTGGTCAGGCCCTAGCACCTAGACAAAACACACAAATGCAGATGTTGTTTGGGAGCACGTACTTTGTCATATAGGCATTCACAGATAGGTAACAACACATTTGGAGAGGGATCTTTCCAGGGGAGATCGTGACAGCACCTAAGATGTAGAACTTTCACCTAAGCATGCTAAGGTACGGGGCCCGCTGCCAACACCCTCTGATATAAAATCATTTTGCTTCTGTAGAAGGGGAGGGAGGTTAGGATATCCTGTCTTATACAATGACAGCTCCTTTCATGATTTATGGATTACTTGCTATGCTGACCGTATTTGTGTTAGGCCTTTTCTTACTTGTTGTGGCACGTATACTGCATACTAGAGCACGATAGTTAATTATTAATTAACATTTAGTTAAGCGCATGGCTACCCTTAGGCATCCCAGCACTAGTGACAGCAAGCAGGCGGGGTAGAGGACATTTTAAGACAAATTCTGAAAGAGCCACGTCTTCAGTTGCTTCCGAAAAGAGAGATGGTGGGGCGTTGAGCGAAGATGAATGGGAAGGGTGTTCCATAATCTAGCTGCATTGTAAGAAAAAGTACGGCCTCCGGAGCGAGCTCTCTTAATTTTAGGTACCAATGCCAGAAACATGTTGATCAAAGGCATCTTAAGGGGCGGTAAAAAGCCATGAGGGATTGATTGATTTTAGGACCTATCCCCCAAAGGGTTTTGTGTGCTATGCATAATGATTTAAACATTATACGTTCGTTTATTGGTAGCCAGTGCAGTGTTTTCAGCGCAGGCTTGGCAGAATGCAGTTTGGGGATTTTGTGAAGCAGCCTGGCTGCACAGTTCTGCATGACCTGCAGTTTCCTTATGGTGGCCTTTGGGGTGCCAAGGTAGAGGGAATTCCCATAGTCCAGGCGGGAGATCACCAGTGCCTGGAACATAACTCTTCGAGCAGTTACAGGAAGAAGTAGGAGAACTTTACGCATCTGTCTAATGATACCAAAACAGGAGGCTGCTAACTGAACTGCTTGGTGGTCAAAGTTAAGTGATCTATCCAGCCAGACTCCCAGGCTTTTGATCTTTTCTTTGGGGGCTGGCGAAGGTCCAAGACAGTTGGGCCAGCTCAGTCCGGATGTGGCAATGGAGTAGTTACCCAGGATCATTAGCTCAGTCTTGTCTCCATTGAGCTTAAGACACGACTGGTCCATCCATGTGGCCACAGTTTCCAGACACGATTCTAGGTTGGCTGGCACGTTCTTCGGGTGATTTAACGCAACCACCAGCTATGTGTCATCCGCATATGTAACAATATGGATCCCATATGGCTGGACCAAGTCAGCAAGGGGTTTTAGATAGACGTTAAATAGGGTGGGGCTTAATGAGGAGCCCTGGGAGACTCCACAAGTAAGTGGCACCCTTCTGGAGGTGTTATTGCCCTCGAAAACCTGATACGATCTATCCTTTAGAAAGGACTTGACCCATGCCAGGACTTTGCCTGAGACTCCCACCATACTGAGTCTGTCAAAGAGGATGTTATAGTTGACAGTATCGAATGCGGAGCTCAGGTCAAGCAGGATGATAGCCACTGTGCCTCCTTGGTCGAGGATTTTCCGTGATTCCTCCACTACTGCTAACAGGGCCGTTTCCATGCCATGGTTTGGTCGGAAACCTGTCTGAGAGGTATGCAGTATGGAGTGGGTTTCTAAATATTCTGAGAGAATTTTGTTGACATATTTCTCTAGTATTTTACTGCTCCCGGGAAGAAGCGAGACCGGCCTATAATTACCCCATGAATCCGGATTGAGATTAGGTTTTTTTAACAGTGCTCTTATCATGGCATGTTTCTATGACAAGGGCACTTGACAGGTGGATATAGAAGAATTTTAAACATTTTAAACTTTTCTCATATCTCTGTCAAAACTTATTGTGGACTAGTACGAGTGTGAGAGCGAAAGGGTGTGTCCTGCAACCGCGATTCCTGAGAGGGTCGGAAGTGTTGTGTTCTGGGGTGTCTAATCACTTGCGCCTCTGTGAGTGAGTAGGAGGGCAAGTGAGACACTATAGCAAGTCGGTCACGGGCTCATGAGTACTCAGGTCGTAGGATGACTCAGTCCCTGCCTATTAAGGTTCTATGATCCCAAGCATAGTTCTGTGACTCCGCAGAATCCCTGCAACAGTGTTGTTTCTGGAAGTTCACAAAACAATCATGTACCGAAATTACATGCATTACATCTTTTTATATCAAATTTTGCCCAGGTCTAATTAGCACCTTGCCATGTGGGCTTACAAGGCACACTTTAAGGGATGACCTATGTGTACTTAAAAATAGGTTTCTTCTACATAACAAAGGCATTCATTCCTGCCTTGTGTCACTGCAGTTCATTTAAACTTCAGCTCAGCAAGAGCACAGTGGTTCTCCTGGCACACATAGATTTTTGTCACATATTTAGGCAGTTTAAATACACACTGTAGCCAACATCTGACATTTAAAGTCCCAACTGATGGGTGCACTTTAGTCCGCATTTACAATTGGCACATAGGTAAGTTAAATAGCCCAAATAGGGATTTCCAATGTACAGCACATGTTTTAGAGTGGTAGCATAGGCAGGGCTGAACTGGGAACCCAAAGCAGCCCTGGCAATTTTGTCAGACTGGCCCCCACCCTGGGGGTGGTGGGGGGAGGGGGAGCGTGCAAGAGAGAAGCACTGCTGCTTAACAAAACCGGCAACCAGCATTGCTGCTTTTGTTTCTGGGGGCCGATATTGCAGCATCGCTGCAAAACCAGCCACCATTCCAAAACCAGCCCCCACCCTTCCAGCCTCCCGGGCAAATGCCTGATGCCCTCTACATCCAGTCTGGCCCTGAGCATAGGCACTTCACTACTGTTTAGCAGTGGTAAAGTGTAGAGTCCAAAAGCCAGCAAATACAGGGTCTAGAAAAAGGCGAAAAATGTGGGGAGACCATGCAGAAAAGGCAAATTTGTTACATTTTACTACTCCAGATTTGGAGGACAAGATAGGGAGTACGTGAAATAAAAGGGTTATTCTGGGCTGAATAAATAAGGAAGGAAAACTGGACAAAACCAAGCTATAAATAGAAGTATAGATGGTTAACAGTGAATTACAGGAATGTTTTTCACCAAGGGGTTCCGAGTGACATGACATAGAGTAGAGTGAAGGTCAAGTTGTCGATGAATTCCCATGGAACCCCAAGGTGAAAAACATTCCCATAATTCTTTTTTTACGCATCTATAATTTTATGTTATATATGTACCCCAAATCATCTGGTCCTGATTTATACTGCTACTCAGAGTTAGAGAGGTAATGGGGTACCATACATAACATGGCCTTTCCTTCCTGACCGAAACTAAAATAAAATACCTGGACTCCTATCACCCTCCACCCTCTCTGCCTTCCCTTCGCTCTCCCTCAGAAGCTGTACTCCCTGCATTTCAGCACTGCTCTGACAGGCTCGCCCAGAGCTGAGCCAGAGCAGCCTGGAGCTCCTGTATGACATAGCAACTGTGAGATTATGAGATCTGTAACCCACCGTTGCTATGTCACAGCAGTGAATTATTGTGTTTAGAATATGACATTTCTCACTATTGGCTCTCAGTGAAAGCCGTACATAACATATAGAATTATAGATGGGTTACAGTAAATTACAGGGATGGTTTGCACTGAGGGGTTCTGAGTGACATGAAATAGACGAGAGCGAGGTGAAAAACACCTCTGTAATTCTCAATTGCTTTCAACTTCTGAGCAGGGGCGGAGGAGTCATGGGGGAGCCATACATAATAACATGGCCTCTCCTCCCCGACAAATGTGAAAAAAAATACCTTACCCTCCATCATTAACTAGCCCCACAAGCTTCCCTGCCTTCTTTCCTCCTCCTGCAACTGCGCTTTCTGCTTTCAGTCAAAGCAGACGAGGAGCTCTACGCTGGAAGGCTTTCAGACAGACCTGTCAGCTTGGCCGGGAAGGCCTTTATGTTTGTATATATAATGGGACACGAGTAGTGTTATCAACTGTTGCAATGTCATAGCAGTGAATTACCGGATTTAGAATCTGGGGTATACAATGGAGGCTTCAAAAGGAAAAGCCAAAGGCCTGACACACATAATTGTAAAAAAAACAAGAATCAGTGTGTAATATTTTAGTAGCTCGTTTTCCCAACTCATTATTGAGTTCTTAACACTAATACTTACCTGGTTATCTTCAGGGAGCACCAAGCTGGTGAGGAAGAAGCTGCACAAGCAGGGGTGAAACCCAGACATGACCTCTCTCTGGAAGGATGAGCAGGACTTGTTTTCATGAGGCTAGCACTAGTGAATTTTGGTGACCTTCACTGAACTTTGTGGAACTCTTAAAAGACCAGTGCCTGGTAATGTGTTAAAGAGTCATAAAACACTAGAACAGTGCAAGAACAATATCCCAGTGATACCGTTTTGTTGAAGCAATTCTCTTCCACGGCTACAAGTAGCATTACATGGGGAATCCTTGACCATGAGGGGGCGCTACAGCATTAATCATACTCCAGTCAGAGCCAAGCCCACGGGCTGCACGCCATGCCAAGTCCACCCTTTCACCACCATGCTGCTCTCCTCGGAGGTCCGGGGCCTCTACGAGAACAAAACAAAGGTGCAATCTTTCATTTCATTTGTATAGCGCCGAACACCATTTGGCTGGCATAGCTGCGCATCCTGTGTTTTTTACAGCCTTAAAACATGAGAGTGCGAGGTTACAGTGCCCTTCGCAGATAGGGGTATTTTCCAACTCTCATCCTCACAATGTCTATCATGCTGAATATTATGTAAATGCATTTGTTCTAGACTCCAGCTCAGTGCACTGTGTGAAGGAGCATTAACAAAAGCCGAACTTTTAGCTTTTTATTGTGCTAAGCTTGAGGTGCGTGCAAAAATACCCAACGATGGGACCGGGGGTCTCGCTCTCTACCCCTCTAGGTGGCCAACTAGAACCTTTTTAGGTCTCGCCTAGCATTGCAGCGTGAATGCTCTGCCATCGCTTTGCGAGGCATGCAGTATACACAATAGTGTGGAAGCTTCGTGGGGGCTCCGCCACTCTCCGTCTCATCTTCTTCATTGGCTTAGGTTATAAATGCTGCCTTCCGATTGGTTTTAAGCTTGTTAGTCCCTCCCCATGACAGCCATGTCAGTCATTTGTATCCTTCCATGGCTACTGGCCCTTTTACAGCACAGACTACTTTCTTACCGCCCCCCCCGCAGTCCGATGCCTTCTCGCCGCCCCCCTCGTGCCTCGTCGCCCGCACGCATTGCCATTTGCAATGTAATAGATCTCCCGTAAATGCGAGTCTTATTGCATTGCCAATGCTTGTTGTCTTCTACTTTCATTTTATAGTAGTCCTTCCTCTGTTTCCATAGCGTTAGTTCTTTGGTCTATATAGTCCGTCGTCTACACACCTCAATGAAGTAAAGTAGTACGGCAGGCAAATAACGTGACAGCACGCAAATCCCTTACCAGTAGCAGCTGGTGTAGGTGCAGGCGCTCTTAGGGGCGATGGTGATGTGACCACTAGTCGCAGGTATGGGGAATGAGGGCAGCGAGGCGCTCTCGGTCAGCAGAGCCTGCGGTACACATGCCCGATCCCAATCAGGAAGCTTTGGTTGTCATGAATATCAGGGGTGGGCAGAGTTGGCGTAGCGCCACTACGCGGAGTAATGGAAAAAATGTGTGGAACACGAGCCCACGTCCTGCGGCCAGCCGAGGGTCCGTGTGCCCGGGACAGGGGTCCCTTGTGCCCGGGCAGGCTCCCCGATCTCTCCGGCCTGGCTGGGTTGAGAAGGAGGGACCGGCCCCGGGGCCTGGGTTTTGGGCAGGGCCTGGGGTGTGGGAGCCCCCATCCTGCGGCCTGCCAAGGGTCCGTCTGCCCGGGACAAGGGTCCCTGGTGCAGAGCCCCCGAGCCCTGCAAGGGCAGGCAGGAGCCCTACCGCGGAGGCTCGTGGCGGGCAGATGGGCGACCTTTCGGTCCCGGCCATCTGGTTGCGCCTTTTCCCCTCGGCCATCTGGTCGCGTGCAATGCTTTCCAATGGGGCGACCAGATGGCCGGGCCAGCCTGGAAGTCCCGATGAGGGCTCGTCCACCTCCCTGATCCCAGCCAGGGCTTCAGGAGGTCAGGTGCCTCCGCGCCCTGGGTCCCCTCCGTCACTCGGTGCGCACGGGTTATCAGAAAGGAATCACTGACAAAATATCGAAGGTCCAAAAATCGACCTACAAAAATATCGCAACAAAAATATCGATGTCAATAATATCGACATCCTATCTACAACATGGTAAGTACAAAAATATCGAGAAAAAAATATCGATGTCAAAAATATCGTTATCAAAAATATCGGTTTTTTGTTGTTAAAAATAATATGTAAAATAAACTAAATAATACTTATAATTAAAATAAACATAGTTAAAAATATTTGATAATATTTAAAATTAATAAGTAACATATATAATTAAATAAAACATTAATTAAACATATACATATAAGATATAATATATATACTTACTTAATAATAATTTTGAATAATTATTGTAATAAATTTTAAATTATTAAAAATATTATAAATTACAAATACATCTATACACATAAAACAATAACATAAATAAAAATTAAATAATTATGTATAACAAATTAAAAATTAAATTTACTTTTAATATTTTTAAAATTAATTATATACTATATTAACTAAAATAATACAAAAATATTAAATAGCGTAGGGAATAAAACTACTATTACAACTCCCAAAAAAACAACACTAAGAAAAATGTTGGATAGCGTAGGGGTAAAAATTACTATTCCCACTCCAGCGAGTGTAACAGTAGGGAAAGTGTTGGATAGCGTAGGGGTAAAAATTACTATTCTAACTCCAGTGAGTGCAACAGTAGGGAAAGTGTTGGATAGCGTAAGGGTAAAAATTACTATTCCCACTCCAGAGAGTGCAACAGTAGGGAAAGTGTTGGATAGCGTAGGGGTAAAATTACTATTCCCACTCCAGGGAGTGCAACAGTAGGGAAAGTGTTGGATAGCGTAGGGGTAAAATTACTATTCCCACTCCAGAGAGTGCAACAGTAGGGAAAGTGTTGGATAGCGTAGGGGTAGAAATTACTATTCCCACTCCAGGGAGTGCAACAGTAGGGAAAGTGTTGGATAGCGTAGGGGTAAAATTACTATTCCCACTCCAGGGAGTGCAACAGTAGGGAAAGTGTTGGATAGCGTAGGGGTAAAAATTACTATTCCAACTCCAGAGAGTGCAACAGTAGGGAAAGTGTTGGATAGCGTAGGGGTAGAAATTACTATTCCCACTCCAGGGAGTGCAACAGTAGGGAAAGTGTTGGATAGCGTAGGGGTAAAAATTACTATTCCCACTCCAGAGAGTGCAACAGTAGGGAAAGTGTTGGATAGCGTAGAAGTGACAAATAACATACTTATAAATAAAATTTTTTTTTAAATAATTAATGAATTATTAAATAACTCTAAACTATTTACCAATACCAATAAATATTTATTAAAAACATAATTACCAATAGAAAATTTATTAACAATAAATTAATAATAAATACCAATAAATAATAATTAATCAATATTAATTACTAAATATGAAATATTGAACAATAAAATATTTTTAATAACAAAAACATATAACTTATTAAAACTTAATTACCAATTAACTAATATTGAACAATTAAATGCTTTTTTATACCAATAATAATAATAATTAAACATTAATTATCAACTAATAAATAATTCTTAATATATTAATTACATTTATCAATAAATAATATTTAATAATATTTAATTACCAATTAATGATAAAACAACAATAAATTAATTTTTAGAACCAAAAATTTGTAATTTAAAAATTACCTATTAATAATTAATATCCAATAAATTAATTATCAATACCCAAAAATAAATTTAATAATTACTTAATTAGATTTCAATTACTTCCAAAAGTATTCCCCTATAAACGCACAACACACTTAATCAATTAATAAAAATTAATAACTAATTAATAAAAATTAATTACCAATTAATAATTGATTACCAATTATCAATTAATTAACAATAATATAATTATCAATACCAATTAATTAAAATAAATTATAAATTAATTGCATTTAAATTACATGATGATTAATTAATCAATTAATAAAAATTAATCACCAATTAATTAAAATTAATTACCAATTATTGATTAATTAACAATTATATAATTATCAATAACAATTAATTAAAATAAATTATAACTAATTACATTTAAATTACATGATAATCAATTAATCAATTAATAAAAATTAATAACCAATTAATTAAAATGTAATTACCAATTATTAATTAATTAACAATAATATAATTATCAATACCAATTAATTAAAATAAATTATAACTTAATTACAATTAAATTACTTCCCACCCTATTCCCCTATAAACCCACAACCCGCTACAGAACTTAAACGCAAAAAATAATTAAAATTAATTTATAATTCCTAAAAATTAATAATTAATTTAGTATAATTAAATTACTTCCCACCCTATTCCCTATAAACCCACAACCCGCTACAGTACAAAAAAAATAAATAACTTAAAAAATAAATTTATTAACATATAAAAATTGTATACATATATTTTTAAACAATTAAAACACGTAACAAAAACACATATAACACATACATATTAAAAACATAACAAAATACATAACAATAATACAAATATCGATATTAGTAACATCGATATTAGTAACATCGATATATTTGATTTCGATATTACTAACTTCGATATTATTGACATCGATATTAAGTAATTCGATATTACTTACCTTAGGGTCGATATTCTGTCCATCGATATTCTGTCCCATCGATATTCTGTCCCTTCGATATTTAAACTTCGATATTATGGTATATCGAAATTTTATTTTCGATATTTTGACTGCCCACCACCAGAAAGAGGGGTAGCTTTCATCCGGATTACTAGGGGCAGGGTATGCCGGAACACCCCTCCAAAGCTGGCGGTTTTCAGCCGGGGACCAGATGGGCTATGCCCGGACAACACCTCTCCTCCATCCGGGGGCTCCCTCCCCCGGCCCGCGGCGTGGCAAAGTGCCCGGGACGGGCTCCATTGGCCCTGGGCAGTCCTCCCCTGGGTGTCCGGGCCCAAGAGCTCTGGCGGTCCTCCCCGTGCCTAAGGCCCAGCCGGGGTCCCCGAGCCCCCAGGAAGCGGAGCCCCCGAGCCCTGCAAGGGCAGGCGGGAGCCCTACCATGAAGGCTCGGGCAGGCAGGTGGGCGTCCTTTCGGTCCCGGCCATCTGGTCGCACCTTTCCCCTCGGCCATCTGGTCGCGCGCAATGCTTTCCAATGGGGCGACCAGATGGCAGGGCCGGCCTGGAAGTCCTGATGTGGGCTTGTCCGCCTCCCCGATCCCAGCCAGGGCTCCAGGAGGTCGGGCGCTTCCGCGCCCTGGGTCCCCTCCGTCACTCAGTGCGCACGGGTTACCAGAAAGAGGGGTAGCTTTCCTCCAGATTACTAGGGGCAGGGTATGCCGGAACACCCGTCCCGGGCTAGCGGTTCTCAGCCGGGGACCAGATGGGCTATGCCCGGATAACACCTCCCCTCCGTCCGGGGGCTCCCTCCTCCGGCCCGCGGCGTGGCAAAGTGCCCAGGACAGGCTCCATGGGTGCTGGGCAGTCCTCCCCCGGGCGTCCGTTCCCGAGAGCTCCGGCGGTCCTCCCCGTGCCTAAGGCCCAGCCGGGGTCCCCGAGCCCCCAGCAAGTGGAGCCCCCGAGCCCTGCAGGGGCAGGCGGGAGCCCTACCGTGGAGGCTCGGGCAGGCAGATGGGCGTCCTTTCGGTCCCGGCCATCTGGTCGCACCTTTCCCCTCGACCATCTGGTCGCGCACAATGCTTTCCAATGGGGTGACCAGATGGCCGGGCCGGCCTGGAAGTCCCGATGAGGGCTCGTCTGCCGCCCCGATCCCAGCCAGGGCTCCAGGAGGTCGGGCGCCTCCGCGCCCTGGGTCCCCTCCGTCACTCGGTGTGCACGGGTTACCGGAAAGAGGGGTAGCTTTCCTCCAGATTACTAGGGGCAGAGTATGCCGGAACACCCCTCCTGGGCTGGCGGTTCTCAGCCGGGGACCAGATGGGCTATGCCCGGACAACACCTCCCCTCCGTCCGGGGGCTCCCTCCTCAGGCCCGCGGCATGACAAAGTGCCCGGGACAGGCTCCATGGGTCCTGGGCAGTTCTCCCCGGGCGTCCGGGCCCTGAGAGCTCCTGCGGTCCTCCCCGTGCCTAAGGCCCAGCCGGGGTCCCCGAGCCCTGCAAGGGCAGGCGGGACCCCTTCCGCGAAGGCTCAGGGCGGGCAGATGGGCATCCTTCAGTCCCGGCCATCTGATCGCGCCTTTTCCCCTCGGCCATCTGGTCACGCGCAATGCTTTCCAATGGGGCGACCAGATGGCCGGGCTGCCCTGGAAGTCCCGATGAGGGCTCATTTGCCTCCTCGATCCCAGCCAGGGCTCCAGGAGGGGTCCCCTCAGTCTCCCAGTGCGCATGGGTTACCAGAAAGTGGGGTAGCCTTCCTCCGGATTACTAGGGACAGGGTACTCCAGAACCCCTCTTGGCCTAGCGGTCCTCAGCCGGCAGCTGGACGGGCCAGGACGCCCTGCCAGCCTGGGGTCCGTCCTCGGGCCTGCCGCGTGGCAGGCTGCCCCCGGATGGGGTTCCGTCGTGCCCGGGGAGCCTCCACCTGCTTGGCTTGGTTCAGGAGCTCCAAGGGCCCCGGGGAGGGCGGCCTCCCCACCCCGGGCTCTGTCCTCGGGCCTGCTGCGTGGCAGGCTGCCCCCGGATGGGGTCCCACAAGCCCTGGGAGGCTCCCCCTGTGCCTCTGGGCCCGGGAGCCCCGCCTGGGTCCAGAGGCCCCGCCGGGCCCCGGGTTGGGTGCTCCAGCCCTGGCCCCCGTACCCCGGCCTGCTGCTCTGCCACAGGCCCAAGACAGGGTTCCGTCATGCCCGGGGAGCCTCCACCTGCTTGGCTTGGTTCAGGGGCTCCCAGGGGCCCCGGGGAGGGCAGCCTCCCCACCCTAGGCTTCGTCCCCTGTCCTGCCGTGTGGCAGGGTGCCCGGGATGGGGTCCTGCAGGCCCGGGGAGGCTCCCTCTATGCCTCTGGGCCCGGGAGCTCTGACTGGGTCCAGGGGCTCCGCCGGGCCCCAGGTTGGGTGCCCCAGCCCTGGGCCCTGTCCCCCGGCCTGCCGCATTGCCAAATGCCCGAGACGGGGTTCTGTCGTGCCCGGGGAGCCCCCCTCGCTTGGCTGGGTTCAGGAGCTCCATCCAGGGCCCCTGAGGGCCCCGGGGAGAGCGGCCTCCCCACCCCGGGCTCCGTCCTCAGTCCTGCCGCATGGCAGGGTGCCCCGGATGGGGTCCTGCGGGCCCAGGGAGGCTTCCCCTGCGCCTCTGGGCCCGGGAGCCCTGGCTGGGTCCAGGGGCCCCGCCAGGCCCTAGCTCGGGTGCTCTAGCCCTGGGCCCCATCCCCTGGCCTGCCGCTATGCCAAAGGCCCGAGACGGGGTTCCGTCGTGCCCGGGGAGCCCCCCTCGCTTGGCTGGGTTCAGGAGCTCCGTCCAGGGCCTCTGAGGGCCCCGGGGAGGGTGGCCTCTCCACCCCGGGCTCCGTCCTCGGTCCTGCCGCATGGCAGGGTGCCCGGGACGGGGTCCCACGGGCCCGGGGAGGCTTCTCCTGCGCCTCTGGGCCCAGGAGCCCTGGCTGGGTCCAGGGGCCCTGCCGGGCCCCGGGTCGGGTGCTCCAGCCCTGGGCCCAGTCCCCCAGCCTGCTGCATTGCCAAAGGCCCGAGACGGGGTTCCGTCGTGCCCCGGGGTGGGCGGCCTCCCCCTCCCGGGCTCTGTCCTCAGGCCAGGGTGCCCGGGACAGGGTCCTGCGGGCCCGGGGTGGCTTCCCCTGTGCCACTGGGCCTGGGAGCCCGGCTAAGTCCAGGGGCCCCGACGGGCCCCAGGTGGGGTGCTCCAGCCCTGGGCCCTGTCCCCCGGCCTGCCGCTATGCCAAGGGCCCGGGATGGGGGTCCGTCGGTCCCGTGGAGACCTCCCCCGCTTCGCCTGCTTGTCAAGGTGTCTGCGGGCCCCGGGTCGGAGGGCCCGTCGGCTCCCCCCTCTCAGCCCCATGGCTGAGGCCCAGCTGGGGCCCCGGGCCTCCGGCCCCCCATGCCTCGGCACCACTCACCCTTTCGTTAAGGCACAGAGCGACCAGATGGCCACCCTTCGAGCCCGGCCATCTGGTCGCATCTTTCCCCTCGGCCATCTGGTCGCACCGATCCCCTCAGCCATCTGGTCGCACCGATCCCCTCGGCCATCTGGTCACCCGCAATGCTTTCCAATGGGGTGACCAGATGGCTGGGCTTCCCTGGTAGTCCCGATGAGGGCTCATTTGCCTCCCCAATCCCAGCGAGCGCGCCTTGGGTCCCCTCTGTCACCCTGTGCGCACGGATTACAAGAAAGGGGGGTGTTTTTCCTCCAGATTACTAGGGAGAGGGTCAGTCAGACCTCCGTGCGGTCTGGCGATTCCGAGACAGGGGAAGGCAGGACCCGGGCCTGCCCGCCGGGGCCCCCAGGGG